>CM076726.1:21656440-22015183 GCA_038501795.1 Pseudopleuronectes americanus
CTAAACATAGCTGGTAAACATTAGCATGTTATCATCATCATGATGGAGTTGCTCACATTAATGTCCTTCATGCACTTGTCATGTTTTAGGTGAAACGTCCTCTCAACGTTTTGTCTGAAATGTCTTTAAAGCTTCATCTTTCTCGTGATTATGTATTTTTTCTTGACAACAAACCAGAAGAAGCTCATCCTGTCGTTTCCCCGTCGCTGCGTTCAAACAAGAAGAGAAAGAACCTGGTGGTTGGAAACGGCTCATTTGTGTCCGTCAGCATCTCTGTTTACCCCACCTGCTGAGGCTGGATAACAACGTCAGCCAGACGCCGCAAATGTAAATAAGCCTCTCAAGTGTTTTCTGCTCCCACCAGTGTATTTGTGTATTCATCAGCTCCCCCCCCCCGCTGTCTCCCCCAGGCTGCTGGGACAACAACCAGCTCACAGCGCCGAGGCCTCGGGGAACAGGAGATGTGCTCGTTGTGGAATATGAGCAATATTTATTTATTAATGTGGAAGTGGTGCTGACTGTGCACACAGCTTCGCTCCAGACGTCATGTGATCTGAGCTGGTTAAAGACGCGGTGACAGTTCCCAGCAGGAGCAGGAAAAGTTGTTTAGAGGAACTTTCTAAATCTTTCTCTCATCATTTTCTTATTGTCAGAATATTTGATTATTTGTTGATTCGTGGTTTATGATGGTGTCGAGCAGAGACTGTTTTTAAAGATGGACGACATGACAGCTTGAAGCATCTCAGCTGCAGAGGAGGTCGTAGATCCCACCTCCTCCATGTTCTACAGATGGGACATGGACTCACTACCTCGGCTCCGCCCCCTGATCTCTAATGCATCGACTCCATATGTATTTATAACATCAGTAAACATGAGTTCATGTCTTATCTCTAGTTTCAAATCTTCTTCAATATACATATAGATAATACAGCTGATGCTCATTTAGTAAGTTATTTAGAGTCAAATTATTTATTTAAAGCACTGTATGCATTGGGGGCGTGAATAATGTGTGATTGACAGCTAGTACCGTCCAATAGCTGCAGGTGGCAGGTGTAGGTGGGCGTGTACCTCTCAGTTAGGCTCCACCCCGCTCCTCCAAATATGGTTACTTCTGGTTTTTCATAAAACAACGATGCCGCTGCCGAACGCGATGCTTCAAAACTCTGAACTTCTCAACAGAAATGATCTTTATATATATATTTCAAATATGCTGCGATATTTCTGATAATAAGCTCAAACCTGAACCTCCTCGGTCCTCCTCAGTCAGCTTCTTTACTCAGTGGTCGTACCATTAGAACCTGATCTGAAACCAAGAGCATCTTGAAAGACGTGAAGTCTGATCCCTGGATTTTGTGGTGACCGAATCAAGTCAGGAATAAAAAGGATTTCTCAAACCTGTGTTTTCACTGTTGTTTTCCTTTCAGCGCTGCTCTAATCTCCGTGTTCTTATGTTGTGAAGCTCGGAGCTTTGCTAACCTGTGCTCAAGGATTTAACCTCTGAAATCAATCCTGGCGTCGGTGGGATTCCCCCGGTCAGCGTGTTCCGAGGAGCAGGTGCTCCTCAGGGTTTTGTTCTCCGGATCCAAAGCGGCTGCAGCTTTAACGTCTGATCGCACGGGATCATTTCTGTCTTATTGTTTCTGGGGGGCTTTTGTGTGTTTGTGTTTGTGTGTGTGTGTGTGTGTGTGTGCATTGTGAGGCCGATCACACCCCCACTGCACAGATGAAGTAGGACTGGTAGTTGTGACAGCACATCAGGTTGAGCCGGTCGATACTCAGCCCGGGATCCGACCTGTCAGCAGGTTCTTAGTGGAGGCGGCAGACATGTGATCCGCCTCCATGGCAACCGATTCAGATCCCAGCATGTTGGATGGATCTGGGATACGCCTGTGTGTCTGTGTGTGTGTGTGTGTTTGTGTGTGTCTGTGTGCAGGGCTCTGCTTCTCACAGTGGGTCATAAATCACCCCCTCAGGCCCAATTCATGACGGCACACTTGTTATAACACACCCACACACACACACTTATATGCACCCTCACATTGTGTTGTATCTACCCACACACAATCCATTGAATGCACGTGTACACATGCACACACGCACACAAACACACACACACACACACACACACACACACACACACACACACACACACACACACACACACACAGACACAAATTACCTCAGGAAGAAAAAGAGTTCAGGCTGCACGTTGTGTAGTGAAAATGTGTGTTTGTATGTATGTGTGTTTTACCCCATCACACAACCTACACACACAGCTTTGCCCCCTGCAACCCCAACTAACCTCTCACACACTTACACACACACACAAACACACTCACACACACACACAAACACACACACACAAAGGTCGACCACCCCCGAGAAGCAGCAGAAGCTGTGTTTTGTTTTCTTTTTGTTAGCTTCCACTTCAGGTCACTGGGCCCCAGCAGGACTCTGGTTGAGGGTTCAACTCTTTTGTTGTTTATTTTCTACCTTATTTCCAGTTTGCTCATCAGAAACTTTCTTATTTAAACATTTTTCGCTGTTTATGAAAATCGATTTCCTCATCAATCTGCGGCCGTCAGGAGAAGAAACTGCTAATAACTCTACGAACATAATAATTCTATCATGTCCAACACGCTCCTGATAAAAGCTCTGTCGGACTAATAGAAAGAACAAAAAGAGGAATTCATACATTTTGAATTTGTTGCTCTGAACATGAAACAAACTACTTCAGGTTGATTTCTTTCCTCTGATGAACAAACCGTGAACATTCAGAGCTGAGCAGAGAGGATCCTTCTCTCTCTCTCTCTGTTTGTGTCATTTGGAATCATGTAAATACATGTAAGATAACTGTAAATTGTTATTATACACTGTAAATAATGGACGACGTGAAAGTGAAGTGAAAGATGAAAGAATGTCGACTGGCTGCAGTAGAGCTCAGATCATCTGCCTCCTCCATGTGAGTGAATGGGACATGGATCCAACAAAGAAAGTAAAGCACAAGTCAAATACATTTTTGTAAGCAGCAGCGACTGGGACTCACCAAGGGAAGTGACTTTTTCTATCTTGACAACACCACATTCACGACAATGGGCCACTTAGAGCAACTGATTCTTCAGTTCCGAGTCGAGCTTCACCCAACTTTGTATAAACAGGTGATAGAAAAACTGGAAACCAGCTTCACCACAGACACACACACTGGTTTCTAAGGAACGCTGCAGATTCAAAGAACAGGACCATTGAAGACCAGCCTCCCTGGTTGTGGGACCCGTGATGGGGGTCATCGTTCAAACCTTGAACCCACACACTGCCGGTGACGTGTTTCTCCACACGTCTGACGAACCTCCTCGCCGGTTAGCGGGCGATGTTCTGAGCGTGCCTCTGTCAGTCGCCGGTCCTCGGGGGGTTAATGACCTAGAATCCGTCATCTTCTAATCGGCGAGCAGATGAAAAGAGACATTGTTTACATTCATCTGCCTTCAAAGGGGAAGGCGCCCGAATTAGAAGCAGCAAGTCAAACAGTATGCAGATGAGGCAGCTGAGCGGCTGAATAGACGCCGCACGCCTCACCCCTCGCCTTCATCACTCAGTCCTGTGGCTGAGGCAGCAGAGGCAGGTGCTTTACCCACCCCGCAGAGCTCCTCCATTGTGGATCCTCTTAAAAAAAAAGACAGCTGTTGTGTCTCACACCCCCTCCAGTGTGTGTGTGTGTGTGTTGGCATGTGTGTGTCTGGATGTTTATCAGCGTGTGTGTTTTTATAAAGTTCATGTTTATATTCAACAGGCTGTTAAATAACTGAGGCTCCGTTGTGTTCGCCCTCAGCTGGTTGCTTCTCCTCTGCTTCTCTAATCGCTCGTCTTCTCACTTCTCTGACTCTTCGTTCCACGACTCTCATCTGTGTCCACTCGTTCCTTTTTTCGTGACCCATCTGAATCCTTCTCTTGTTCACCACCATTATTCAGCTGCACTTTATAAAAAAAAGGAATATCGTATAAAAACAGAGACCGAGATGATTACGAGGAGGAATCATCTGAATGCAGAGTTTAGAGAGAAGTGAAAAACAGCCTCAACTGGCCGAACGTTATTTGAGTAACAATAGTTTTTTGTTAATTTTCTTTTTGTTCTGATTTGGTCTCCACCGTCTCCAGTGAAAAAGATCTGTCTCTTCACCATAAAACCAAAATAATAAAACTAAAAGAGGATGAGTTTTCTAGAGCTGCAGCATTTGGTGATGACTAAGTATTCATTGGCTTTGCACACACACACACTCCCCTCCCAGCAAACTACATTATTCCTTCCTTCTCTTTCATCCCATCTTTCCTTCTCTCTCTTCCTTCTCCCATGTCCTTTTACAAAAAGCTTTCGGGGTAACAAGCGTGTCCGTGGTTCAGATGAGCCCCTGGTGGGGTGCCCCCCCCGACAGTCTGCCCCTTTGTGTCCGCCCAGAGCCCAGATGCCTCTGTTCACCCCCCCACCCACCGCCCCACTTCATTGGAATGACCACATCGCCCTCACAGGAATGGCACCAGGAATTCTTTTGTGTAACCCCTCCCCACGGCCTCATCCCCTCCTAATTCAATCAGCCGCAATAAGAACTTCATTGTTTGTCCTCAATCTGAATGGACGGCTGATGAGGTAATAGTGTGGGAATATTTGTGTTGTGGTTGTTTTTAATCTGTTGTTGACAAACGTGACGGGGGGGGGCTCGAGCATCGACCGGTGCCACGACCTGATTGTGTCCTCACATGAAAGACTCGGTGACTCACCAAACTTTACATGCATCTGTACAGAAATTCTATATTCCACGGGTCTCACAGCTCTCGTTAATCACAATCACAACCTGGTGCTTTATCTTGGCCCTCGATGTATGAACTTAAATCACAGCTACGAGTCTTTAAAGGGACATTTAAAGAAGAGTCTTGGAGCTTCATCCTAAACACAACAGGGAATTCAACATTTAGAATTCATTGGTTAAAGTTTATGGTTGTTTGTACAGCTCGTACTTTAAAGAACTTCGGGTTGTACATGTTTAGTTTAGAGCTAAATTGTGAATTAATCAAGTGTGAGCTAAACTGCTTTAATACAGAAAACACAACAAGTTCCCTTCGGCTGATCACTTCATTAAAGGCCCTGAGAGAATAGAGTCATTGTTTGGATGAAGCCTGTCATTGTGAGGACTTCAGTGAAAGTGAGATCTGTCAAAACACGCCTTCCAACCAGACGACCACGTCAGCCCTCGTCCTCTGTCGTCTCTCCTGATCGTCTCAGACAGCCTGATGGTTGACGTGTAACTGAGCTCATGGTCCAACAGTAGCTTTAAAAACAGATTTCACCCAGGATGACACTGAGTAGAACGTGTTTAAATATAAACTGATTTCAGACGGGTTCTGGATCCTGGATAAACTGAAATTATACAGAAGGTCTGTCCAATTAAGGAAACTTCTAGATGAAGGTAAATGAACCCCGAGCGTGTGGACGACCTCGGGAGTTTGTCTTTTTATCCCTGAGAAATTAAAAAAAAACACAAATGTCACATTGTTGAAGACAGAGATAAAGTTCTTTCTTGGCTCTTGTCACCAGGTTTTGTTGAAATAAGTCTGGTTTGTAGGTTTTGTGTTGTCCTGCAGACAAACAGACAAAGACACAGGGATGAAAACACAACTTTAATCTAAGAAGTGTGCATCAAAGAGAACCCTCTCTCTTTCTTCCTTTCTTTTCTCGATGAATGGATTTTCCTCAGACTCCTCCAGCTCCACAGTCTGCAGGTGATTACAGCAGATTAACATGTGGTGAACCAGAAGGCAGGAGGAGTGGGGGTGTGAAGATGAACACAGGGAGCACTAAGCACTAAGCTTCAGAAGTCACACAAAACACAGAAGTCCGATCGTTCTTGGACGATTCCAATCGCTCAGTTTTTATAGTGCTGACAAGTTCTCTATTTCTGAATTCATTCATTCATTGTCTTTAGTTTGAAGACATCAGATGAAATGACTTCAATCTAGAGTTGTGTTATAAATAATATTCTTGTCCTGGTTCTTCTTCGCTGCCTCTGGAGGGAACTTGTTTATCTCTGACTCTTTGTTTTGTCTGACCTCTTTGTGTCAGGATCCTCCTGCACCACAGACAGGAAGCTGGGTTATGGGCACAGTCTCATGTTTCTTCTTTCTCTTTCTTTTTATCACCCATTTCCTTTATTCTTGTTGTTATTAATTGCTGCCTGAATCAAATTGGCTTCTACACTAATTTCACATTTGAGAAACTGGACTCTAACAGTTCTGATTATGCCCCTGAGAATGGATTCATCCCGACAGGGTAAGAGAGACAATTACAGCCAAGGTGCCTTTGAGCAAGGTGCTTAACCCCCCACTGCTGAGGAGCATCTGCTCAGTGGTCAACACGTCTGCACAGATCGCACATGTTGGTGTTTGTGTTTGAACGACTGCTCATCAGCAGCTCACACAGAACAAAGTGTCTGAAGCTAGATTCACTGCAGCTGATGAATCTGTTATAAAGACATTAAGAAACGACCTTGATACGGTTTCTACTAAAAGAAGAATAAATAGCTGGAAGCTCTGTGGTATCTTCTTCTCGATGGCAGCTGCAGACGTCTTTGTGATCACTGGTCATAATAATCATAATAATATTCTCCTCCTCCTGTAAACAGCTGGATTCAAACCCCTCCTCCCTGTGTCCTCTCTTTCCGCTCTGCTGCCCTCGCCGACACTAACCATGAGCAATCTGCTCTGTGGGAGACGACTGATGGAGTTCAGGTGTTGGTCCTCCGTCCCAGTTGTCTCATGACCAGAGCTCCACCCGGCCTGTTTCCCACCAGAGTCCAACAAGAGACTCGAGCCGCTTATTGTTCAAGGTCACAGAATGTAAAACAATTCACCTCAGAATATTTAGAAATACAAAGATTGAAAGTATTGGTAAGAAAATGTGAAATCTGAAGAAATCAACCTGCTTGAAATATGTTTGAAGAAATTAAAAAAATCCTATTCAATTCTATTCAATTTATATATAATGTGATGGTTTTCGTCACATGTTTGGACCAAAATAATTGAATAAGATGCTGTTAGGAGGTGAAGGAGGGAAGCATCTCTACTCCTCTCCCTTTTCCGTGATGTCTTGGTTAAATATCTTTCTGTTCACCATATCTCTCTCTCTCTCTCTCTCTCTCTCTCTCTCTCTCTCTCTCTCTCTCTCTCTCTCTCTCTCTCTCTCTCTCTCTCCCCCCCCACAGACACACACACCTGCTGTCACCCATGATAAATTCAGGAAGATTAATATTTCATCTGCCACCTCACAGCGCTCTCTGGCAGGAGAAGGAGGAGTCCTCCATAGTCAGCAGTGCACATTCAGTCATCATGTGTTTTATTATACTAACAAGATAAGAGACAAATTCTGATTGCTTCTAATTAGCCTCAAGACGATGGTTCAAGAGAACGTGTCTGAAACTAAGCTGTATTTAAAGTCCAGATTCATTGATTCTAATTTTCCCTTTTCAATCTGCAGGTTGGTACGAGAAGGGAAAAGAGATTCAAGGTGACGTTTCACTGAATGGGAAACGTTAATGTCACAGAACAAGAGGATGTTCTTCAGTTTGAAGCCGCTCTGCAGCCGCCCATCAGAGCCGAATGAAAGAAGAAACCAACCTTACAAACTAAAGAAAGATATGAATAAATAAATATGTGTGTATACGACAGAAATAAATCAAGCTGTGATATTTCAGATCCGGTCACTGATGAGGAGCTGCATGTCCCATCTGCTTACATGGAGGAGGCAGGGTTCATAAACTGGAGAATTTCATATAATCCAGATGTGGCTAAAGGACTTACCTGACAATTGACTAGCTTATACTGTACCCGGCCACCAGGGGGCGATCAAGATGATTTATGTCGTCCATCTTTATGGCAAAAAACTGCTGACACGACGCAAAACAACCTAATGAATGTTTTTTTTGGCTATTTAATTTAGTGAGTTTTCTTTTAGTAGAATTCAGCTACTTTACATCACAAGTCGTTGTTATGACCTTGTTAACTGCAGGTGCTGCTGAGGCCTGGTATAATGCAGCAGTGATTAGAGAAAAGTCTGAGATATTCACATGTTAATGAGCAGATGCTTTATCGAGTTAACCTGGAGGTGCTGAAGATGGAGAGACGATGAGGAGGAGGAGAGGAGGAGGAGGAGGTAGGAGGAGGAGGAGGAGGAGGAGGAAGGTGTGTTAACGGCCACATTAAGGGTTTTGTGTGTTCCACAGAATGAGCCAGAATCAATCTCTCCTCTTTGAGACGAGGACGATGGAGAAAGACTCGTTCCATCGTTAAGAGGCCGAGGTGTTTCTGACTCAGTGCCCTCCAATGGGCCCACAGTCAATTCTACACTGATGTTATTTAACGATAATGTCGATCTGTAATTACATTTTCAGCCCAGTCAAAATATTAACCCGCGTTATGTTTTGTTACCATGGAGATGTAGATTCCAGGAGGCACAGTATCACAGTATTTATACAGGATATTTATGTTTTAATGGCTCCACTGTGATCTCATCGTCAGTGATCAGTGATAAACAGCTCACTTGTCAGGCGGCTTTATATTTTAATGTGCCAGAGGGAAAATTACATTCAGATATACAAATATTAAACCCAACCACAGGATATATGATATAATTTAAACGATGTGTGTATGAAGAGTAAAATAATATAATAGCAGATTCATTTTCTATTCATCAATGGGCTGTTTTATTTATGATACAGGATTATTTGCATGTCTGAAAGCAACTTAAAACACAATACTCACAGCTCTGATTTACATCCTGTAAAACCCATACAATGATTGTTCTTACACCTTGTTTTTCTATGAAATATAATCTGTTAAAATAGGAATCAAATCTTTATTCCTATAAGGAAAGTCTGGCTGTTAAAAATCTGTGTGTAAGACTGTGAAGATATAATTTCTTGTTCCTAATCTTCCTTCAATTTCGGAGGAGCAAGGAGACAGATGACCTGAACGACCCTGCACTCAAAGGACATATATGGGCTGATAGCGCCGTCCAGTGGTGGAGAGACAGCACTGCACTCTCTGTCAACGTTCAATCATTGTATTTTCAACCTCAGTGACTGTTTGTTAAGGTTCATCTTCAATCATGTTTTATTTTATATTGAAAACAGTCTGTTATGATCTTTGTGATTAAATTAAATCAAAGAACTCCAGTCGTTTATTATCTGTTCATTCATCCTTTCTTTCTTTACTTATTTAATGACACACTCTTCCTTTATGTTAGAAACTGCTTCTTCTAATCAGTGTTGTAAATACTGTTGTTGTGACCGCCTCCTTCTCTTCCCCTGTTCCCCATGCTTCTCCTCCTCTTGCTCTTCTTCTTCAGAGATCCTCCTCTCTTTCCTCCTTCCCGTCGTCCTCCTCCTCATCCTTCTCTTCATCCTCACCCCCCTTCTCCCTCGTCCTCTCCCTCCTCTTCTTCCTCCTCCTCTTCCCCTCTCTTCTTCCTCTCTGTGTATTTATTTATCAGTAAAAACCTCAGCACCTCCTCAGGCTGCAGAAACACTAATTAAATCAAAAACACTAATAACTCCTTCTCCTCATACATGATTCATGTGGTTGTACCATCATGCCCAGTGTGTGTGTGTGTTCGTGTTTGTGTGTGTGTGTTCAATTCCCTGTTTGACAAGTGCTACTTCATGGGATGTTTATTCAGGGTTGCTCATTACCAACTGACCAATTGAGAGGGACTGAGGTGTGCGTGCGTGCGTGTGTGTGTGTGTCTGTGTGTGTGTTTGTGTTCATGTGGTGGGGGGTATTGAAGGTATGGAGGAACATGCTTCTGTCAGATAAACAAAAACACTGTTGTCGTTTTTCTTGCTTCTCTCACTTCACCTGAAACTGAATCTTTCCTCTCAGTGTTTCATCGCTGCCGGTTCTCACGTCCTGTTCAGATCCTGCTGTGAAATTAATATATTTTTTGTTTTGTTTTATATGAATGAACTTCTCCCTGAAATGTGGGTTTTATCTGACAAACACAATTTGCTTAATAAAGAAGAGGTGGAGACGAGCACAGATGCTTCTGGTTCCTCGGGCTGAAACGTGAAATGATCAACAGGAGAGTTCCTGCTGCTGTTTGATTCAAGTTCACTTCAGTGTTTAGAACCCATCATGTTTATTAGCTTCACAGCTCAGGGACAATAACATGAGTTATTAAGAGGAATCTTCATATTGAACGTGTCAGCAGTTGTTGTTCAATGGAACAAAACACAAACAATACAAATAACACCAAGTGTCGATCTGAAGAACTTATAAAACCTGTTTCATGTCCTTTATTAAAAATCACTGGAAACATCTCCAGGGCTTTTCTGTGTGGGGGTTCGATTCCCTCGAGTCTTCGTCCTCCCACAGTTCAGGTGACTTGCAGGTTCGACTGTAGATTTACGGTTTGTGAACATGAAGGATTTCTAGATCTGGAAATCACGAGTCATGATTAAAGGGGTTTACAGCCTACAGTAGAAATGACTTGTGCACTGACTGAGGTTCTCGACTTCATCTGTTTCATGTGGTCACTCACACACACACAACAGATTCTCAGAGAACATGATTCTTGTTCTCCAGGAGGATGAAGAGTTTATTTTAGTGTCAAATACCAGAAATGTTCGTCCAAACTCATTGTGTGTTTTACAGACTGAAGAAGTGAGGAGAACTTTTTGAAGACGAAGGTGAAACTCGTTCTCTAGCTGCAGTAACGTGTTGAAAGGTCAGGACGTTTGGTTTTAATGACTCTGTCGGTTTTACTTCACGTGTCCATGCTCCTCCGACGTGAACCTGCTCAGGAGCCTTCACTCAGCTGCTGGAGAATCTCAGCTCGGATTTAAACTCGTCTTCTCCTTTAACGCTGCTCTTCTTATGGGGGGGGAACTTTTGAACCCTCAGCAGATAACGATCATATTCAAGCATTTACAACCAAGTCTCTTGTCTGTGTGAGCTTGTTGCTGCCAAATGACTTTTGACCAGTTATCAAATCAAGCTTGAATTACTTTTTACAATCATGTCCTGACACACCTGAGAAACCAGGAAGCATCTGTTCCTCCCTGAAGAGACGCAGGCTGAAAACCAGACGATCACATTCACCTTCCAAACCAAACTGAACCAAACCAGACCAAACGTCCTGAGTGAGTCCAGCTACAGGAGAGAAGAGTCAAACTACAACCTGCCGACGCTCCACACACTGACCGTGAGTTTAACAAACACCTCGACTCAGAGGGGAAGTGAACCTCAGTGAAGTTCCTGGAGCTGTGACTGACTGACTGTCTGTTTTCAGCTTCACCTGGAGACTCAATGGCTTCCAGATCAGAAGAGGATCTCTGCTGTCCCGTCTGCCAAGATGTCTTCAGAGATCCTGTTCTTCTGTCATGTAGCCACAGCTTCTGTAAAGACTGTGTGAAGAGCTGGTGGAAAGACAAAGAAGTAAAAGAGTGTCCACTTTGTAAGAGAAGATCTTCAAAGATTCAACCACCTTGTAACCTGGTGTTAAAGAACCTGTGTGAGACCTTCTTACAGGAGAGAGATCAGAGCTCTTCACCTGCTCTCTGCAGTCTGCACTCAGAGAAACTCACACTCTTCTGTCTGGACCATCAGCAGCCAGTGTGTCTCGTCTGCAGAGATTCAGAAAAACACACCGACCACAGATTCAGACCCATCGATGAAGCTGCACAACAACACAAGAAGCAGCTTCAGGGAAACTCTGGAGCCCTTGAAGAAGAAGTTACAGAGTTTTGAACGTGTTAAAGTAGAGTTTGAACAAACAGCAGAACACATTAAGGTCCAGGCCGGACTCACAGAGACGCAGATCAAGGAGCAGTTTAAAAAGCTTCATCAGTTTCTGGAGGAGGAAGAGGAGGCCAGGATGACTGCACTGAGGGAGGAAGAGGAGCAGAAGAGTCGGATGATGAAGGAGAAGATTGAGTCTTTGAGCAGAGACATAACGTCTCTTTCAGACACAATCAGAACCACAGAGGACGAGCTGAGAGCTGAAGACGTCTCGTTCCTGCTCAACTACAAGGCTGCAGTGGAACGAGTCCAGCAGCGCCCCCTGCTGGATGATCCACAGCTGGCCTCAGGAGCTCTGATAGACCAGGCCAAACATCTGGGCAACCTGAGCTTCAACATCTGGAACAAGATGAAGGACTTGGTCTCCTACAGTCCTGTGGTTCTGGACCCAAACTCTGCTCATCCATGACTCGTCCTGTCTGAAGATCTGACCAGTTTGAGACGTAGGAAAGAGACAGAAGCTTCCTGACAATCCAGAGAGGTTTGATCATTACGCCTCAGTCCTGGGATCTGAGGGTTTTAACTCAGGGACTCACAGCTGGGACGTCCTGGTTGGAGACAGTACACGCTGGTTACTGGGTGTATCAGCAGAGTCTGTCCAGAGGAAGGGAAACAAACTGTCTCGAACATGGAGAATAGGGTTCCATGAAGGTAAATACAAAGCATCGTCACCATCAGAAATCATCTGTTCTCTCTGTGCAGAAGATCCAGAGGATCAGAGTGAAACTGGACTGGACAGAGGAGAACTGTCATTCTCTGATCTTGATACTAACAAACACATTCACTCCTTCACACACACTTTCACTCAGAAGATGTTTCCATACTTTTACACTGGAGATGATCATCACCCATGAAGCTGTTACCTGTGAAAGTCTCTGTGACGCTGCATCAGGGCCGTTAGAGATAAAGATTTTATTCATCATGTTCAATCTGCTGAATTTAAATGTTAAAGTTGTTATTCTAAAGCTTTGTTGATTTCTCATTTTACTTCTCAGTCATTTTTATTTCTCCTGTCGACTTTTCCACGTGTGTAAAAAGATTTGATTATTTTCTGATCTTTATCTTTGGTTTGTTTTTTACTTTCATGGAAAATGTTTTCTATCATTTCGATTTTGTGTGGATCCATGAAGTCGATCAAACTGATGAAGATGAACACATAAAAACACATTTATCAATAACAGCTGATCATGTTCACATTCAACAAACTTTATTAAAACTCACACATGAGACATGATTCATGTTTAATCACATAAAGTCTGTTCACATATGAAATAATCCAACATATATGAACATTTGTCTGTTTGATGTGATGGAGCCAAAATGATTCTGTCTGTAAAAGTGTTTATTCAACAGCAGCCGAGTGATCAAAATAATAAAATATATGAAACAGAGTTTTGACCTTTTTTAAGTTGAGATGTAAATATAACATTATCTGAAGCATCTGTTCCTCCCTGAAGAAAAACAATTTCTGACAGCCACATTTAATGAATGCCCAAAGTCACAACATATAATGGTGTCACACTTAAGATTTAATAATCCCAACAAAATGTACAATAATTTGATTATTGTATATTTAACTCACACACAAATTAATAAGCAAACTTGAACTGATTTGAATTCATAAAACTTTTGTCTATACAAACCTCTTATTGACAAAGTTAATATTTTATAATAACTTATCTTTACTTCAGCAGAAAGACCTCTGAACATTGAACACTCAGCAGATAACGATCATATTCAAGCAACAATTTTACAACCAAGTCTCTTGTCTGTGTGAGCTTGTTGCTGCCAAATGACTTTTGACCAGTTATCAAATCCAAGGCTTGAATTATTTTTTACAATCGTGTCCTGACACACCAGAGAAACCAGGAAGCATCTGTTCCTCCCTGAAGAGACGCAGGCTGAAAACCAGACGATCACATTCACCTTCCAAACCAAACTGAACCAAACGTCCTGAGTGAGTCCAGCTACAGGAGAGAAAAGTCAAACTACAACCTGCCGACGCTCCACGCTGTGTGTGTGTGTGTAGCTCTCGTTAAGTGGCAGCTGAGTGGGGCCACTTACATCCATTGAGGAGGAATCTAGTTAAGTGGTTAATGAAAAGTCTTTCAAACTCAATCTGTTCCACTGCAGCTTCCTTTGGTTCTAATCTGATGTTTGAATAAAACCCAGAACAGTGAATTCTTTGTACGACAGTAAATCTCCGCTCTACAACATGAAGTGTTAACTCAACAGAATAAAACCAAGAATCTTCTCTTTCAACATCAGGTCATTGATTCAAACCTGCTCTCATCTCTTCAGCTTCAGTGTTTATAGGAGAAACTACAAAACAAAACAAACAGTACATGAACAAAGGTCAAATGTTTATGTATGTGTGGTTACCAATCTGGGATAAAGAAGTTTTATTACATTTTCAATAATATAAAGTTTAACCTGGCATATGAGGTCATACATGGTGCTGCAACAAGAAGCCAGGACAAGTGCACGTGATGTCAGGGGATTGAGAAAATACACAAACGTGAGTAAGCGACTAAATATACGTGTTTGTAGAAGAATCTGTGAGGAGAACACGAAGCTAACTCTGAGCTAACACTAAGCTAACTCTGAGCTAACTCTGAGATAACACTAAGCTAACTCTGATCCAGCTCTGACCTAACACTAAGCTAATTCTGAGCTAACACTAAGCTAACACTAAGCTAACTCTGAGCTAACACTAAGCTAACTCTGAGCTAACACTAAGCTAACACTAAGCTAACTCTGCGCTAACTCTGAGATAACTCTAAGCTAATTCTGATCCAACTCTGAGCTAAAACTAAGCTAAGTCTGAAATTTGAAACTCAAGGCAAACAGAAGAGCAATAACTCCTACACCCATAATAACAATATGAGATATGTCCCTGTTAGTCTGAATGAAGCTTTGCTCAGGGTGTTTGGTACTTTCTGTATTCTGCCTCATTTCTGTGAGAAAACACAGCTTGTGTTCAGACTGCGATTCGAAAGGAAGTTGAAGGAGCTTCGTCCCCCCCCCCACGTCTGGATGAAGGTCGATTCACTGATCTGTGGTTTCTCATGTAAACTGCCATCATTCTTTTAAACAGCCGAAGAAGGGAAGTCTGTTCTGCGATGTTTGAGGTTTGATTGACAGGTCACTTTAACCTCTGAACAGTTAGTTTTCCCACTTCAACATCCTAAAATTGGTTAAATTATCTCCTGATGTACGGTATATTTTTCTTCTGCTTGATCCAACTCACACTTATATGTGTCCAATACTCCATGAAATCAAATGGAAATATTATTGATTATATTCTTGCATTTTTAATCGAGTTAATTGTCATTATTATATTTTTGTAAACCTGAAACCACAGATATTATTAGGAATGAGGAACTACCTTAATTGTTACTTTTGTTTGATTAATTTGCTGCAAAGAAAAGGGAAAGAAATGCATTTAAAGAAAAATAAACACATATATTTGTTGTTACATAAAATGGGGAACCAGAGCTACGTTGATCTGATTCCTGATGATATAAAGACATAAAGGATGATAGTTGAGCCAATGAAACATGTAAATAAAGAACTAGGAAGGTGTGTAACAGGAAGAGATAGAAAAACAGAGGACGTCCATCAAACTAACATTTCATTCTTATTGGTAAATTAAACCGTTTATATATATATTGGAATATAAAAATAAAATTAGTAATACAAAATAATATAATAATATTGATGAAAGGAAAGAAAAATGATCATTACTATTATTATCACTGGTAGTAGTAGTTGTATTGTAATTGTAGTAAGTGAGTAATTGTAATGATGGGTATTTGTGGTGCTGCCAGCAGGTGTCGCTGTTGTCCATGCAGTCGTGTTCAGGTCACGTGCAGCTGATGAGCGTTGTACTGTACTCACCCTGTGTGAGTGGAGGACACACACTGCTTGCTTGTTGTCAGGTGTCGGGTTTCAAAGCACCAACTACACACACATCTGAGGGAGTGTCGCACAAACACCGGAGAGGCTCAGAAACCCCCTTCGGAGCTGGACCCTGCTGCTTCTCACAGTGATAAACCTCTCAAGTATAAACACCATCACGATTACAGTGATTATAAACACATGAGAAATGTCCATATCAATTTGTGACAAAACCAGACAAGATTAGAACCAGGGTTATTGATCCCAGGATACTTTTGAAAGAACATCCTCAGATGGGAATTATTTTTACTTCATTTTAAATTCGATCCGAAAGGTTCCTTTGTTTTCATTTGATCTGTGCCCTGGGACCGACATACTGTACGTCCTGTGGGCTGCCGTCTACATATACCTGAATTTATTAGTTTCTTTTTTATCTAATGTCTTTCATTATTACTGTAATATCATGGTTTTACTCCCAGCATCATCAAATTCAGGTGCAGTACTTTTAGAAAGCAATCCTGGGAGCCATTTCCTTCATTTATCTCTTTCTTCTTCTGTTGTTTAATGCTGGCTCACCTTCCTGCCTTGGTCAGAAAGTGGTTTCACTCTGCAAACCAATCCAACCACGGTTCCATCTGATCTGGACCCAGACCACCTGTTTGGGTCTTGACTTTGTTAAGGAACTGTTCTGTTATTTTGGTTCAAACTAAACTGAATAGTCTGAAGGTCCATACTTAACAATGTAAGTGTGAAAACAAGATTTATTAGAAAGAATTTGCACCCACAGCTTTTAAAAGTACATAAAGTCTGATGTCTTTTTTTTTCTGGAAGACGTATTTTATTTTGTTATCTCAGATGAGATGGGCCAGAGGTTTTTGTTGCTATGGAAACATCAACTGACTGTACTTTATCTTGAAAGACCATCCGTTACTAATCAGTGCAGGTGTGTGTCTGTGCATGCGCTGACTGCACAGGTGTGTGTGTGTGTGAGTACGAGTTCCCGTTGCTACGACACACTGAGTACTTACTGTATATTATTGTCATTACTCGTGAAAAAGCTCAATTTGACCGTAACTGTTTGAAAAAAGGACGTCGGAGTTAATCTCACCCACTCAGGCCTACCTGCTGTCGCCGGGGGAACGCTGCAGCGAACACACTGATTGGCTGACGACCTCCGGCTCCATTGTTGTGGCCGCGCTCCTGTTGTCTCATACCTCAACAGCTGTAATGAGAGAGGGGAGGCAGGGAGGGGGCAGGTGGGGGGGGTGGGGGGGAGCTTTCTTCCCTCCTGTAGGGAAGCTGTTGAGCTTAATGTTTAATAAGCCACTGGACACAGAAGGAAACCCGATCCTCTCCGGAGAGGCTGGCGTGTGTGTGTGTGTTTGTGTTTGTGTATTTGTGCGTGCGCCCTCTTCATGCATTTGTTGTGCGAGTATCCAAGCGTTCTGCATTATTCTCCGGTCAGTGTGTGAATCACGTGCTCTGTGTTGATCGGGTTGTGTTGTAATCGACTCTTTATTCAACAGAAGGCTGGTTTGTATTTCTGCTCAGAGCCCAGCTTGTGTTTGTCACGCTGGGTTTTTCATTTTGTCTTTTAAAGATCAGTTAATCAATATTTCTGTCAATATTTAATCAGATAATGTGGTGAAAGCTGCAACGTTTAGTTCATTCACTTCCCATTTACACCTGGTGTTAGACACAGTCTCTGCTTTTTGGATTAAAAAGGTGAGAACCTTGAACGGTATCAGGGTTGAACTCGGCTGCAGCTGGTTTGTCTCACATTGTGATTGTAAAGAGATTATAACTGTGTATTCTTAATTAACTGGGTCAATACTTCTATCGTCCCATTTGCACTTGTCAGGCATATTTAAGGGACTGAAATTGGGGAGAACATTGAGTTTGGAAACTTTCTCTTGGGCTTGTTTGGGATCAAACTCTTTTGCTGCCCTCTCGTTCTGATGTGAGTAAATCCTTTGACTTTTCATCAATAATAAACTCTTCTCAGTAAACTCAACATGGAGTTGGTTATAAAGTCATTGAAAGAGAAGGTGCAATGACAACAGGACCTCACAAACAGTCCAGAGTCCCACTTGTGGATCCCACACATCGCTCTGTCAGCAGCTGTGTGCACTGGAGCAGCTGGATGCACACTGAGGCCACAGTTGTAGCCACCGGCCAGTTAAGGAGTTCATATCAACCATATGTCCGTGATAATACCGCTTTACTCATCAACGGTCACAGTGAATGGCCATTCTGCCGTGGTCACGTGTCCTGTTGGCTTAAGCCTCTGGCCTGCCTCCTGTCCTGGGACGTGGGTCCAGTTACAGGGCAGCTAAAGCCTCTGATCTATTATTCATCTACTCATGTCAGAAATTACAGGGGAACAGGTTGATGTGGGGAGAGGGCTGGAATGCACGGCTGCACCGCGGGTCAGGAAGCGTACACGAGCAGGCTGGCAACTCCACACACAGACGGACAGACAGGCAGCGACTGAAGAGCTCTGTCCCTTAGCATGCATCTGTCACAGTGTCCCCAGAAACACAGTGGTCCCTCATCCACAAACGTTCCACCTGTTCCCCCCGTTGTCGTTCTCAGGCTATCAATCCAAGTTGAGAAAAAACAAAAACATCCAAATTAAAGAACGTACGATAAAGGAAAACAATCTGGTAGTGATGGACGTCTGAGGGGACGAATCGACCAAGGGACCAGGTCAAAGTTATAGTACAGCGGTAAGGACACATACCTAGAGCAAGGTTGCACTGAACTGTTGTGCAGTGTTACACCCTTGTTGGGACATTTTGGACCTTGCAAATCACGTTTTTCCCCTCGCAGGTCAAGAGCAGTTTCAAACTGAAACTAAACCCATCATGTGGCCCAGGGCTTATTATTTGGTGTTTCTCATTAAATCAACAAACCGTAATGGACGAGCAGGATACTGATCTAGTGTAGAAGGACTTCTTGGTTTCTGGGACTTGGGTCAAATTCACTGTCTTAATAGTTGAGGCCCACATGTCCGTTCTGCATGAGTCAGTCTTTCCTCCATCAATGCATTGCCCGAATTATTTTTGAGGCTGCAACTTAAGTTGATTATATTGAATTTTAAAATAATCTTGCAATCCAATTAA
The DNA here is from genome assembly GCA_038501795.1 of Pseudopleuronectes americanus. Lineage (NCBI taxonomy): Eukaryota > Metazoa > Chordata > Actinopteri > Pleuronectiformes > Pleuronectidae > Pseudopleuronectes > Pseudopleuronectes americanus. The sequence goes on from CM076726.1 coordinate 21,675,304, forward strand.
AGACCTCAGGACTTTTATTCCAATATCTGTTGGACCAAAGTCCCCCCCTCTGTTCCAGAGAGACTTGAAATGATCCATTACTCTGTTCAAATGACATGTGGAGGAGAGGGAGAAAAGACAGTTTTGCACATGGTGAAAAAAGTTAAAACCTGACCCTGCCCCTGCAAACAAAGCCTCGGGGTATGTGAGGGGTATGGAGGCAATAATAGCCCTGCCTAAAAATAAAAGGGGCAAAATGACAGTGGAGGATACCGTTACAAAGAGCTCCAGTGGACAAATAGGAGGGCCAGCGCTTTGAAGAGTTTCTCACAAAAGACGGACCACACAACACCCCGCCCCCCCGCACCTCCCGCCGCCCGCTATGCTCTCTCTCCGATCAGGTTCCCATTATCGGCGAGGCCACACGGTGGAGAGGGCAGGAGGGGTTTGAAATGCCTGTCAGAAGCCGCTCGTCTGTGTCGGGCCTCCATGCCTCATGTCAGGCGTGCAGGCAACGGGACAGCAGACACACACAGGGACAGACACACACTCACACACGGACAAACTCTGCGTGTCTAGAAATACTTTATAGTAATATACGATAGTTTTCACACCAAAATGGAACCTTGTGACCTGTTAAAATCTCCCTGCAAGCGAACTACCTTTACCTACATGAGTCTCAGAGCAGCTGCAGGTAGTTATTCCCACTGTCAGTCTCAGCATGGAGTTCAGGACCAGATGGGAGGAGGTTGAAACAGCGTTTGAGGCAAGTTGTCACTCACAGGAAGCTGAGCTGAGCAAAGTGAAACAGTATTTTCCTGCGATTGAAAACTTAACTGCTCATTGTTTTGTTTTCTCCAATGTGAGAAACCACTCCCTTATAATTCAAAAGGCTCAAATGAACCATAAAACCCTTCAGACTCAAAGACCGTGTGACTGACAGAGTGGCTGACTACCTGCAGGGACTGGGGACTAGTTACAGGTGTGTGTGTCTCTGTGTGTCTCTCCATGTGTGTGCGTGTGTGTGTGTGTGTGTCGGGGGGCCCAAGTGCTGGACCAGCTCCACATGTCCAGGCATGTCTCCGTCACTCTGTGTCCCACACTCGGCCTCTGTAATTAGGATCTGAGTGGGTAATGGTCCTGCTGCTCCACCATCCAACACTCCAGCCTTCACTCTGACATCAGAAGGATAAAGTGGCCTCAGACCCTGATGGAGTCCAGTTGCACAATGACGCCTGAGATATATACTGGTTTACTTTAGCCACACGTTAAGCAGATGACCAGATGCATTGTGAGCATACTTACTGTGTACTACTCATGTAACGAACAGAACCAGGGTACACACCAAAGTATTGTTGTATACATGTTCCTAAAGCAAGTATATCTCCAGTGGAAGTGGTCGTAACATCAGGATGAACAGGGAGTCGTCTTCAGGACTCATGTTTCGTTTTGGTCACATGAGTAGAAGGTTGAGGGGGAAGCTTTGAAGCGCGTTGGAAAGCTGCAGCGGGTGTAATGATGGTCCCTTTTAAATGAGGTTGTATTTATAGAAAACTGATTGTTTTCTTGAAGCCTCTAATTGTTCTGCTGCATCTGTTCCGTTGAACAGCTGAATCCCAGGGGCATTATCCAAGCCCGTATCCATATCATCGTCCTGCCTTGGTTGTAGAGTTCAGCCGCAGCTCTAACACTCCTATGAGGTGTGGTCATTGTCGAAGGTATTTGATAATTTATTTACGTTCATCTATTTGAACTTATGCACAAAAGGTGATAATTCATGTCCTCCTCCATGTCCTATCTCCTGTTCCTCCCTGTTGTCGTTACTAATCCTCAGTCTTTGGGAGTAGCTGCTCAGGCACCGCTCCTTAAATGAGTCACCCCCTTTTTAAAACCTCACGTCTTCACATCTCGAAGAGTACTCTGTGGTGAGGGAACTCATGCAGGGTTTTTCAGGGTGTTGATGAGAACAGCTCATTCCACGGTTCTCCCTTCTCCTCGTGGCAGCGGCTTATCAGAACCACCAGCCGCACCACTCCTTCGGCTCGGAACCGGGCCGGCCCGGGGAGGATAGCGTGGCCCACTCCCATTTTCAACACGGCATTGTTGTGCCTGGATTGCGTACGCCACCAGATTGAGATCTTTCGGGAGAAAGTGTCATTTCCTTAAGCTGACTGCAGCCCGCTGCCACCTTCTTAAGAAAGCCGGGAGCGAATATTTCCATCCCGTCTGTCAGTCAGTGCACCACAGAACGACCATGTATTAACAATACTGCCGCTCCCCAGGAGATCCTGGCCCCGATAAACACACATGCACACACCCAAGAACACATGGAGTCACACAGCTCTGGCCTTTTGACCTTCAGCTCCCATAAATGTTTCTTCAGTCTTGATTGTTGTACCCGTGTTATGTTGCTGGTTTTTCTTTTATCTTTTCTGCCGTCTTCTTGTTTGAGGCTCACCGGGTGTAAGAGGGAAAGGTCAGAGGGAAATGGTGAAACAAAAAACTAGAATGCAGTAAATTCTCAGGTTCTCAGCTGAGTTCCCATTGTGAGATGGTGCATCCCAAGTGGCTACTGGATTTGACAAGGTCATTACGTCCTTGGCCTGTCAAAACATCCATTTACCTTTACCAACCTCGGTAGGCACGCTGAATTGAGCATAAAACTGGTAGATAATACGTTTTCTGTGAGCATTAACGCAACAAACCTTCTGGTATCAGCCGGCAGAAATGTGACTTATTATATTATTAGTCATTTCCCCTTCCCCTTCATTTGAACAATTGCACTAAATTTGACTCTTTCAAGGGCCGTCACATTTTTTTCGCACTTACTTCACATCGAATTCATTGTTCTCTTAGTTTTCTTTATTCTACGGAGCCCAGTGCATACTGGGAGCATGCCTGCTGTCTGTATCACAACCTAATGGAGGATTCAGTCACAATAGGTTGGAATAGACCTTTCTGTCGGGGTCTCCTCCCTCTGAAGAGACATATTAACAGGCTTCTGTGGCTAATGGATGTAATGGGATCTAATTTAAAGGAGGGAGGGTATCAAATCCACATGCACACAAAGACATTAAAGGAAGTCCTTGGGGAGGCAGCAGAGTTTTGATCCCTGTCGTCCCTCACGGGACGCCAAGCTGTTCATTATGTCGGATAAAAACCAGGACAAAATACAGTATTCAGTGCTTCTAATGTCCCTGTAATTTATTGAACCATACACAATATGTGGAGCCTAGACCGTCATCAAGTATCATGTCTCAGACAGGAAGTGTAGAGGGTGTGTGTCTGTGTTGTACTTTGTTTTTGATGTGTGGTTGTGTAGATTATGAGCCTCAAAGGGAAGAGAGCTTAAGATAAATCACTTAAGAAAATAAAGCTGCCATTTTGATCTTGTCTTTATCCCGAGAACAGCACACGTAGTAATTCACACGTAACAAACGCGTCTGCAGCACAGACAGCTTAACAATTAGCTCACGCTGCTCTATTACTGTCAGCTCCTTGTGATCATAGTCTTCAGCTTGTTTCATCTAATTCACGGTTTCAAATATTGTGATATAGTTCATCCATAAAAAACATTACCCCACTTAAACGTGGACTGTCAGTAAAGTCATTGAAGAGCTTCTGCAGAATAGAGGATTTACAACTCTTGATCGATTTCATAAACGTGGGAGCCCACAGACATAATGACAGATTTTTTAATATTAAATAATTTTCAGAACGCACAGACCAGATGATTTGGCCAGAACCCAAGACCACACCTTCCGTTTGTAGGAAACGGTTTCAGAGTGGTGATTCTTCAGTTTGTTTTTATGGGGGTTGGCAAATAGCTTTTAATTGCATAACCGCCCCCATGTTTCATTTTCACGCCACAAGAAAATGGAAGTTAGCAAACTAGTTTAAACTGGTTTATCTCAATTAAAGAATCTACACGCAGCCTCTTGTAATTGACTCCTTTGCGTCCTCACCACTGACGACAGGTGATGTCTGCACGTGCCTGTATTTCTATATCAAGTGTAGCACATGACAGTAACTCTCCCAGACTGGCGTTGTAATAATATGGTGATGAACCTCTTTGCATGTGAGTGCCTGTGTTTTGCGGTGCGCAGCATGCTATTCAGCGCCGTGATTTGTGGTTGTGCCGTATTGACTTTATGGTTTAATTGCTCCCCTGCCCGGCTGCTGCTGTCGACAGAGACAGGCCCGGCCCTTCCCTCTGCACGTCGCAGGAGGATATTTTCACAGGAGGTGGGCACCTGCCTCGGTTTCCTCACTGATTGTTTCCAGGACCGGGGGCCTCCATAGTCCTGACATTTTTTGCGCTGAGGTAACGTTTCCTTGCATTATGGTCGCAGAATAGCTCCCCTTGTCCATTGTGCTGCACGTTAAAACTCCTTATGGATTCGCGAACAGTGATGGGGGGGAGGAAAGTGGCAGGAGGGAAGGGGGGAGATTCCGGGGAATTCCAGAGGCATTCCTATCAGATTGCCTTCCCCTCTCATTTCTTTTCTTCTTCCAGTACAATCAGTGCAGAGCTGTGGTGTCAAGGCCGAGTCACAGCTCGGGTCTGAGGTGTGATGTTAACAAGAAGCTCTGCACTCTGTCAGCTGAGGAATAATCTGTGGAAACAGAAAATTTGAAGATGTGAAAAGTTGGTTTCCCACTTTCATGTCAAATCAGAGAACTTCCCTCGTCAAACAGGAGGTTTTTTCATTTCTCTATTTAGAATTTAACTGCTGAATAAAGGACATTTCCTAATTGGCTCCTTAGAAGAACAAGAATATTTGTTTTTAGTATTTCAAGAGAAGCTTTCAGCTGTGACAGAGTGATTGGAGCAAAGGGCCGCTTCTTCCTATTAACCGGAGAAGAAAAGAGGACAGAAGAAAAGATAAACAAACAATATAGACTCCTTATCTGTGCTGACAGTAAACAGAGAACAGAGAGGGGCAGTAAGTGAGGAGCGCCGATGGAGGGTCAGCGTCGGAGCTGCTGCTCGGGTCAATGTGTTTAACCCCGTGATGCTTGGTTTGACACCAAAGCCTCAAAGTCAAATTGACCCGCGTGTCACTGATCTCTGATCGTTCAACCATCGACACGTTCATCAGTCCCAGGCCGACGTCTTTGCACAAGTGACTGTGTATCAACTGAAAGTGTCCGTTAATAGTAATGTTTAAGTACCATAAGTTAAATCCCCTATTATCTAGAATCGACCATGGCTGAGAGGGTTTAATCAGCGTCCACTTTGATGTTATTTTAATATGGTAGTATTATATTAAAATCTTATGTTACTAGTAAAGGATTTTACAACTGCTTGTTCTGGAGTTTCTACACTTTAACCCGACAGTAACTCTCCTGCAGCCATAATTACATTTGAAAAGATTATTCCAGATAACTTCAGGAAAGCAATGCAGCTCCCAGACTTTCACCTGATTGTTCTCGTGTCCTCTATTTAAAATAGAGAAAAGCTAAATAAAGACAAAAAGGCAGGAAAAGTGTCACAAGAAAAGTGTGACAAGAAGCGGATCAGCTCCGGGTTCAGGAGGAAGGTTGCACAGAGGGTAACGTCAAGTGGCCCCTGTTTGGATCGACTCCAAACTCTCTTGGTTTTGAGTTTTCCTTCGGTGCCTGTGATGTTTATCACAACGTCTTAAATACTCTTGGCTTTGACTTCTTGTGAGAAAACCTCTCTGATTAATTGTTAGTGTTTCTCGTCAGGAGAAGCACGATAAGCTGCGACTCACAGCGATAACTCTGTTTCAACATCTGCTGTGTTATTTTATTTCAAAGGTTGGAAGTTTGTGTACAGTATCTGTGTTGTGACTTCTGCATCTGCCTGGTGTGTGTTTGTACCCTGGTGTGTGCTCGGCTGCTCCACAGCCACAGGAACATTTTCCCACTGCTCCGTGGAGCCGCCATTCTGTTGTCACGGACTCGCAGCCATGCTGGTCATTGTATTTGTGTCCTGTGTATCACTTCCTGTGTCAGATTGTGGATTGTTAGGGAACAATGGTGTGTTTCGCCTTGAAAGGACACCTCAATCATTTACCACCAGCCTGTAGATGCAGACGTTTACAGCGCTGCGGCTCTGAGACAATATGTATTTTCCCCGTTGTGCTGTCACTGGAATGAGCCGACAATCAACGTAATGAATCATAATTCAGATTTGAGCATGTACTGACTTTTTTTTATACAATACAGGAAACTACAACTTGTATTCATAGTGTTCGCCATCAAGTAACAGGGCGCCAAGTTTCTAACCCCCGCCCATTTCTGTTGATAAGATTTGATTAAAGATAATTAGGGCAGTTTTTGTTCCTTGAGATGTTGCGCTCAGACCTGATTTATTTCCGCCCCTGTAAACGCCTGGATCTGGGGCATCACCTATACTGTACTTAATCAGAGATATTCGTGTGAGCCAAGGCAAACATACCCACCTCCACAAGTATGCAGTCAAGCACACACTTGTTGCTCCTGGTGGTGCTTGTGGTGATGGTGGTGAGAGTGAAGCCTCTCCCGCATCCCAGCTCGCCTCCCACCAAGGATGTTGTGCAAAGTAAGAAGAGAAATCAAAGCATAAATATCGACCTTAAGAAAAACTAACGTGTTTGGACTGAATGACATTCTTCAGGTCCGGAAGTCGGTGTTTATTAAGCACCGACATGTTGGTGCGTCTGCTGCGTGATGTCTATTCAGAAAGGGAGAGTAGAGGAGCTCAGTTAATTTACTGAAAGCCGAACCATGTGTGTTTAAACAGAGTACAGAGAGGGTTGATGCTGAATAATGAGGATTATTTACTTTCACAATACTAAAATCTTTGGTGATTATCTGAATCCAAATTTGCCACGTGTGTGGGACACGATGTGTACGGACACAATACAGGTCCTTGTTCTTGGTGGATGTATTTGTATTGAGCCAAATCACAGTAAACATTATCTCCGCCCTTTCATCGTCGGGTCGAGACCTTCCACTGAGTGACATGCTGTGAAAACCTCCGGGAGGATTTTATTCAAGAGGTAAAGGTCAAGACTTAACACCTTCTCTCAAACCTCCAGACCTTTGTGTCCAGCGTCTCCTCTTCGGTGACCAGCTTAGACACTCAACATGTCCTGATCTGCGACCTTTTCACCCGTCATGACACCCATACCTGCTTTGAAAAGGGAACCAGAGATATGTAGAAGTGATTCTCCGTCAGTTCATCTTTTCTTTAGTGTCCTGTGTAGATTTACACATTACTCGTCAGAAAACTTTGACAGATTCTCAAGATGTGAACATTGGATGGAGTCCCTGTGCTCAGTGATCCTCCTCAGGTGAGCCCGATGCAGGAAGGAGCCTCGTCCACGCTTCTTTTAAAAGCTTTTTCCCTTCAGACTTCACAGAAAAGCCCCTTGAGCTTGTGCAGGTATTAATTTGCAGTGATTACCTGGAGCTTCACAGGACCTGCAGCACCTCCAGCCAGGCAGCCAGCAATCTCAGACAGGGGCCTAATTGACACTGTCTGAGATTGTGTGTGTGTGTGTGTGTGTGTGGGTGGGGGGGTTCTGCTGTTTTGTTCCTTCCTTTTATGGCCGAGTGCTCCCCGCCCTGCACAGCTTAATAAGATGTTTACATGGAGCTGGGTGTGGGAACCGGGGCCCATATGCTGCCGTGTTAGATGACAGGGAGCTGCTTTGTGTTTTTGGCCTTGTTCAGAAGTTTTAGCTGTGAAATCAGAGCCTCCTCCGAGCTGCAGCGAGCTGAGAGACGCTCGGCGGCAGCTCCCTGCTATCAGGCCGTGGTAAAGACAATGGAAGAAAAGGTTTTTATTTAAATCCACCTACATGTGAAGGGTTTCAGGCTGTAGTCATGTAGACTCCCCCAGAAAGTTTCCTCAGTGGGACAGTTACAAACTCTCCTCTCTGTATGTCTAGGGTTTAATACTTTTTCAGAGTTGCAGACGGCTTGGTATTATATTTTTGTATTAAATTGTGTTTTTACTGAATTGAGTTTATTGATTTGTACATAGCTTGAACATGAAATGGAGTTGGAGTTATACAGCTGGTTCTTCAATGAGTTCTAGTCAGTGGTCTTCTCTTGGTTCCTCATGAGATCCTCATCGCATCCTCATCGCATGAAGGACGAGTGAAGGGAACTATCTATCCATCTATCTATCTATCTATCTATCTATCTATCTATCTATCTATCTATCTATCTATCTATCTATCTATCCATCTATCTATCTATCTATCCATCTATCTATCTATCTATCTATCTATCTATCTATCTATCTATCTATCTATCTATCTATCTATCTATCTATCTATCTATCTATCTATCTATCTATCTATCTATCTATCTATCTATCTATCTATCTATCTATCCATCCATCCATCCATCCATCCATCCATCCATCCATCCATCCATCCATCCATCCATCCATCCATCCATCCATCCATCCATCCATCTATCTATCTATCTATCTATCTATCTATCTATCTATCTATCTATCCATCCATCTACTCGTATCAATGGTGTCAGTCTGTCGGTCATTACTCAGAGCACATGACCTGACGGATGAATTCAGAGCTTTGCTTCCGGTTCGATCCTCCTGTTCAGTCCGGTGCAGCTCCAGCAGTAACTTTACCTTTCAACATCAAACCCCATCTAATGGTTAGTCAGACAGACGGGTGTAAAGGTCTCAGTGTCGCTCCTCCTGCTCGCTGCAGGTGATAAAGCCAGTAAACCATCATGGCTCCAGTGTTATCAGACGCACGCCTCCGGATTACAGCGCCTGCACCTGCTGCCGCTGCCGCTCACACACTGGCCTCGGCTCAGAGGACCTGAACCTTCCCGCCGGCGAACACCTGCTCACCTGCCACCTGCCCTGCATCGGCGTCTGTGCATATGTGCTGTCTGTGTGTAGGCGTGTGTGGGGGGGACCGGGGGCGTCCGATATGTGTGTGTTTCTTTGTGTGAAGGTATGTTGAGGCTGCATAAACATGCATGTGTGTGCGATTGCTCTTGAAGTCGATTTGAGGTCAAATATTTGTCTTTCAGGTAAAAGCAATTAGATTTGGGGCTTTCATACTCTAATAATAATAATATAAAAAAGTGTAGTATCATAAATTCTGCTGTTCAATTCAGTGGCTGACTCGGAAACCAGCATGGAACCTCATACTGTGTGTAAAGATGGAACTACCCCAATCCCTAAAAGAAGTGAAACCAAAGAATCTAGACCGCCCCATGGTTGCTGGCTGCAGCTGATGTCATAAACCGTGCGTCCTCCAGGTTAGTGGATGGGACATGGACCAAACTAAAAAGTCAAAGTACATATCAGTTTCTGTCATCTGGGGGGGGGGCAGGTATGTGGTGAATACTTCTTCATTTACAGAGCCTGTTCCAACAGTTCTCTCATGAGTTGGAGATAAGTCTGCTTGTGGTCGGTATGTGCGGAGGTGGAGAGTGGGCTCCAGAATGCCAGTGAGCTGTCAGGTGGTGATTTCATCCGATGGTGTGACCTAACATCTCGTCTATTTCTTCACAAACACAAAAGCTTGTTTTTATTTTCCTCCATCTCTGACAACATTCAGGTTTACTGGAGCTTTGCATCCAGGTGCTGATCCACATCTGAGCCTGATGATGTGCTCGACTCCCGCCGGCTGATAACTGACTTGGCACAAACCGAGTGTCACCTGTCGGCTTCTCCAAACAGCTCAGGGCAGCTCTGACCCAGACGCTCACCCCACCCTGTGATGAGTCGCTGCTTTGGGAATTGAGCATCACACGTTTGAATCCCTGCTGGGAACTTGAGCATGAATGAGCAACTCTCTCCACTCCCTGAAGAGCATCATCGACCCTCACATGCCCCTGAGCAAGGCAGTCAGTGTGCGCGTGATCTTTCAAAAACCACCCCCGCCCGAGCTCTGCGTGTAAACAAGAAGGCAAGTTGCTGGGATATGCAAGGATTGAAAAAGTAAGACAATCGTCCATTCTGAGAGACGGATCCTGCAGCGTGCTGTGTTGTCGTGGACGGACCACACAGGCAAGCCGCGACAGGACTGTCTAAAGTTTACTCTTTTGTCAGATAAGAGCTCGACTCAGTTCTGTTTGCATTCCTCAGGATGGGACTTGTAAACGTTTCTATGGCAGCTCTCTCAGCCCTCAGCCTGTTTGTGTGCCGTTGCACTTAACCGTGTGTGCAGGAGCTGTGGGTGAAGGTGAAAGCGATTGTGTTTGTGGGCATATTCCTTCCTGGAAACACATTAGTCTTTGATATCCAACTTGAGCCTTGAAGAACAGTAGCTCGTGAGTCACAGAGAAAGAGGAGGAAAAGGTAGAGGTCAGATAAACGAGTGGGGCGACAGAGAGGCAGAAATGTGAAGATCGAACATCCAGATACAGTTTGTGCTGTTTGTTCAGTCTCTATAGAAATTCACTGGTGGTTAATGAGAGGAAAGTATTTTTAACATGACAAGGTATTTCTCATGTTTATTTATGTCCTATAATTAGTATTGAATGATTCACATTTTATACCCATATCATATCATTGTTATCCTTGATTCACCTTTTTACCAAATACATGACAAAATGTAACAGACTCTTTCTTGGCCCATGTGCAAGTTCCATGGAAATCCATTGTGTACTTTTTGCACAATCCTGCTGACTAACAAAGCATGCAGAGGCAAAACACAACCTCCATGGTGGAGGTTACAACTGTATGTAATAATCAAAATATTTATTGATTCAAAAATAATAGTTCTAATCTCTTAGGATACACTAATGAAAACATAACGAGGAACATTGTTTTCAAACGGTTCCCTTAACTTTTTTTTTATAAAGTAACTTCAGGTGCCAGTGGAAAAGTGCAGCATCAGGAATTATCCAGGTAAACTCTGTTAGATTAATAATATTCAGTTTTTGAAAGAAACCATTTCGCTCGTTGTCTAATTCAAATACTAAAATAGTTTTTTAGTTATTGTGTTTGCTGCTTTCTAAGATTCACTGTGATGTTCCTAATTCATAGAAACCTTTCTGTGCAACATGCTACTGAACGGAAGCCAGACTCTGGGTGTCCAGCTGTTTTGTTTTCAGGTTCGGAAAGATTCTGTCATTGGTCAAATATTTAAAAAGCAAACGCGTCCAACTCATGAACTGATAAACGAGTCTTTACCGAAACTTCCGGTGACCTACAGAAACCATGACGTGGCTACAGATGTTTTTAAGAAAATACATTTTAAAAACATTTTCTGATGATGTGAAAGCAGAATGTCGAAGAAGCATTGAACATATTTGTGTTTTGCAAATTAGTTATATAAAAGAAATGCAGTTGTAGACATTCCTGCCGAGTGATGTCATGGGATTAACAAAAGAAAGCGATAAAAAGTGGAAAGTGACTGATTCCTCTGGTGCAGGTAGTCACACGCCGGCTGTGCTCGCCCGCAGGCCTGACTCAGGACTTCTAACAGTGACAGAGAGACAAAGTCTGAATATCTCACTTCATAAAACACAGTCATCATCAGGGGGAGAATTACTTTAATCACCAGGTGTGATTAATGCGCAGGAATCCACATCAGTGGGATCCGAGCGGAGACGGAGCTGAGCTTGTGAAATCCTGCTGAACATACGTGTAATAACAGACATGGGAGAGAACACGGCAGCACACAGAGTGGAATCAGAGCAGGAACGTTGAGCTGCACTGTTCGAACAAGCAGCTTCAAAGAACATCATTAAGGACAAAAGGTGTGTTCACAATCTGAATGTGTCCTTAGTGATGAATTAACCTTATTAATAATTTAAAAAACAGGATTTAATTTCCTGGGAGGGAACCCTGCAGCTCGGCAGCTGTGGTCTAACATGAGGTGGTGCAGCTCTCGTAAACAGCAGCTTTATATCTGAGCTGCAGGAGCTTTCAGATCAGCAGGTGGAGACTTCAGCTCTTGTTTAGTCTCTGTTCTGCATTAGAGGCCCCAGCGACGTGAGATGGGACTTTATCTCCTGCTGAATTTCTTAATCCTTCAAACATTCATGTCCTGAATGTGAAAACACCTTTTTTTTGTTTTTGTTGTAATCTTCCATTTCCCAAACCAAGAGTCAACACGCACAGGTCTGGACACACAGCTCTGAGCTGGCTGGGGGAATCCGTTTCTAAAGAACAAGAACCACGTGTAACATCCAGTCACATGAACTCAATGAGAAACTTTAATATATGTGAGACTCTGCCTCTTAGAATCAAGCTGGTACCTTGTAACATCAACCTGTGTAATCCATAAAGACAAATGAATGTGACTGTATATAGAGATGAATGAAAGAAAGGCCATCTCACCCTGGTGATGCCATGAGGAGTCAGAGTCTGTTAGTGATCAAGGTCTGGAGCCTCGGGATCCTGCTGATGCACCAACCTGACCAATCAGGGGTCAGTCTCAGCTGTCAATCAAGCTGTCCACATAACTAATTCTTTTTGGTTTGGTTCATGTGCCACCTGCTATCATGTAGAAGGCTGGATTCATGACCTCTACTGCAGCCATCCACTAGGGGGCAATCCAGACAATTCGGCTTAACTTTTGCGATGTGCAGTTATTTGGTGGATTGCTTTGAAATTCAAGTTACCTGTTATCCCATTAGGAATCTCCAACCCTTTGTCTGGTACTTTGGTTTTTGACCGCTCACCCAACGCTCAGGTTGTAGGTGTGGGGATGATGGTTTCTGTCTGCTGGTTGGTTGGTGGGTCAGATCAGAGTCAGTCGGTCATTTCTTTTCTCTTCTTCATGGAAACGCTCCAAGATAAAGTCAAAAAAGTCCATTCTCATGAAACTGAGTATTGAATAAACACTCCTAAGTGACGGTTCCTGTGTGTGGCAGAGAACAGCCAGCTTTCTGTCATCTTCAACTTTCTCTCCATGTTAAAGAAACGGCTGTCAACACGGAGCAGATGTTTCAATTGGCAAACGTTGTCTTTAAGGGAAAGAAGAAGGAACCAACCAAAACAAAGGAGCGAGTGTGTTGTAGTGTATGATCTCATCTTCTGTGTAATGGGAGATATTGGTTTGCAAGGTCAGTATTTATTTTTGAAAAGTTAATGCATGTCCTCATGTAAAGTAAAAGTTCCTTCAAATAAGTCAGTACTTGTACCTTTAGAGGAGCCATTAAACACGTTGAGCCAAGTTGCTCTGTGAAGTGTCCGTCCATCCTGCAGTAATTCTACGCAGATAATTAACCTCATTACTTCCAGAGTTTATCTGCGCTTCACATACCTCCTTATCACTGCTGATAGGAGGCGTCGTAAAGAGATGAACATAAGACGTTTGTGTCCGTGTGCAGGCGTGTGAATGAATCATATGTACACAAGTATTTGCACATGACAAGATGTGTGTCTGCGTGTGCCTGCACCTGCTTCGCTGGGAGGAAACATCTGCTGCCGGGTGTCAGGGGCCACCTGTCGGACTCCGTCCTGCAGCCGCTGCCCGACCAGCCCGCAGAACTGATCCACTGTCTGCTGGAGCTGCTGCAGGACGATCTGAATGAAGAGACACAGCTGTCTTATTAGACCCCCCCACCCCACGCACCATCACCGCCCGTCATTTGAGACGTCGTGGATTCGCCACGTTTGGCCAAAAGCTTGTGTGTCGAAAATGAAAGCAACAGGAAATCTCCTCTGCGTGTTGGAAGTGACGGACTGACAGAGGGATTGTTGTTCTTAGATGAATCTTTCAAATCAGAGAAACATCTGGGACGTCCAAGCTGAGACAAATATGGAGGGAGAAGATCACTACTCCCTTGATAAGAATGAGATCATATTTCTAGGGCGACCTGTTCCGGGTGAACCCCACCTCTCGCCCAGTGTCAGCTGGTTAGACACCATGACCCCCCATGACCCGCGATGGATCACACATTGTTAAGGATGGAAGGATGTTGCTGTGGTAACAGTTGGTCGATGGTCTTGGTTCCACCACTTTGGTCCAGACTCGAATTATCTCAACATCTGTCAAATGCATTGGCATCAGATTCTGTTAATCATGTTCGCCAGAGGATGAATCTATCTTACTTTGATGATGCCCTGACTGTGTCGTGTTGAGGCTCTGGTTTGTGGTTTTAAGTGAAATATTTCAACAACTCTTAAAATTACCACAAATTCTACTTCAGATGTTCATGCTCTCCTCACTATAAAGTAGAAAATCCCTTTGCTTTTCATCTGGCTCTGAAATAAGCGCTAATTGGTCAATGTGAGCATGTTAGCATGTTAGCATGCTAGCTCTGCCGTAGCGATGTTCACACTTGATTTGTAAAACCTGATTTATTTAGCCTCCGTCTGAAGCTTCCATCAACACTCACTTGCTATTTATAGCCCCGCTCACGCTATAGCTGAAGGGATGGTTAAGTACAGTTGGCACAGACTCACCTGCCGTGTTTTATGATCTCTACTCTCCATTATGTAAACTGACAACTGCACAAGCTGTTAAGATGTCAGTTTGTTGTGGCTCGTTTCCTCTTTTGACAAATGACTCAACAGCAGTTTCTTGTTGATTTCTATGTTTGTATTACATCACATGTAGAATATGAACACAGGGGGATGTTTTACACATTTAAGGTTGGGAGCATGAAAATATATAACTTTCAGTTATTCGGTTTTCCATGAGAACACATGTTATAAATCCCACGGCTGCATCGTGAGCTGCTTGTTCACATAAACACTTTGATATAATTTATCAATCAACAATCGATTCAATGTCAGATGTTCGGGGTCGAGTTCCCTTCTAATTCATTTACAAACGGAGTGGGACTTGAATGGAGCTTCAACTCTGCTCTCCATCAACTTTATGGTTTTTAGTTTTTTTAAATCTTGGTAATATTTTAATAGTTTTAATGTTAATGTAAGATTTTACCTCACACGTCTTTCTCTTGTGATTTAGATGTATAGGCTGTAGATTCATTGATTGAATCATATTCTGAATTCATTATATAATATGAAAAGTAATGGTGAGGGGGGGTGGGGGGTCTGATCATATCACTGTGCTGTATGTGGTCAGTAGAGGGCGCTGACAGCCATGTTTCCTGGTCCTGCAGGTCAGTGAGGAGCCGTGCACAGACCAGCACTAAACACATGTAGCCTGTTACATCTTCTTATTGTTTATTCATTGGTCTCATATTCAACCTGGACTTTTTCCATTATTTATATCAATATCAATCATTTCAGTTTTACCTAAAACAAACAAACATGTATAAATGTATTATCGAGACACATTTACAGTGAAACATAATTTAACTACATGAGTAAAGTATAAATATTAGTACAAGCTCCTGTTTGAGTAAACTTTAATAATAATCCCACCAGAAGTCTTCTGCCCGCCCCCCTTCCTCTGATTGGCTCCGGGCTGTGAACCGCTCCACCCGGCCGGCCCCTGATTGGCCCAGGGAGCCGTCCATCAGCGGGCAGCACCCAGCTCCGGCTGTGGGCAGCAGAGACGCGCCGCGGCTCCACTTCTCTTTAGTGCGTCGAGCGGCCAAGTGGAGCTGACGCGTCTGGTTGTGGAGCGTCCGCGGAATCGAACAGTGGCAGCGGTGCGCTTTTCCTCCTCCAGAGCCGCAGGCATCCCGGGGAGCAGCCGCGCTGTGCACGCCTCGGACACCGGGGCGCGGAGGATACTGCTTCTCCCTCCTCTTCTTCATCTTCTCCCTCTTCTTCATGAGCATTTTGACTGATTGAGACAGACATTTTCTGCATTTCCCTCATGGTCACCAACACCGAGCAGCCGGAGACATGTGGAATAATCTGGGGAAAGTGCAGCGCGTCTCTCTAGTGTGTCTCCTCCTGACGCTGTGGGCCGAGGTGAGAAGTTTATTTGAGTGGGTTTGATGCTGCTCTCACTGGAAGTTGTGTGCGTGTGTGTGTGTTTGTGTGTGTGTGTTTTTTGTGACTGAGGGTTAAATTCCAGCCTTAATTTAATCGTCTGCTCTGTGGTTAGAATCATGTGATCTCGGATTTACCACATTTACGCGCGTCCTTTGGGAAATAAAACCAATTTACAGTCCAATAAAAAAGCTCTAGTGTGAAGTGAGCTGGACATGAGAGTGAAGATCCACTAATCAATTTTAGGTTTTTGTGATTATAGAAATAACGGATATGATTTGGTGCAAATTCTGTTGTTTCATAACCAAAGATTCTCGTCCAAAGTTCGTGCGTAAATTTTGCGATGATTGCGCAAAATATCTGAAATGGAACGCTTCACCTGCTGAGGAAACAAGTCACAGAATGTAAAGATGATAATTGTATGAATCAGATTTTTAACTCTAAAGCTCTTTTTATACGTGAGGTGTTTTCCTGCAGCTTGATTTGCAGACTGAGCTGAATTAGAGTAACTGTGGTGTTATCCAGCTCTGGAGCTCAGCTGTGCCAACATGTTCCACCGCGCTGGAGCTGCGGAGACTCTTCACTGTCTCTGCCCTGAAACCTGCTCAGCTCCCGCTGGTTTCAGGACGAAAAGCCTCATTTTACAGCAGTTTCGTGCATGAAGATTTTCCTGTCATGCGTATATGTCAACTTGACCCTTGAGCGTGTACATGTCCTCACTCCCATGTCCTCCCCAGGTGTCCCAGTCCACCGGTTACTTCGAGCTGCAGTTGATCTCGGTGGATAACCCCAGAGGTCAGCTCCAGAACGGCGACTGCTGCGACGCGGAGCAGAGCGCGGCCGAGGGCCACTGCGGCGCGGACGAGTGCGACACCTACTTCCGAGTGTGTTTAAAGGAATATCAGAGTGAGGTCACGACCAACGGGCCGTGCACCTACGGCTCGGAAACTACTAAGGTTATCGGTGGGAATACTTTTCAGTTCAAGGGCGGCCAGAAGGGCGCACAGGGCCGGAGCAACGACGTGGGGAAGGTCGCCATTCCATTCCAGTTCGCGTGGCCGGTAAGTGGATCGTTGTGTTACTTTGCAATGTGATAAAGTATCTGGGTTACTGATTTAAAAAGTTGGATTTTACGCAATTTATGCGTAAAAGTGTCCAAACGTTCACCTGGATGAAGCAGAACTCAGGATCCCGTGTCATTAATGCAATATGTGAGGATGCTGGGAGTTTATCGTTCCATCACATGACATGACATGCTTTCATGTTACTTGCCCCTTTTCTTACATCTGCCGCACAAACTGTGATTTGGCACAACTTGGCGCATGGATCTTTCTGTCTCCAACAGTCTCTCTGAGCCTCTCACTGTTTCCTCACCAACCCTGGACGTCTCTTCATCCTCAAACATCTCCCGCATTCCGCTCCTCTTCATACCCGCGAGCGCGCGTGACGCATGGCCTTTGCGCACGGCGGTGGAGCGGTTGTGTCTGGGTTTGATGAGTTACTGAACGCGCTGCAGTTTGCAGACTGTGCAGAGGAGAGAGGAGGGGCCGCGGGGCCAGTGTTGGAAGTTCAAGCAAGTGTTGATGAAGAGGAGGCAGGTAACTTATTACCTGATCTGAGCCAATCACAAGCTGCTGCAGCCAGCGTGGGAAACAGGAGCAGCGCTTAATGAACACTGCTGTTACACCCAGAGATCTGTGTCATTAATGGACAGAGTGACGTAATGTGGAGGGAACATCACAGGTTTGATTCCCACATCAGCTGAGTGACCTGTCATAATAAGAGTCTTTGCGATTGTAAAGAATCCGGAGTCCTTTAACCACATAGTCTAGAGAAAAGTGATTTATGACTCTTCAGATAAACAATCATTTACTTAAGTCAGTTATGCTGGAAGAATTTACACTGTACAAATTGTTTTTGTTGCAAAAGTCACATTTTCTTTTCAAAGCAAGAGTTTAATGCTCTCAGTGCATTGCAGCAACTTGCCTCAGGTTTTTATTTTCAGATGCTGAAGCTTTATTTTTTCTTAAGACATCTTGAGTAACTCGATCTGTAGCCGAGACGGTTGAAGTGTATACTTGCAGATTCTTTATTTTGAGAAAAAAACGACTCATGACATGTTTTTCTCTGCTTCGTGATTCATTGAATATTTTCATTAAGTTTGTTCATGGTCATTAAGCTTAACAGTAGTTGGCTCCTTAGTTCCCGCACACAAGCAACAGCATGTTCCTGCTTTTAGATGAACAATCTGAAGATAAGCCTGAAACATGATGCTTCAAGTCTGATGAAATGATAGAAATCATTCACTCATTCAACTATTAAATCTCATTCCGATCATATTTGCCTCGAGCGAGCAGAAGCGCGTGGGCGTGTTCATGTCAGAACATACATATCGGACATATCGGCTGCTTGGTGAGCGGGCCTAGCTACGTGACCTCCCCATTCATCACTCCCCATGGTCAGCTGTCAGCAGAGGGGAAGATGGAAGTAGTAAGTTGGGGCCCTGCGGGCGGATACGATTACCACTAAGTTGTGTGTGTGACACAGGCGCTGGGTATCAGTGTCACCAACTACTCAAACAAGTGAAGAGCCCCGGTCAATCTGGGCCGGGGGATGCCTTTACCTCGCCGCCTCTCAGGTTCACGCTCTGTCCGTTATTGGGTCATTGTCTCACTCGGCGTGTGTGGGGTCAGTATTTTCCACTATCTGCCCTGGAGGGGGGTGGAGGAGTGTGTGTGTATGTGTGTGTGTGTGTGTGTGTGTGTGTGTGTGTGTGTGTGTGTGTGTCTATGTGTGTGTTTGATGGACATCTATGAAGGAGGGTATCAGTGCTCAGCTTCTTCTGAAGCTGTTTAAGTGGAAGCAGTTGAAGGATTTTTTTAAATGTCAATTATTGTGAGCTTTTTGCTTAACGATGAAGGCAAAGGAATTTACTTCATAACGTACCTTTCATACCTTAAGTATATTTTGTTATACAACTTATCATACTACGATTTTTCTATTTTACAACATCCATTGCATTTCGTTCCATCCAGAGTCGACCACTCTTCTGTCGCCCGTACGTCCGAGAAAGCATCTTGAAACTGTGGCGTAGCTTCTGCTCCCACTAGGGGGCACTAAACCCCCAAATTTCTGACCTAACCTCAATTAATCAGCTGATTGTTTCGGCACAATTTACAATCATAAAGAAAGCAAATGTGATGACAGAATATCCTTTGTGTGAAGGAGGACTTTCCTTTTATCTCAAAGTTTTGTGTTTTTCTTTCGCACGTTAGTTGCTTTTAATCGGCGGAAACGACTCCATCGAAGCCATTGTGCTGTTTTCATCGGGGAGTGAATGTTCTCTCTTTGTCCTCCGTTTACACAGCGATGAAAACTGCTGCTAAAATAACAGAAGAAAAGTCTCAAGTCAAGGTCGACTTACTCGCTTTGACTGCAACTCATGACTTTCCTCTGCGAATACGATTTCCTTATTGTCATCATCATCATTTCGAACACATTCACTCCTTTAACCAAGTTTTTTGTCTGATTATTTGATAAATGCTGGTTTGAGACAGATGATGACAGACGTCTCACTCGCTTCCTGACTCAGACGCCTCCTCCCGCCACACATTGTAGTTGGCAGTGTGTCGGCCGAGCAGTGGCACTAACAGAATGTGTTTTGTACGTGGCCTGTAGCCTCTGGTGCTGCTATAGTGGACGGCTTCAGTATCTGGCCCCAGTATCTGGGCCACTGGTCCTGACACGAATTAACGGCTGAAAAAAATAAAAATAAAAGAAGAAGGTCATTGTTCTGCCTTCTCTTTTACTGATCATTCCCCCTCCGGCTGTTTGGGTCTTCACTGACATCTTTTAATGAAAGGGAATAAGAGGGTGGGGGGGGGATTGACCGATGGAGCGAGGGATGGAGAAGACAGGAAAGAGGGGAGGAAGCCCCCCCCCCGCCCCTTTAAACAAAACTCAGCTTCCTTGTGAGTTTTCAGTCACGAGGAAAGTGTATTTTTAGGACGCAGACACTTTAGATGCTTCTTTTTTTTTAACACAAAACAAGCATTTACTTCTTCTCCTCCTCCTCCTCAGCCAAAGTCTCTCCTGTGTCTTCATCCCTCTCTCCTTCTCCTCCTCTCCTTATGGGGTATTTTTAGAGCTGCTGTCCTCCCCTCACCCCTCTGTGAGCAAATCAAGGATCAGGGGTCCTTCAGTTTCATAGCTTGTTCTTTTTTTTTCGGGTCGGCCCCCGCTCTCCCCAGATTTCCCTCGTCGGCCTGGCAGAGCTGAGAGGACAGAGGTGGAACAGCTGTTGTTCAGAGACCTCCGCGGCCTCCTGCTCGGAGAATAAATGTTTTAGTCAAACAGCATTAGGAAGAGTGGGTGAGATCAGTTCCCTCGGAGGAGTATCGGAGAGCAATCTCAAAGTGGAACTGAGTCTCCGTGCTCGGTGGTTTCCTCCACTGCAGGTCGTTCCGCTCATTTGCCGAGTGCGTCTCTGGCGTCTTGTCCGCCTGCTCTTCATCAGGAGCTCCTCTCAGCTCGCTGAGGCTTTCATGGTTGATTAGTTTGAGGAAGAGGAGAAAGAGACGTGACGTGGATGAAGAAACGAATGCACAGATCAAAAAGAATTAACCTCCTTGGTGAAAGTAAATGTAGAAAACAATGTGGAAATTTGACTCAATGCTGATAATCAAAGTAAAAGTGAAAATTACATGAAAATAAATCTAATTAATTAAAGTACAGATACATATAAATGAGCCTTTTCTATCACAACACTGCCTCTCGTGAAATAGCAGCATGGAAATATCAGTTGTGTATAATTGGTTATTTATCAGTGATGCATAACTTTCTCTGAAAGAAGAACTGTTTAGAACAGACAGCTGATACCAGAGCAACGAGACCCGACTTCATTTCACTACTTTTCTCCTCATCTGACGTCTCTTAACCCTGGAACATCAAACCTCGTCAGAGGAATAATCTCAAACATGTTCTTCTTTGGAAAATAACACATTCAGACTTGAAACATGCAGCCCGCCCCCCCTCGGCTTCTCCTCTCTCTGTAATAAACCTGAAAGCCTGCAGCTCCACCGCAGCAGGGCTCTGTTACATGATGTTGAGCCGAGCTCTCTGCTCAGTTGACTGTGGTCAGGACGGGTCCGCTCCTCTTTCCCACGCTGCCACTGCTTCCATGTCAGCTGACCCGGTTCCGGTCCGAGGCGTGTAACTGTGAGATTATCTGCTCCGTCCGACCGGCTGATCGATTCACGATGCTGCTGCTTTTATGAAAACAGCTTCACATATGTTGTTGCATAAAACGGACTCACATCCCGTGTCGGGTCCTCCTTGAAGGTAAATCAAGTGTTTACCTCGTGGTCTGTGGTTGATGTTGAGCTACAGGGAACAAAAACACACACGATAAACACGTGTTTGCGTGTGGAAGAAAATCTGCACGTAGGCTGTATGTTCATAATCTGTTTGTGTAGATTTATAAATTATTTGTAAAACCGTCAGAGGGACATGATGAAGAAGTGAATTCAGCTTCATCCCAGCATTTCAGAGAGAAATATTCTAGTTGCAGCTTCTCTGTTTTGAATATTTGCTGTTTCATTCTATTCTCATGTGAGATTCAAATAAATATGGACCAAAGAAAGTGAGGACTATTGTTTTCAAATTGCATTTTAACAATCGGGAAAATCCATGGACTGTGAAAACCATTGTCAGCTGCAGCCCCGTCATCCTCTTGCCTGTTCACAGCTGATGGAACATATCAGGATTTAAACACAGGGTGTTGGTTCGATTCCTAAGCACCCACAAGCAAAACACAGTGAGAGAATGAAAGTGATGCCAGTCGATGCAGTGGGTGCATTCTTCAGAGGTCTACCCCACCAACTGAAATTAGACCCACTGGTCAAGGGGAGGATTTCAGATTTGCGTCACCAGCTCGTCCACTAGCAGGCCGTGGATCCTGGGCAGCTCAGGAATGGAAGGACACACTTTAAGTGGCCTTCGAAAACGGGACTGCCTCTAAATTCAGATTCTGCTTCTGTCCTGCTTGGGTGGAGAAACGTTAAGTAGGAGAGAGGTGAGTCCGTTCAGTGTCTATCATGTATGTCCGACAGCTGCAGCCGTGTGTTTCAGTGAAATGTGTTACGAGCAGTGAGGTGAGCAGCGGTGATTAAAGCTTGTTATTACTCACTCAGACACAGCTCTCATGGAGCTGGACCTCGAGAGCCAGAGAGAGAGAGAAGAGGGGGAGGCTGCGATCGGGAATAGAAACGAGTTGGATGTTGTCGATGACCAAACCCTTCATTGTTCCCCTGCGTTTGTTTATCTCCTAATATCTCATCTATCTCGTGTTTATCTTCTCCAATCTTCCTCTCTGAGAACCGACCAGGCTGATAAACCCTGTAGCTACATATTTGGTACGTTAGGAATCCTCTGGCTCCTGTGGTCCGGCCTTGTTAGCTTGTTTTGCTAGCTTTGAGGGTGTGATCACACCTACAGTTTGCTTTCTTTGGTCCGAAACAGTGAGGAGAGATAGTTGTGTTGTATTTTTGAATTCGGCTCGTTCGGGGCTCCCACTGCGACGCAGCTTATGATCCCAAGTTTCAGCACATGGAGTTTTTCTTCCCCCATCATAGATTTTAAGAAAACTTACCACTCAACTTGTCGGAAGTTTGTTTTTATCTGCTTAAAGGGGATTTTTAGGAGTGCACATAATTCCTGGTAGTTTTTATTCTCTTTCCCGAAACGACTGTCGTTCTCGTTCAGGACAAATAAACCGATCTAAAGATGTAAAACCCCGGAGTTCAAGTGAACCGCTGCAAACACGCTCGGCATGAACGCACACACCCTGACTCATCATTCAGCTCGAGCCGGGTGGAAATCCTCCCGGACAAGCATCACTACAACGTTCTCCTTTGTCTGCGTGTTGCTGCAGTCGGGAAGCGGCCTGATGTAAGCGTCCTCTCCAGAGGGATGAAGGTTCGGCAGCGTTCCTCAACCCATCTGGGACCCGGATCCTGACCCAGAAACTTCTACTTCACGTAGAAACCCGTGAAACAAACTTCAGAATCCGGAACATGTCAAACTGGAGCACAAACCTCCACCAAGTCAGGTCCATTCAACTTCATTTAACCAGTGTAACCCTCATTTAAAGTGTCGTCTGGTTAAAACTCGTCCAAGTGTTTCACTGCTCTCTTATTATTGTCCTCATCTGTTACTCTGACAACTCTATCATCATAACTTACAGAAGTTTTGTCCTGATGGTTTAAAACACAAACTAGAATCGTGCTTTGACTGGAAGAATCGTCCTGATGCCTCAGATCCACAAACAGCTTCACTTCTCTCAACTCAAGGTCCACGTACATGTTGGTTCTGGAGCTTTCAGCAGTTTTACAAGGTCTTCATCAGCGGAAGATGTCATTGAATGTAGATGTTTTCCATTATTCTGAATTTCTGACTTGACTTAACCACAAGCACGTAAGGGAACCCTGGGTTGTGTAAATAGAAAATCAGATCGACATAAAGAAACTAACTTTTTATTCTAGTACGACCATCTTACGTCTTCTTGACTTGATCTTTTCGGTTCTGGATCAAAGGAGCTCTGTCACCACTCGAAACGACTCCATGACTTTGTGTTAGAACAGTAACTGGAGCTTGTGTTGCACATAACCAGTTGTTTCATGTCTGTTGTCAGTTGTCTTGTCTGTGCTCAGGTGGGTCAGTGATGTCGCTGGTCCTTTTTTCTTCTTCCCATGGCGTGAATATCACTTTCCCAGCAGCCCTGTGGAAACCAGGGCTGCTGCCTTAATCCCTTTGTCACTGCACCTTTCAACGAGAACAATGACTCTGTGCTTCTGCTTTTGTGGCCGACATATTGAGTTCTGAAGACAAGTGGAGGGAGGAGAAAACCTGAAGAGCCTGAAGAGGGTGGGCGATGGAAACAGAGGAAGAACAGAGATGGAGGAGGAGGGCAGAAGCTTTGGGCAAAATATCAGGAATAGATTTGAGAGTGTTTACATAAGGCCGGTCTGAAGGGCAACATGCTGGATTTGGTTTTCCGGTGTCCACACAGCTCTGGATCTATGGCTGCATCCAGAAAGAGAACAGAGCGACTTCAGGAGAGTTGGTTTTCCTCGTCCTCTTCCATCGGACGCGAGTCTCCAGACAACCAGACGTTGTCCCGGGTTCCAGTCCCACGATCCGGTGGTTGGAAAAACAACCTTCACATCACGCTCTGGTTGGACTGTTTACTCAAATGATCTAATTTTATGGGATCGTAAACCAAAAATGTTGGAGCATTCCCAGTGGGTCAATAACAAACTGTCATTAGCTGAGTTCAGGAGATGATTGTTGGTTTGTCAGCAGGATTCAGCAAAAACTTACTGAACGGATTTCCACAGAACTCAGTGGAAGATGGAACATGAGCCAAGAGAGAACTAATTAAATTGTTGCACAGATCCGGACCAACATAGAAAGATTTGAAGATAGCAGCTTGATTGGATGGGAATGTTGGGCCTCATCGGAGTTTCCTTATCGATTCATTGAGTTCCCAGAGACTAGAGTATTGGCCTTTGTTTTATTTCTAATAACATAACAACACTCTGCAGTCATATTATCGTTTAATCATTCGATTACATTTCTTAGGTTTAAATCTTCAGTTCTTCAGACAGGACATTTGGTCCCAGTCTGATTTCTATGTTTCACATTCTCCAAAGTTTCATCGTGCTGCTGCTGGAGGGTTCAGATCCTCTCTGTGAAGAGTTGATCCTGAAATCAGCCTCCAACTGGTGGTGGAGCAGATTCACTCTCAGTCACTCTGGACTTTTACGGTCATGACCAGACAGAAACTCTCCCTCTGTATCTCTCTGTATCTCTCTCTCTCTCTCTCTCTCTCTCTCTCTCTCTCTCTCTCTCTCCTCTCTCTCCTCTCTCTCTCTCTCTCTCTCTCTCTCTCTCTCTCTCTCTCTCTCTCTCTCTCTCTGGTCTTCCACTTCACACTGTTTACAGCCTCTTATCATATCAGTAACTTCTGGGTTTTCCTCCTTATAGTTTGACCTTTCTTTATCTATATATCCTCATATTGACCATATTAACATGAACAATATCTCAGAGCTCAGCTGACTCTCTTCCACTCATTCATTGGCAAAGCTCAGAAGTGCTTCCTCTGCCCACCCGTCATACCTACCTCCAACCCACCTCCACCCCACCTCCACCCCGGCTCCCCCCGGCTCCATCCCACCTCCACCCCAGCTCCCCCTGTCTTCATGCTGTGTTTGAATTATTCAGTGTCATCTCTGTCATTGATGCTGGTTCTGTTCTGAGGACTGAGACGTCCCAGAACAGATCCATGCCACCAAATCGAACTCATGCCGACTTATGGTCCTGAATGAATTATACCATGACTGTTATCTATAGTGATAAAGATTCTCTTCTCCTTCTTTCCATCATCTCCGAGTCTTAAAGTTTGCAAATGAGCGTAATTGTGACGATGATTGAGTTTAAATTCCAAAGGAAACCCCGACGTCTTTACTCCTGACCTGCAGTTGTGACACACTCACCAAGTACAGTAGACTGCCTGTGTGGTGGATTCATGTTTAACAGCGCCAGAGGATGATGAGTCACTGCAGACGATTTGAGGAGCAGTTCATAAAGATCTGACCCCGATGCTCAGATGACTCACCGAGCTCATCGGGACTCGTCTGATGTCTTTGAAACGTTCATTTGATGAAGAACCAGCAGGAATCATGAAGACGAGTCCATTGTGAAACAGACGCAGCATTCAGGGGCCCAACCGTTGGATTTGAGGTGGAATCTCCATCTGGTTCCGTCTGTACAGAACACACACACACGCCTCTGATCTTCTCTGAAAGAAGAATTCACAGAAAACCTCTGCATCGCTGGAGGAGTCGGCGTAACCCAGAGCGGCAGAAATAGATTTTCACGCGCTTGGTGTGGGAAAAGTGAACTGGGTCATATCACCATTCTGCAGCTCAGGATAAAGACCTGATTAGATTAGCTTTGATTAGATCTGCTGTCTGCACGAGGCCTCCTTAGAGAGAAGAGGAGGTGGTGCAGGAGGAGGAGGAGGGCTTGTTCCGTTAATAACGTGCTAAATTAACCATCCCGGCTCCCCGACGCCGCGGGCCACATGTTTTATTCATGTCAATACACTAACAGGTGTGACGTGACAGGTGTTGCTGCTGCGGGTTTTTTCTTCTTCGTCTTTATCACGGCTCCGGAAAAGTTGTTAATTGGGTCTTTCTTTCTTTTTTCTCTCTCTCTCTCTCATTAACAATTCCCTGCTGCTGTGAATTTTCAATTAGGACGAGAACATTCATCTCGATTTCACTTCCCCTTCCCATTTAAAAGTCATGAGATTAAACTGTGGTGTGTCAGGTATTTTTGTATTTTATCTTTTTATCTTTTTATACTGTACACGCTCAGTCAGCGGTGGTTTAAACAATGGAACCTTTTCTTGCTGATTCTTGTTTCTTCAGTTTCGAAAACCAAACAAATGAAATGAAAACAAATCTGTTTGGTTTCCTGCTGTAGCAAGATGACTAAAATGGTTCCAGCTTCTTCAATCAGTGTTTCTGCTTTTCTTACGCTGGTGACTAGAATTCTCGTTAAGAGCTGAGAACCTAATTGATTGGAGATAGTTATCATGTGATTGATCAGTAATTATAAATCAAAGCTGCCTCTAAACAAAGACTTCCAGAAGGTGATACTATCAGAACAACAGCTCCATGTTTGATTTGTATATCATCGGATCCTCTTGACCTCAGTTGTGGTTGAGTGTCCGGAGCTTCTCCAAATAACAAGACACCTAAAGTCAAAAGTCTTGATTTTAAAGTTGAAGTGACTTTCGATTATCGTCCCAATGTCGTAGCAGCAGCAGCAGAATAAATCTGATAATCCTGGATGAAGAAGTGACTTCACAGAGCAGCGTGTTCTCTGCAGAGCAGCGTGTTCTCTGCAGAGCAGCGTGGAGCCGGCGGCTGTTCCTGTCGCCGGGAAGCAGTAATTTATTCATTGAACAGGTGAAGGCGGCGAGGAGCTGGTTTCTCCTCCACTAATGAAAACTCAAATCCCTCTGACTCCTGTAAATTGGTTAGGAGGTGTCAAGTGTCTCCCAACACACACACACACACACGGCCGAATGGCGGTCGCACTGCAGACAGCGGGGACGTGACACTTTGCTCCCATCCTTCAAGGACACACACACTCAAACACATGTAACACACAGCGCACACTCCTGTCAGGCTCCCCCGGGGGCCCGGCCTCCTTTGGAGCCGGTGGCTGTGACATTTAAAATTGATTACAAAGGGGAAGATTGATTATGATCATGTCCATTTCTTTTCACTCATCTCAGAGTTATGGCTCCTCGCCGGGGTCGTAAATCACAGCTGGAGTCGCTTGTGGATTATCTGCAGTTTGAAAAACGTGTCTTTATCTGGATAAATGTTAAATATGAAAGTGACAAATGAAACTCACTGAGCAGCTCTTTGAAAACTAAAACGATTGTAGCTCCACCGTGGAAAGAATCATAAATCTGTACACTGGTCACCTGCGTGTTGTTTTAAACAGGAAGTAGATTCTTGACTCGGTTGGTTGCTTAGTTACAAAAAATACAACCTACGATATTTAGGTCTGAATAATGTGGACGTAAATGTGCATTTATTGTTACTTCCCCGATACTGAAAATAGTTTTCGGTGCCATGTGTAGTTTGTAACTATACAAATATTTAAACGCTGTAATAAACGGTAACGTGTCGTTTCTCATTATGTTAAATTATGAAGAAATATTTCCTAATATCTGTCCTATGTGACAAAGGGCTTAAGCTTCATTCATAATGGTCTTAAAAAGATTAAACTTGTTGCTAAATCAGGAACTGGTCTCACTGACTGGTCCAGTTTTCTGTGGGAACCAGACTCAAAGAAGCCAGTGCTGCCTGATTTCACTAAACACCTCCAGACCTGCTTGTTGTGAATGCACATGAATCAACCTCCTACTTGTAGCAACACGGCCTCTTCTCTGTCCTGCACACTGGGAACTACCCCCCCCTCAGATTTAAAGCACCATAAAATTAGCTTTAAAGTCCCATAAAGCACTTCAGCTCTCTACCTTTTTGTTTCATGTTTCTGTCGTGTCTCTGCCTCTAATCTCTGCCTGCACCACCATGTCACCTCCCCTGTAATCTTCCCTGCAGCCCTCGAGTCAGGCCCAGGTCATGGGAACTCGCAGCTGCTGGTCCGGCCCCATGCAGGCCACGGACAGCGAGCGCCATCCTGGTTTGTTTGCAGATGCGCGTGAAAAGTAAAAAAAATAAAAACAGCCCTGCACCTGAAACAATCCCGAGTTTGAGTCTGTTGCTGTGGGAAGTCGCAGCCGTCGGCCGGGGAAAGTAGGGCATAGTGTGCAGGCACAGTGTGCAGGCCTGCTGCTGCTACACAATCACACAACGCTGAATCACAGCAGACAGAATGCTACACGCAGGAGGTCGACTTCTCTGAGCGTGTGCATCGTGAATAATGGCTTCAACCAGAATGTAGTTTAACCTCAGAGACACTGACAGATGGGATCCTGGGGCGGTCATTGTCTCCGTCGTCTCCTTCGTCTCCTTCGTCTCCCTCGTCTCCTTCGTCTCCTTCGTCTCCCTCGTCTCCTTCGTCTCCTTCGTCTCCCTCGTCTCCCTCGTCTCCCTTCGTCTCCCTCGTGAGGCAGTGAAATCTCTTCTCCTTTAAAACATGTGACGAGAAGGTCAAGATCTTCATCACTGCATGATCCTGAAGAATGAGCTGCTGTGTTTCACATCAATGGCTTTTGTTTATTCGTCTCGCCCCTGGTGAGCGGAGACCTTAACAAGTGGCGTGGGACGTTCATCTTAAAGGAGACACGTTGTCTCCATATTCAGGTGGATGATCTCAATTTGTGTTGTAACTGTAAAAGGTTTTTAATCTTTAACTGCTGCATCTCCTCTTTTCAGCCTCTGGCTCAAACACTTATTTTAAGTTGAGACCTAGAAGAGCTCAGAATCTGCTCAGTCACAAACAAACAGTTTGAAACAGGCATGTAACTGCTTGTAGGGTTCAATACAAGAGCTCATTAAAGTGTAATTTCCTCGTTTATTAGCTGAGTGATTTAAAACAAGCTCTCGTTAGATCCCTGAAGAGAAGAGAATCTATACATTACCACAAAAAGTGCCCCGGAGCAGATTCCGTTTTGTCCTCTTGAATCGACGGCGTGTCAAAGAAAAGGTGACAGAGGGAATCAGACAGAAGAGAAGCTGTGTGTCATCTGAAACTCATTAAACAGATTATTACAGCGAAGTGGTGGATGGCTCGTTCCCTGACAGAACTGCACCTACTCACTCGCCCGCGGTGCAGGGAAGCTGACGAGCGACAGCAGTGTGGGAACACGGCCGGTTTTCCCACCGTTATTCCCCTTCTATGCCAAATATGAGTGACGGTGACTCATATCTGAGTTTCTGAGTAAACCGTGTCCACGTCTTGAAGTGAGCATATCTGAGTGTGTGTGTGTGTGTGTGTGTGTGTGTGTTTCTGTATTGGAGTGCACTCTGATAACCTCTGCCCTCTTCCTCTCTCCTTCACAGCGAGCGTACACTGTGATAGTGGAGGCGTGGGACAGGGACAACGGAACACACAGCAACGGTAAGACTCCACCCTCAGACACAGGGGACACACAGGGTCATGGAAAATACAAATCCTCTCTCAGAACAGTTTGTTTCCAGGTCACAGAACTCTATTCTCTTCTCTTTTCTTCTCCCGACTCTGTTCTTCGTTTTGCCTGTAACATCACAATCTCCTCTTCGATATCAAGTCAGACACAAACTAGTGAAAACGTCTGGAACATGGGTCTGGGACATTTTCTGGAGCAGGACATTGTCCATGTTCACAACAACAGGAACATGTGGGGGACATCCAGGCGAGGGGCGGAGCCTGTAGAGCAGCAGGAGGCGGAGCCTGTAGAGCAGCAGGAGGCCGGACATGACGTATAAACTCTGCTGTGGAAAGATCAGTGTTGTTGTTTACAGCTCCTCCACACCGGCGTCGGCCCTCATCACCACAAGATCTTCATCCGGAGATGGACTCACTCTGACAATCTCCAGCCGGAAATCTCAGAGCATCAGACATTTGCACATATCGCCCCTCTGGAAGATTTCCACTGACTTGGTTTGTGTCTGCTGCAGCTTGTTATTGTGTCTTTGGCTCGTTCACGTCACTCAGTCCTGTCTGGATGCTTCTGAAGCTCAGTCCACATCTGATGGTTCAGAGATGACGAGCTGGTTTGTCACTGTTAGCATGTTCTACTATTGTTCTCACACGTTAACAGAACTAGTCAGTGCCGAGTACTTTGGTTTGTGTATTTATACTCGTAACCTGAAACCTTGAGACTCTGCAGATTGACTTGTTTCTAGAGATTTACGATAAACTACGGCTTTAAAGGAATTAATCTTTCTTTCCCTTTCACGTTGTGTGAGTAGCTGCTCAGCATCGATGTGGCTCAGATCTCTAATGTGTTCAGACACATCCGATGGCAGCACCGTGGAACTGTGTGACAACATGTTGAGCTCTGTGTCTGATCGGTAACAAGCTGCCTGACTCCAGGTTTGCTGCTTTTTATCTGCAGCTTAATCCTGTTTGGAATCTCTTCATCGAACATATTTAACTTATTAAGCATATTTACTGTAACGTTACTCTTTCGCCTCCTGTGTGTGTTTTTCTATAACAAACCGGTTGAAGTGTACTTTACAATAAAATGATCCCAGCTGGTACCAGACAGTGACGTATATAGATTTTAAACTCAAGTCAAAGGAGAAAACTATAAATAGACAGTTCCTCCAGGTTCAGAACAGTTTCATCTAGTTCCAAAAACGTCAAGATGGTTCAGGACAGAATGTGAAACAGGAGGTTTGTAAACAAACCAATGGATAACAATCCTCAGGGAAACAGCCACAGACAGAATGACTCTTTAAATCACTATAACAACTTATAAGGACTTTCACACTTTAAAAGGAACTAAAAGAAAATGATCTGCAGCATTATAAAAGAAATAAGAGCCACCAAAGAGAAACGGACCTGTGTTTGTTCTCCGCTGCCTCTCATCGTCCTCAGGGTCACCCCCCCCCCTCCCCCGCTCTCTATATTAAACCTGTGAGCCCATTGCCTTGTTGAGACATTAATTGGGGGCTGCAGCTCTCTTTTCTTCTCCTCCCTCTCTCCTCATTAGCTTCCCAGCAGCTGTCTGGCTACTGGTCGTTGCTTCGTTATCCTGGAACACGGTGACAGCTCGTACCAAGGCACTTTGCTCTTTACTCACTAATCCACCTATAGATTTGTTTAATGGCTGCATTGCAAGTTTTTATTTCTTTTAGTTTTTCTTGAGTTACACTTTGAGAGGATCATCAATCAGAAATGTCTTCCTTGTGTCCTGTTGTTATCGGCCTTGAACTGTAGTCTACACTGCCCCTGATGGTTTCTGGTGGTACTGCCAAATTTTGTCCACATTTGCAAGTTTTCATAAGACGCGTACAAATAGAAATGAAAGCTCCGTTCGTTTCTGTCATGTTAAGTGACCATGGTAAACGGTTATTTTTGTGGAGTGTTTTTCCACTTCTTCATGATTCTACTTTCACTTGCCTGTTTCTGCCTCCATTTGGGATTTCCTGCATTTTTGGGCAACTACTTTCAATACTTGTCAGAGAGCAGGCACGGACCTGTTGTATCCAGCTGTGGGTGTTCGTGCAGGTGAAGCGAGCGTGATGCTGTGAGAGGGCGAGGGAGCGAGTGGGTGTGTGAGTCTGTGTATGTGTGTCTGTGTGTGTGTGTTTTTTTTCACTGGAATAAGAACCTGTGCTCGTCCCAATCAAGTGTTGTATTGCCTGAGAGCCAAATCTGGAGTCGTGTGATTGTCTGCCAACACGATTACACGGCTCTTTGTTTTCCTACATAATACAGCTGCACGGTGCACCTTCGATCTAAAGTGGGCCTACAGTAAATTAAGTCATGTTGGACATCTGGGTTCTAAGAGCAGCGAGCATCACACACTCCTTACATGGTTCCTCTGATATTTCTCATTGCAGCCACTCAGCAGAGGCTTTTTACTGTGTGTGTGATCATAGTGAACAAGTCAATTAAGACCAAGATTCAAATGATTAATTGTTAAAAGTCGTTTATGAGGAGAAATGTTTTATATCTGCACCACAGAATGTTTTTTTCTGGAGGAATTTCTTGGTGAAATGGCTGAAATGTGGTGAAGCTGAGTGTGTTGCAGTGTGAGCGGCTGCGTGGACACAGGTCTGGGCAGCAGGTTGGAGAGGCCTCAGGAAAGACCAGGCTTTGTGACGGCTGTTTATACCTCAGGAAGCTCCTCGCCTCTCAAAACAAAACACAAACGCCAGGAGAACAGAGTGCGGAGCTGTTGTTGACGCCCGACCCTGAAGAATGGTCCTTTTTTAATTGTTCTCAACAATCAACAATCCATGTGTCGTGTTAACAAGTAATTATCAAAGCCCGATGCTTCTCTTATTCCTCTGAGCCTGTGAGCTGCGTGTTCCCTGAACGCACCATGAACCATAAACAACACAACATCCTGCTGTTCCCCCGAAAGTCCCCAGAGCAGCACATGGGGAATAATCCTCCTCAGAAAAAGCCCCTTTTCTCTGCTGTTTGAGGAACGTTTGATAAGAACGACTGTGTCCAGCTGTTTTCATGACTAGGACTGAAACAGACAACCATCCGTGAGCTGTGACTATGAGTAGATAAATCTTAACTGCCAGTGTGAACGCAGTCTTGACTTCAGTTCAGAGATCAGCTCTGTTACAAGTGAGGAGCTGTGAAGAGGTCGGAGGTCAAAGGGCCACGCTCTCCAAACACACTTCTCCAGTGACATGCAGCTTGAGATCCGGTCTGACCCTGGACCTGGTGTTTGCTCCGGGCCGGCTCCTCGTGACCCTGCTGCTCTCCCTGGTAACAGCCGCCTCTCTTAGCTCCTCCAGCTCAGAGACAGGTCGCGATTGGTCTATATTTTGATATCTAATTGCTGCAGATGAACAGCAGTGAGCGAGCAGCAATTAGGTGGGGGGGGGGACCGGAGTCTGTGGCAGTGTGTGAACTCGCTGTGAGACTCCGTGAGATCAGGGCAGCACGGAGAGAGGGAGTCTTTCTGGCTGCAGATGAGCAGTTTATTAAAAAAATTATTTTATTGAGTCATTTTCAAGTCCCAACAGAAAAGGAAGTAAGAACAAAAAGAGAAAAGTTGAGTTCTTAGATCAAAATAAATCACATTGATTTATGTTAACAGATTTTTGTTACTTCCAGCTGCTCCTCAGCTGCTCCTCGGCTCCTCCTCAGCTGCTCCTCAGCTGCTCCTCAGCTCCTCCTCAGCCCGTTCTAAGCTCCTCCCCTCCTCTGCTCCTCCTCGGCTGCTCCTCGGCTGCTCCTCGGCTGCTCCTCAGCTCTTCCTCAGCTGCTTCTCAGCTGCTCCTCAGCTCCTCCTCAGCTCCTCCTCAGCTGCTCCTCAGCTCCTCCTCAGCTGCTCCTCAGCTCCTCCTCAGCTCCTCCTCCTCAGCTCCTCCTCCTCAGCTCCTCCTCAGCTCGAGCAGCAGCAGTGAACCCAGGCCCCTGAGCTCCTGTTCCTTGAGAACAAGCTCAAGGGTCTTTTCCTATGTCGCCCTTCCTCGTCTGTTCCCCGTCTCTTATTATTTCCGGCCTGGCTCCGATGAAGTCGGGGCTGGATATCCTGACGGGGGGGGGGACAGAAAAGTATTTCACCAAGCAGGAAAAACTGAAAGAGCCTTTTGGTTATCAAGCCCTCGCAGCCCTCGCTCCGACTCCCTCTGTTTGTGCTTCCGTCATTTTCCCGTTCTTTCCCTCTTTTTCCTCCTCCTCTCTTTTGTCTTCCTCATTCCTGGTGGACGGGGGTTTCACCTTCTCTCTGATCTGTGGTGACAGCAGACGTTCTTCGAAGCCTCTTGGGTTCTCTAATCGCACTGAACACCGGGTTGTCGGGTCAAGTCCCACAAACGGAACCAGCCCTGGAATGTCATTCAGAATTTCTTCTTGTTTTGACGTTGGTATCTAACCGACCCAAATACTTGACCTGTTGAATGTTGAGTTTTTCCCTGAAGCTCTGGAAAAAGAATGGACTAGACTCGGCTCAGGGAATAATTAATAAAATAAAATGTTTATATCCGACAACATTATCCTCAGTTTTGATCACAAATCAATGAGTAAGGAACGTAACAGTTTGACTTACGTGTTGTTCTCATGTTTGTTTCCGTCCAGATGACGAGCTGCTGATCGAGCGCAGCATCCACAAAGGAACCATCAACCCCGGGGAGGAGAAGCAGACGGTGGAGGACAAGAGCCCGATCTTCAGTCTGGAGTACACCATCCGCGTGCGCTGCGACGACAACTACTACGGCAGCAAGTGCAACAAAGTGTGTCGTCCCCGCGACGACTACTTCGGTCACTACGTGTGCGATCAGCTGGGAAACCGGGGCTGCATGGAGGGCTGGACCGGGCCCGACTGCAAGACAGGTGAGGAGGTCACAGCCTGAACACACAACACACACGACACACACCACCACACAAAGAGGGTTCATACCACTTCTTAGGTTTTTATCAATTTCTACAGACAAAGAGCTGATTAAAAAAGAAACACTACAGCTCCCAATAAGCAGACACATATCATTGATAAGAATAAGGAAGAGAGAAATGATTGAAGTGAAAATACATAGAAAATATAAATATGAAGCCTTCAAGTAGTGAATCACTTGACTCTAAATTTTAGAAAGTTTTCCACTTATCCTTTAATGGTTTAATTAGTTCTTCAGTTCCTTATAACAACTAACAAAGCTACTTATCAATGTATTTAGGTGAAATTCTGATAATTTTTTTAACGTTTTTTTTTGGGGGGGGGATTCTGTACTTAAGGTAGAAACAGCTATAAATACACAAAATATTCTACTTTGCACAAGAAAAGATCCTTACGTGTCCTCTCTCTCTCTTCTTCTTCCCCTCAGCCATCTGCAAACAGGGATGCAGCGTCCTGCATGGGACGTGCAGCGTGCCGGGGGAATGCAAGTGAGTCCTGTTCCGTCCGTTGTGTTTTACAGTGCAGCTGCATCATCTTGTTTGGACGAGGCCTAATGAGGAAAACAGTGGTGACACGTCAGAGTGATGAGAGGCTGGGGTTTGGTTGTTGATGACATACCAAGCAGTCCGACCCCACACCACTCTTCCTCCCCCATCCCTCCATCTCCATCCCTCAGCTCAGAGCCATTGTTCTGCTTCCTGTACTGAAGCTGCTGCTCCTGCCCGCACACAGAGAAATGGGGGAGAGAGAGAGAGAGGCCTGTTTTGTCATTATGCTCCCTTGTCCTGTGCTCACCCCCTCATGTCTGCAGCCCACATCACCTCTTCCTATCCTGGGCCTTGTTATGGCTTCCACTTGCCTGTGGGGAAGTGTGGTGAACCCACCGAAACAAATAACAAATAACGTTTTTTATTTAACACAACATGGCCTGTTTAATGGTTTACTGTCCATTTAACACACAAGGTAACACATGAAGCTTTTTGAATGAGTGACTGTGGCTTTGTGGTTGATAAGAATAGAAGAAACTATCAACTAAGTCCATTCTCCATCATCACACCGACTGAGGTCGGGTATCGAGCTGCAGAACTAATTTGTCCTTGTTCAAAACGCTCAGAGCTGTTCAGCATTAGAACCTGAACAGAACCTGGTGCGTTCTGGGAAAAGGAAGAAAAAAGGAATTTACACAGCAAGTCCATACGTGTCATCCAAGATTCTCACATGTTTGATAATAAATACGACTCCGGAGCTTTGGGCAAAGGTTTGATTTGCAGTCAAAGTCGTTCCAGAGATGTTTCAGCTGTTTGGGATCAATCAAGATGAGAAGATGAAATTCTCCTTGTTCCTGATGACTTCTCAGGAATGGATGGACTCGACGTTTCAGTTTTTAAAGAAGCGAGAGGAACATGGAATCATCCTCACTGCTCCACTCCATCTTCTCTCAGACTGCGGATATAAAAAGATTTGATCTCAACCCTAAACGTTGACTCTGAGCAGGAAAAGGTGCTGAGAGGTTGTGTGTTATCGAAGTAAAGTGAAATTCAGTCGTGACTCCGTGTGGAAGTGAACATGAACATTCAGACACACCGGAACACGTGTGGGGGGGGGCTGAGGGTTTTATACTGAGGAAGGTTTGATTTAGTTCAGATCTGACATTACGCTGACACTTTGTATTGGAAATGGCCGGAGGATTGAAAGAGAGAGGAACACCCTGGAATGTGCCTCAACATGTGATTCTGAGCTTCGCTGGAATCGGGAACACACACAGACACACACACACACACACACACACACACACTGACACAGACACACACACGTAAACTGGTGAAGATAAGCAAACCTGATGCTCAGTAAAAGCATTTTTTTGTGTTTGATTTATGTGGGACAGTCCACATTCATCAAATCTGTCCCATTAAAAAGATCAGTCACAGATATGAAACGTTACATAACGAGACGCAGAGAGACAAGTTTTTAAAAACCCAGTGAAATAACAAGAGGAACAAGATGATCCAGAGGGAGAAGGAGCAGGAGCTGGATGTGAAGCTCGGGGCTCAGGTGCTTCTCTCGATTCTGTGTTTACCTCCAACTGAATTGGCTCAAATGACAGAAGCTAAAATTGTTTTTGATCGAGCAAACTTGTGAATTATTAAATAACGAAAATCAACCTGAAGCTTGGCAGGACGTCGTCAGTAGAAGGAGTTTGCTCTGTTGTCATGGAGACGGCTTCTCTGTAAACACGGCAGCGAACCATGTGACAACAGACCGTCTGTGGTGCTGCGGGTGAAACCTCCAGAAGAAGCTGGAAAGTGGAAGTTTGCCTCGAAGGTGAACTTGTGTATTATCAGAAATGAAACTATAAAAACTGAGAGGAGTTTATGGACGAAATCACAACAAGCTGCCGGATGTCAGAACCAGTGACTGGGAGAAATGAACTGGGAGAAACCGAGGGGTTAAACCCCCGAGAGGCAGCAACGGAGGAGAAGAGGGAAAGCAAAGCGTCTGCGCCTGGCAGAGGAGTTGTGTGTTTGGTATCTTGTTTCTTACACACAGCGCATTCACAACCTACGCTCCCTCATGTGACACTACTAAACATGTAGCTAGGCAACAGCGGGCTAAGTCTGTCCGCTGGACTCGGGCGCAAGGCTCGCCTGTAAATAATTCAGCCTGACCAGTGACACACACACACACACAGACCAACACACACACACACACACAGACACACACACACACACACAGACCAACACACACACAGAGAGCAGCCCCTCCATCTCAGCCCCTGCCCACCGTCCCGTCTTCTGGGTGTGGTTTGTCTGAGGGGCCACAGCGGGACGGGGGGGTGGGGGGTGGTGGGTTGTTGTGGGCAAGGCGG
The DNA here is from genome assembly GCA_038501795.1 of Pseudopleuronectes americanus. Lineage (NCBI taxonomy): Eukaryota > Metazoa > Chordata > Actinopteri > Pleuronectiformes > Pleuronectidae > Pseudopleuronectes > Pseudopleuronectes americanus. Next base: position 21,712,582 of record CM076726.1, read on the forward strand.
GGGTATTTTCAGCCCTGGCCGTTCCCAGAGGCTCCATTGATGGAACAGCAGCAGCCCGGCGACGGGGCTTGTGGGTAATGCCACCCTTGGCCTGTGGCTCTCCCACACTGCAGCCAGACAGACTGTCCACGCCGCCACCGCCGCTGCCAGGCTGACAGTGTGCAGGGCCCCGCGGGCGACCGCAGGCCGGACAACACCACACGCACACAGCTGTGTAGTAAGCAATACACACACACAGACACACACACACACTGTAACTGTGGCTCCAGTCTCTTGAGTGAGACCTGATTGAAGTTGTCAGAGTCGTGTGAACAGTTCCAAAAAATGTTTCAGCTCCAAACAGAAATTTGACAAACTGATAAAAACCCAAACATGAGAAATCAGTGGAAGATTCTTGTTTATTCTTCACTTGAATGAAGCTTTTAAAAGTTCTCAGCTCCGTTTCTACTTCAGCCCATTTAACCCTTTTTGCATCTAAAATATTAAAACTCTGACAGGAGCCAATTCCAGCTCAAACTGGGCAAGAACCTTGATGTCTCATTTCCATCTCTGCGGATTGGAGCCGGAGCCGATAACCTGCACACACACTGGGAGCCTCTGGTCCCAGTGCCACTGGGAGCCTCTGGTCCCAGTGCACTGCAGCACATTACAGCACATTAGCGCTCACTACACAGCCGTATATCACTGCTGCTACGGTGTTTGGTCGGCATCCATTTTGAAGTGCTTGTGAGGGTGGGGGTTGGGGGGGGGGTTGCATCCTAAAATAGCCCCGACAGAGAAATGACAGGACAGGTGGGGCAAGGTTACCACTGGCCTTGGAATAACAGAGTGCTGCCATAAACCAACAGATTAGCTAACCCTGCGCTGGCCTCAACCTTCGAGACGACTAACCCTCGCTCCACAAACCCAACGCTCATTCCAAGTCTGACCTCGACCGAGCTCACGACACAGGAAGCGGGCGGAGAGAGACGACGCACACGCACACGACACACACACGCACACAACGCACACAACACCAGAAGAAACTGCAGAAAACAAACAGCTTTTCTTTTAACCTCCACTCGAGTCCTGACTCCTCTCGTCTTCAGTGTGGAGAAGCAAAAGTGAATCGGCTTCATGACACTTTTAAATGAACATTCAATTCTCTGGAATATTGATCAGAACATAACAAGTATTTTGAGGTTATTGGAACTTTTAAAATGATTTATTTTGCATCAGCTTTCAAGTGTTGCTACAGATTTATTTCACATGAAAAAAAAATTTTGTTTCTTGTGCTCTAACATTCTGTATTAATTAGACACTGATTTCAAATTCTTGATTTCCACATAATTTCTACTTTATGTTCTTTATTTCTTAGGAATCGAGTGATGACAGAAAGAGACCTTTTTGCCAAGTGTCTCAGAGCAACAGGCTAAACAAAATAAAGTGAATGTACTGTAGGGACACAACAGTACACACAAACACACACAGACACACACACACACACACAGAGCACAGGAATGTGTGCTGGCCCTGTGCTCCCCTAAAATTAGCAGCCTCAGCGAACACATCCTTCACCTTGATGAAGACATGTTGTCCCACAAATGACTGTGGTGACATTTAGAGAAACTCCAGCAGCTCTCCTCCCTGAACCTTTCTGCTCCTCGTGTCTTTGATTCGTTTCATTTCTGACGTGGTTTGAAAGTGTTTCCTTGTTTCTGGCTCCTGCTCCATTCATCATGTTTACCAGGGGGATGTTAAACAGGCACGTTATCATCCACATCAAGCGCTCCTCAGTGTATTAAATGAGTTGTTTGTTATCACACTTAACTTTCACTGTGTCTTCACTGTGTCTGAGTTATTAAGTGAATCTGTGTGGCTGATATTCCCTCGGGCTGCAGCTGTAAAGAAGAACACATTGTCAGTGTGCTTGTGATATACGAGGTATTTGTTTTACAGATGCAGCCTCTGAACTCTGCTCTCTGTGACCTGGGTTTGATTATCACTGGTGGAAGAAGCATCTGAGCCCTGAGGGGAGATTAAAAAAAGGAAATGTCAGACACACCAAAGTGAAGCCTGGACATTTATTACTGAAGTTTGCTGAATAATGTCCGGAAAATATCTGAGTGAGTGAGAATACGGCAGAAAATGTAGAGGAAACGTGAACTTGGAAAGACGAGGAGATTTGAACGTTTTTGGCGATTAGGGCGGACGCCGGTGTGGATGTGCTGTTTCTAGGAGACTCGTCTGAAAACAGTTTGATGGTGAAGAGGAGCAGAGTTTAGTTGTGATTAAAGCTTGATGAAGAAAACGGAGAGTGGAAGGATTGATGGAAGTGAAGAAGCGTGAAAAAAAAAGGACGGAAAAGAGTAAGAAAACCGAGTTAACCAGAAATTAGGAGGCGACTCACGTAGGGAGACTCGGGTGCAGGTTTGGTTCTGACCCGACTCTTTGCAACTTCTCTCACCTCCCCTTTTCTTTCTCGACTCTGACCTGTCAAATATAACCAACTAACTCTGTGTGTTGCAGGTGTAACTACGGCTGGCAGGGTCCGTACTGTGACGAGTGTCTGCCGTACCCCGGCTGTGTTCACGGGACCTGCACCGAGCCCTGGCAGTGCACCTGTGAGAAGGCCTGGGGCGGCCTGCTCTGCGACAAAGGTCGGTCACGTGAATGTTCTCATCTCATGTTGTGTTGTCGGGTTTCTATTTATTTGAGGATGTAATATAAATCACAATCACGGTTTCTACTCTCAGATGGCGATCATGTTTAGTTTTGCCCTCTCCACCTTTATAATAGTTCAGTTCACATGAACCAAGACACAATTAACTCAAACCTTTGCATCACTGTGATCGTTTTTATGACTCGTTTGCTTTTCTTAATGTATAAAAAAGGAACTGAATCCACTCGGTGCCTGGAACCAAACCACATTACAAAGAACCTGCAGGTTTAGAATATGACTTTAAAAGCCGTGAACGCTGAAACATTTGCCCCTGGTTCAGTAATGCTCCACCTCAGTCACACGAGGACACAGAGTGATTGGTCAAGAAAATTGCATTGTGTTTCCATCTAACCCACAATCAGATGTTTTGGTAAAAGCAATTCCTGGTTAGGGTTAGGGTTAGGGTTACAACAAGTCATTGTGAGAATCTGTTGTTGCAGAAGTGAAACAGCACAGAGATGCAGGATCACCAGGAAAACAAGCGTGCATTCATTTAGCTATCGTTTACTGAATGTGTGTTGAATAACGACCCAGCCCAGGTTGACTCTGAGTTTCTGTGCAGATCTGAACTACTGCGGGACCAACCGGCCCTGTAAGAACGGAGGCACGTGCATGAACAATGAGCCGAACGAATACAGCTGCGGCTGTCCGGACGGATACTCCGGCAAGAACTGCGAGATCGGTGAGAGTTCAAAACCTCCAGGTCCGGGTGTCACAGCGCGTCCACACCCTGAAGACCTTGGAGGAATTCTAACGATTTCTCTCGAATCTCCTCTGCAGCGGAACACGCCTGCGTGTCCAACCCCTGCGCCAACGGAGGGACGTGTCACGAGGTCCCATCAGGCTTTGAGTGTCACTGCCCAGCCGGCTGGTCCGGGCCCACCTGCGCTAAAGGTCAGATGCTCCAGTGTTCACATTAAAGGAGCTGTCGGTGCATCCGTGCTGTTGTTACAATCTGACAGGAACATTCAATCAGTTCAAACTTCATTCCACTCCTCATTAACATCTGTGAGCAGCAGCAGTGTGCTACTACTGAAGTTAGCCTGCTAACGAGCTAGCCAAGGCTTGGCTGGCCAATCACATCGCTTCATGATAACGAGTCACTGTCTAGTAGAAGCTCTTCCTCAAATTTGTAATAATCTTTCAGTGTTTCACCAATAAACTGTTCAGAAGAAACCTGTTGACGTCTTGTGTTGTTTTTCTATGTGGTTGTGATGTTGGACATTGGTCTTGTTTACGTTTCAGACACAGATGAATGTGCGTCCAGCCCCTGCGCTCAGGGCGGGACCTGCATCGACCTGGAGAACAGCTTCAAGTGTCTCTGTCCACCCCAGTGGACGGGAAAGACCTGCCAGATCGGTACGTCTCCAAACCGAATCTCCGAAACGTCTAATAGTGTAACGTAGTGTTAAAGAGAGACGACAGCTCATTTGAATATCTGCAGGTTTATCAGCTGATAAACATCAGGAAGTGTTTTTCAAAGTAAATTGTGCTGGGACACTTGGAAATGCATATTTGTATAATTCTGAAATCATGTGATATTTGCATGTTGTGATGAAGTGTTGTTGTGATGAAGTGTTGTTGCACCTAATCAGTTTGTCGTGCGTCCGGAGTCATCGTTTCAGTTTGTGATCCGACTCGTTTGTTTATCGTTTTGAGGACGGTCACTAATTCTAAATCAGTGTTTCTATGTGTGTGTGTGTGTTTATGTAAACGCATGCAAACGGAGATTCTCACCGTGTAGCATCTGCAACTCGAGCCAGGTGACTGGAGTTAGGCTAAAAATAACCCCCCGCCTGGCAACTGCTAGCCTTGGGACCAAATATACTCCGCTGGGGGGTTATCTTTGGCTCCAGACTGGGCGTGACAGGGGTGGGGAGGGTGGGGAGGGTGGGGGGGGGGTATGTACACTACGGTGAGGCGGCACCCGAGCAGAGCCTCACCCTCTTTGACTTCAGCCAGGAAACATTTTATAACCTGTAAACATGTGCAGCGCCCGAAGATCAGGGGCTTGTGTTACGGATTCTGTTTTTCGCAGAGAGCTTCAGGGAGCTGGGTGGTACCTGTGAGCAAGCGGGACGGGGGGGACGGGGGGGGGGATTGGCTCGGAGCTTGGGTTTTTGGGAAAGGGCTCAGGGTGTTTAATTTCAGCCGGCCAACAGGTGCTACTTACCTCCTGGGAGTAGTATTAATGCACTGTGTGGGTTTATAGTGAGCACGGCAGAGTGGGGCGGCGAGAAGCCTCTGAAACTGACCACTTGGAATGCTGCAGGTCGGCCTTCAGGGAATGCAATAGAGAGACATTAACCCTGAGGGAGGGGGGAGGCGGGTGAGGATAGAGCAGCGGGGGGGGCGATGGAAGCTGAACTGTAATTTCACATGTTTGAAAAAGACCCCGAGTCGTTTAAAAGTCATTCGAGTCACAAGACTTTGAATCCAGTCGCATTCACACGATGATAAATATCCACATTAGAGACATTACGTTCTGCTCTGTGATGCATCTCCCATTTAATTAGAACTCCGACTGCACAAGGAAATTTAATGAAGTTAGAAACTCGTGAAATACTGCAAATAGGCTTTTTAAAAATGTGTTTCTGATCCGGTAATGACGTTATGATGATGTAACATATGAAAGACATGAGATGAAAGTACCTGAGGCCGTGTGTGAACCAGGTGGACGGAGGTGCAGCTTGGTGACGGGGCCTCTGAACGCTCTCATTCATTCTCTCTGTGTCTCTCGTCTCCATTTTGCAGACGTGTATGAGTGTGCGGGGATCAAGCCTTGTCTCAATGCTTACTCTTGCAAAAACTTGATTGGTGGATATCACTGTGCCTGCTTTCGTGGATGGGTGGGCAAGAACTGTGACATCAGTCAGTATCAATCCAGCAAAACAATCATTAGACTTCAACCTTCTCTCCACCTGCCACAGCCCCTCCCTCTTTGTTGGCTAGCTTCACTTCCACTAGCGTCTGTAGCTCAGAGTATTTTCTTGTAGTAGTAGTAGCAGTAGTAGTAGCAGTAGTAGTAGTAGTAGTATCGTAAGTTGTACAACTTGATGGTACCAGGACCTGGATGACTTAGAACCTTCACAGATAAGAAGTAGTAGTATAGCAGGTTCTTAAGCTTTCTGTTGTTTAAATTAAAATCATTTAGCTCTGATAGCATGCTAATATTAAATAAATTTGATTGATTGAATATTGAAAATTTGAAAAATCACCCTTTTATTGATCAGATATGACTTCTGACCAATTTTCAATTTATTGATCCAACCACCAACACGTTTGTCCAGCGCCCCGTTGGACTGATGGTCGAGTCTGGTGCAAAATTTTTATAATTTTTCTTGGTTTGACTGTGAATTAAAACACCAGATTTACTTTAGGGTCGTGAAGCTAGTGGAAGAAAAGCTAAGCTAGTCCAGGGGCTGAGCTTCAGATCTCTTCCTTCTCCTGTGTTGTACCTCTTTATGGCTGTTTTGTACCTTCCACACCTTCACTACCTCCTCTAGGCTCCAGGATTCAAACCTTCTTTGCTCTTTAGCTTGTGTTTTAACTGTCAACTGCACGTTTTCACAGCTCACGTGCACCTGAATCTGCTTCTAGTGTTTCTTCCTCTGGGCATGAATCTCTTTGCTTTGGTTTATTTAACCACGCTCTTGTAGAAGCTGCATGTTTATCAGCATCAATTAATTTTTCCTCCTCCCAGTTTGTGAGTTAATCAGAGTGATTTCTCCTCAGATGTGAACAGCTGCCACGGACAGTGTCAGAATGGAGGGACCTGCAAGGTGAGATTCTGAAAAGATCAAATCTGAAGAATTATTTCCTTTAAAACCGATTTAAACAATGATTTTATGATCCATGTTTCAAAACGATATCTGGGATTCTCAGAAGTGGATATTCTTTTGGTATTAAAGAGTGAATTCTCCAAATATCATCCTGTTAAACACGTTACTGTTGCTGCTCCTCAAATTTCTCTCCAGCTTCATGGTGAAGTTTTGAATTTTGAAGAAATTCTTAATCATTTTCACTGACACTAAATAAACTTTCCAGTCAAATAAAAGTCAGACCAAGAGTCCAAAGTCCAAATACCTCCACTGATAGAAACTGCAGCAAATAGCCTGGATGATAAATCTGTTATCAAAAACTCTGCGTGATGCATTAAGAGCTTTCAGCAGTAAGATGTAGAAATGTGAATGATTTGTGGTCGGTGCCTGAACCTTCTCGATGATTGATTTCACTTTGTCTCATCTCATCTCTGACACTTTGGATCATGAGATGTTGCTAAATCCTTGTCTCTGTTCCAGGAGGTTGCCCGAGGCTACCAGTGCGTCTGCCAGTCGGGGTTCATGGGCCGACACTGCGAGGTTCAGAGGAACCGCTGTGCTAGCAGTCCGTGTCGGAACGGGGGCCGCTGCCACGCCCTGCTGGACGGCTTCATGTGTGAATGCCCTCAAGGCTTCGCTGGCACGACCTGTGAGGTGCGGGTTGTATCCGACGAGTGAAGACACAGTGCGATGACGCCTGCACATTACAGTTGTGTTTTAACTTTGTGTTTTCCACCTGAAGGTGCAGAACGACCCGTGCAGCCCAAGCCCGTGTCACAACAAGGCCCAGTGCCACAGCGTGACGGGCGACTTCTACTGCAGCTGCCCCGACGACTACGAGGGGAAAACCTGCTCCGAGCTCAAGGACCACTGCAAGACCAACCAGTGCCAAGGTAACAAGGCTCCTGGACAATCCTCTGCTCTATAATAAGACATCTGGAGACATTCCTTCTGATCCCGTCTGCTTTCTGATCCACCTCAAAGTGATTGACAGCTGCACGGTCGCTGTGGCAACCAACGACACCCAAAAGCGGGTGTGGCACATCTCGTCCAATGTGTGCGGCCCCCACGGCCGCTGCATCAGTCTGCCGGCCGGGAACTTCAGCTGCTCCTGTGAGCCCGGGTTCACCGGCACCTACTGCCACGAGAGTGAGTCACTATCAGCTCCACACACACACTCACTGCCACAAACACACACAGGCTATATTTATCAGCAGTTACCATCACTGGGAATCACTCGTACAGTAATACAGACGCACCGAGCATCGCTGGCTGGGCTCAGCTTACAGCGGGGACAGAGGAGAAGAAGAGTGAGAGAGATTATCATTCCCAACAGTTCACTTTGTTATTTGTTTGTTTTGTTCTTTAACCCGTACAGGACACTTTGGAAAATGTTGTTTTCCAACTCAAACAAACAAACACAATCACTTTTCTCCAAAGCTTCTTGAAGGACGTGTTTCTTCTGGAATGAGCCTTTGTGATCTCGGTGCATTTAAACCTCAAACATCAGTTAATATCCGTCCTTTTATTTGTCTGCAGATATTAACGACTGTGCGTCATCCCCCTGTAAAAACGGAGGAACCTGCATCGATGGGATCAACTCCTTCCAGTGCTTCTGCCCCAGCGGCTGGGAGGGCCGACTGTGTGATGTCGGTGAGTGGTTTCCAAAAACTCACTCGAACCTTTCTGCTGTCGTCCACATTGGTCCTCGTGCACATTTGCAGATGATACTGTGACTTATGTTATACTTCATTTGAGTTGTATAATATTTATTTACATATTCTATATCAGATATAACAGTAAATAAACTTTTATAACTCGAACATTTAGGAACATATTTCTGTGTCGTGAGCTGGTCAAATATATATATTATAATCTCTAACCCGATCACTGTGCTGACTGCTTGTTTGATGCTCCAGATGTGAACGAGTGCAACAGGAACCCGTGTCAGAACGGAGCCCAGTGCGTCGACCTGCTCAACGACTTCTACTGCAACTGTGTGGACAACTGGAAAGGAAAGACCTGCCACTCGCGTGAGTCCAACCGTGTGAAGAAATGTTCTGTACAAACGTGAACGTGTTAAATGCTTGAATGAGAATACATGTATGTTTGCGTGACCCTTGGTTGGCAACAGGTCTTTAAAGTGAACAGGAAGAGAAACTCAGTGTATCAGTGTCTAAATAGCTGAATTATCAAATGCTCCAGAAGATTATTTTCATTGGCATTGATGCAGAAACACATCAGAGGAAAGTAAAAATGAAACAAAGCCAACGAATCTCTCGTGAGTGGCGTCTTTGTCTCCTCGTTCCGTCTTCTTCAACATGTCAGGTCTTATATTTGTCTTTGCTACCTCAGCCTGTTAATCTCCTGTGTGGAGCACAATGGCCTCTGGGGCGGCTGTGCAGGCTTGTTCCTCTCTCCTCTCACGACGCCTCTGAACTCCGCTGTGGGCCTGAAGTAATCGCTGCGTCATACTGGCGCCGAGTCAAATGTTTGAAACGTGTGTTTTCTCCCGTGCTGCCCAGGTGAGAGCCAGTGCGACTCCAGCACCTGCAGCAACGGGGGGACGTGCTACGACCACGGAGACTCCTTCCTGTGCAGCTGCCCCTCGGGCTGGGGGGGCAGCACCTGCAACACAGGTCAGGCGCCCACCACACTCTGACTGTTACCAACCGAGACATAACACCGTGACACTGTGATGTGACCCTGTAACGACCCGGTGAGAGACTAACAAACATCCTCACGTTGTGTTCGCAGCCAAGAACAGCACGTGTGACTCGGGTCCCTGTGAGAACGGGGGGACGTGCGTCGGCGGAGGAGACGTCTTCACGTGCATCTGCAGGGACGGATGGAGAGGACCCACCTGCGCTCAGAGTACGTGAACATCTGAGCTGAGGGATCAACCTGGGATCCCCCGCTGAGTTTCTAAACACTTTGAACAGCCAGTGAAAGAATAATCACCTGAAACCAAAGGCTTCACTTTAGCTCCTTGTTATTTTCTGGTAGACGTGACTTTTTCTGTTATTATTACAAATTGGATGCTGACTTGAGAACCAGTCACAGGTTGGAAATCCCAGTACGACTGCATCATCAGATTAATACTTCGACACTATCACAGTACAATACGCAGGATTCAAGTCAATTACAATCATCTTTTTTATGATTTGTGATATTTCTTAATAATTGTGTTTCCTTTTCTTTTGGATTTTATGTTTGAACTAGTGAATTAAAAGTTATTATTATGAATTCCTCTTCAGTGAAAAGTATCTGATACTGATTAGTCGAACTTCTTTCTCTTGCAGATGTCGATGACTGCAATCCTCATCCCTGGTGAGATTCATTTACATTAATCTACTGAAACGAGTGGTTGTCAATGATGATGACGTTTTTTTAAATTATTGTCGGTCGGACAAAACAAGACATTTAAAAAGCATCATTATAAATATTATTTTATTAACGAAAGTAATATAAAAATGTAGAGATGTAAAAACTTGGGGTGGCGGATCCCCTGAGAGCATCTCTGGATCATAGAGGCTTCCCTGGACAAAAGCCCCCCCCCGCCTCCCCCATTCTGTCCTCCTCTCCCTCCTCTACAATGACTGACAGGTGGATTAGTGGTGGTTTTGGTTTTGGGAGGAGGAGGTGGAGGCAGAGTGGGGGAGGGGGGGGGCAGAGAGAGAAGAGACTCCCCGCTCGCCCATTCACCCTCCTCGACCTGGGGGAGGGGGGGGAGCTGCAAAGGGTGGAGGTGTGGGTGAGGGGTGGGGGGGGCTGGGGGGTTTGCTCAGTATGTGGTCAGGAGGGATTTACATATAAAGTCTGGACATTGATCTGGGATCAGCTTCAGTCGACTGCCACTCAAACAGAGCCTCTGCAAACTCTGCAGGAGAAAAGTCCCACAGAGAGTTTGTGTGTCCCTCAGGACGACAGACAGAACCACCTCACTGAACACCCATGATGCATTGCAGCCACGTAGAGTGACCACGTGTAACGCAGATGTAAAGTGTCTGTCGTGAGTTTTAGAAAAAAGATCAGTGGTCAGAAAAAGAAACAACTCAAAGACCTGAAAGTTAGATTAAAATAACTCGGTTGAAGTTGTGTTACTTTACAAACAAAGTTGTAGATGAGTTTTTGTTTGTGTTTTTGTTGTGAGCTTGACAAAGAGATCAACTTCATCTCATCTGAAGTCTTTTCCTGTTTTTCATTGATTCTCTTCAGGAGAAGTTTTCTCTCTTCAGTTTCTTTGTGTTTCATATTTGCACAAACACCTCCTCCACTCTTATTCCTCTGTCTTTCCTCCGCAGCTACAACGGCGGCATCTGCGTGGACGGCGTGAACTGGTTCCGCTGCGAGTGCGCCCCCGGATTCGCCGGACCGGACTGCCGCATAAGTGAGCCCCCCTGGGAACCGGAGGGGAGGGTGGGGTCAGATGGGCCGGGGGGGTCAGAGGTGAAAGGCCGCGATGGGGGGAGCGTGAGCCGATTGTTTCAGGGCGACAGATTAGGAAGCCTTTTAGGAAGACGGTCTTAACCTCTCGCCTCCTCGCTGAGCCGAGGTCAGAGCTGAGGTCCGTCAGACGGGTCGGGGCGCTCTCCCGCGGCCTTCATGAGAGAAAGCTCTCCAGAAAAGCCTTTTCACAACCAGAGAGTTGTCCATTTGAAGTGTGTGAAGCAAAAGAGATTCTCTGGATTCCCTCACTCACTGGAGATTTTTAAATAACATTCAAATCGCTCAAAGATCCGTTTCTGCTCCGCAACAGAGAGAAGGAGTTCCTCGGTTCCTGAAAAGACACTGAAGCGTTTCCAGATGCTTCTTATTTTAAAATCCTTTTTCCAACATTCTCCAACGTAGCTGAAAAGATGAATTTCTTTTTCCACGTATGATCTCTTTGGTCTAAACTGTCCTTTCTAAACGATTGAAGTGAGTTCTCTTGCTCTGCAGCTGTTTACTGAACGTTCCTCTGCTGCTTCTCTTTCAGACATAGATGAGTGTCAGTCGTCTCCTTGTGCAGAAGGTTCCACCTGCTTGGACGAGATCAACGCTTTCCGCTGCGTCTGTCCTCCGGGACACGCTGGACCGCGCTGTCAAGAGTGTGAGCAAACTTTATCCTTTAAGTTCTGTTAGAGCTGCTTCTTCCAGCTCAGTGTTAAAGCTCGGGGCTCTTCCAGCATGGCATCACTTCAGGGGAGCTCTCCTGGATCTCCAGCTGTGCTCATGTTCTCACCCTCTCCTCCGTTCCTTCCAGTCATCGGCCTGGGGAAGTCCTGTCGTCACGCTGGGCTGCAGTTCCCTCACGGCAGCCGGTGGGAGGAGGAGTGTAACGCCTGCCAGTGTCTGGACGGACACGTTCGCTGTTCTAAGGTCAGTGAAGCTCCAGAACCAAAGCACCCCGTCGAGTCACGTGACTGATGAGACAACAACAACAAACAACATGATGATGTTAGATGAAGAAAGCTAAAGCAGTGAATCCTCGCTCTTCCAGGTGAGGTGCGGCCGCCGGCCCTGCGTCCTCCCGAAGGCTCTTCCTCCCGCGGACGCCCCCCCCTCCGTCCTGCCCCGGAGGTCACGAGTGTGTGGAGCATCAGTTCCTCACGTGCTTCTCGCCGCCGTGCAACCAGTGGGGCGTGTGTTCGACGCCCGACCCCCCCACACCTCTGCACACCCAGTGCGAGCCCAACAGCGGTTACCTTGACAACAGCTGCGCTCGCATCACACTCATCTTCAAAAAGGACAAAGTGCCGCCGGTAAGAGAGTTTCTGTTTGTGAAGCTTCAAAATATGAACTGAATTTCTCTGTTATGGGCCTTTTTTCAATTTTACACATAATGAAATTAGTGATAAAAACCAAGCGGGGGTTGAAAACAGGATCCACCCGGACAGAGCTGCTCTGTGGTTTCTACTCAGCAGTCACACTTTTTGACAGATTATAATTTTTCCTTCTCCTCGGGCAATAAAAAGAACATTTAACAGCTGAATGAAACGACTCCAGCAATAAAAAATGATTCTTTAAACGTCAGATTTAATGAGGTTGTTCTTAAAATATGAAGTTTTGAGGTTTTAGTATTTCATATTAAAGAGATATTTTATTCAGAGGGTTTAGATGCAGACGTTTTATCAGCCTGATGTTCCTGCAGCCAACAGATCTGCATGATCTCAGTGTGGGAGGAGTTTGAAAACCACCAGTAAACCCAGTTTCACCAGCGTCATCGAGTCTTTTCCGTCCTTGTTGATGTTTCATGTCATAACAGGACATTTGAAGTCATTTTCCTCCCACCCTGCATTGTTAACTCTTGATAATTGCTCGAATTATTGAATGTTAACAACCCAGGGTGGGAGGAAAGTGATTTCAGATGTCCCGCTGCCTGAAACACACAACATCAGGAGGTCCTGTACACAAACCAGAGCCGGTTTCCACTGCTTCCTGTTCCTCCTCTGAGTGTGTGAGACATCATTGTGTCACTCGTAGCTTCGTTGTGTCTCAAGGTTCGAGCTGGTGCGTAGGGAACTCAAAGGTCAGATGTGAGGAGCAGTGAGACACTAGAGGAACAACTGTGAATCTTCACGTTAGTCCTGGTTAGAATTACAAAGTGCAGTTGCTAATGTGTGTGTCTGTGTGTGTGTGTGTGTTTGTGTGTCTGCAGGGCACCACTGTAGAGAACATCTGCTCGGAGCTCAGGTACCTCCCCGTCACTCAGACGCTGGCTGAGGAGCGAGCGCTGCTCATCCTCTGTGACCTGTCCTACTCCAACAGCGACGCCGTGGAGGTTGCCATGGTAATTATTACACAAAAACACACACACAAACACACACACACACACACACACACACAATGACAGTGCTGACTTTCGGGTGGTCTCCCAGTTGAGCACGTATCCTCTTCTGGAACCGTCATGACACTGGTTCCTCAGACCGTGTCGTCCATCAGACTTTGGGATGTCATCAAGTCGTCAAGTTGTTAAAGCCATCTCTCCGTCTCTCTCTCTCTCTCTCTCCGTCTCTCTCTCTCTCTCTCTCTCTCTCTCTCTCTCTCTCTCTCTCTCTCTCTCCGTCTCTCTCTCTCTCTCGTCTCTCCGTCTCTCCAACCCTTTCCCTCTTTCCTTCTCCCACTTTAGTAAATCATTCTTAATCCAAAGCTGCAAATCGTTTCCAGAGAAGAGCTGTTGAATCTGAATCTTTTAATTAAACCTTCTAATTTCTCTTTCTTTCCTCTTTTACTCAAACAACAGAAGAAACAAAAGGGAGGAAAGAAAAGAGAGGGAGAGGCGTTGGAGGGTTTTAACATCTGGATGAGATTTAGCGTTTCACCTTGCTGATCTGTCTCCTCTCTCCCTCCTCTTCTCCTCCTCCTCCTCCTGTTTCTTCTTCTTCCTTCTCACTGTCTCTTTCACCTTCCCGTCTTTCACTCCTCTCTCTTCTGTTTTTCTTTCTCCCTCACTCCCTACGACTCTCCCTCGCCTCTCCCTCTCTCCCTGCCTCCCTGCCTCTCTCGCTCTCGGCCACCCAGACTCGGGGGAAATCAGTCACTTCTGGGCTCTAAGCTCTTAATGGAGGGGATTAGATCTCGTCCCTGTGATGTTTGCAGGCTTGTCGTGAGCGGCAGATCCAGGAAGAGGAGCGGCGAGCCCGACATCCACTCGATCCCCACAACAAGGCTTTCATAAGAAACCTCCCTCCCACTCAGGAACGTCAGCGTCCGTTTCCAAGTGTGGGTGAAATCGTTATAACTCAGCGAGCTCTCTGCGGAGCCTCGACTTATTCTCAGCCAAAGAATCCCGAGGTGTGTTTGTAAACCACGCAGCCAGGAACAAGTGGTTCCGTATGTTGGAGGCCGGGCGAGGAGCGTCGGGTTTGTTTGGACTCGGAGTCGCACACCGGCTGTGTGACTCGACGAGATGCTCGAGCAGCTTGGAAGCCACGTTCAGACGAGCTGCTCAATGTGGTGTAAACAGGAAGGAGGCTCGATGCAGTTACAGTCAGTGACAGAACATAAACCAGTGTGTGTGGTGTGTGGGGGGGGGGTGTTCAGCATCTCTTTCCTGTCCCTAAATCCCCACAACACACCAACCAAAAACAAACTGAATCCTGAAGATCCTGTTGAATCCTTCCAACATGTGGTTGTGTGTGTTGTTTCTTCAGCTCCACTGTTTTCCAACATCTGTTTAAACACCAGATAAAGTGATCGATAGTCTCTGATCATTTCCTGAAGCCAACAGTCGTCTCTGAATCTTCTGGCTCGCCCTGTGTGACCCCGACATTAATGTCTCCTCAACACAAACAAACTGCAGAGACTCAAATATGTGTAAATAAAGTTATGATCAAATGAAAGGTGCTGCGTCGTCAGAGGAGAAATGATGAAACGTCATGTGTTCATATATTTATCGAGCTTCTGTCCAGTACTTGGTTGTGGTCACGTCAGTCAGAGGGGGCGTGTCACATGCTGCGTGTCTATTGGTCGAGCTCTTCATCTGTAGGAGGATGATGATGATGATGATCAGGGGATTGTGATGATTCTGTTTCTCACTGAGGAACACGAGCGTCTCAGCCGTCAGACACCGATCACAGAGAGAGAGCCATGCGGCTTCGTATTAAATGTTGTGTGTGTGTGTTGCTCGGTGTGTGTGTGTGTGTCTGTCAGTGCAGCCCCGTGTCTGTGGTGCGACCTGTCAGTCATCCCGGGAGGCGGGTTCAGAGGTGTGTGAACGAGAGGCTGATTTCCTCCGGAGAAGAAAAGAGGAGTGTTAGTCTCCAGCCGAGCGGCAGCACAGCTGGGCTCTGCTCCATTGTTTGTCCTAATTGAACTGCACAGCACACAGCTAATCCCCCCCGACCCCCCCCACCACCTCACTGCTCTCACCCTCAGAACCTTATTAGGCAATTAACTCCACCTTCTGTTGTCTCCGGGGCTCCGCAGCCTGCCAGATGTTAGGATGAGAATCTGCTTTATTCAAACCATTCAAACCATCTTCTCTTTATCTTCTTTCATAGCCCCGAGCACGTGTGTGTGTGCCTGTGTGTCTGTTAGTGTGTGTGTGTGTGAGTGCATGGGTTTGTGTGTGTGTGTGAGTGCATGGGTTTGTGTGTGTGTGTGTGTGACAGACTCTTCACTACAACTGGTGGCTTTGCACATTTCCGTCATTTCCTACAAGTCGTCTTTTATTCACATTACGATTCAATGTTCCCTGACAGGATTTAACGAGTATTTCAGTTTCATGATAACAGCTTCAAAGTGAGTTCAGGGTTTTGTGTTTGTTCTTGGAGACTCAGGGTCAGACTTTTCCTTTTATACAACAAACTACCACAACTCTTGTTATAACGGTTGTGTTGTTGTTTGGTTTCTTGGACAATCTTAGCTCAGGAAAATCCTCCCAGTCTCAAAGCTCAGGTGTCGTTAAGGAGCTTCTCACCTTGTTCGTTCTCGACCTTCAGACCAGAACATCAGGTGAAAGGTTCCTCAGATCACGACCCAGGAGCTAGGTTCGGATCAAACTCAACCAACAAACAGTTCACTCACACTCTCTCTCTCTCTCTCTCTCTCTTCGTCCCTGCAGTCCTTTGAGCAGGACGGGCGATCCGAGGACAGCGACCGTGGACAGATCCAAAAGGCCGCCAGCGCCATCATCGGTGCTCTGTCCAAACGCCAAAACAGCAGCGTCATGTTGGCCGTGGTGGAGGTGAAAGTGGAGACGCTGGTGAAATCTCCTCCTGCTGGTAAGTGTTACGCTTAAATTCACATATTGAGTTTTGCATTTACTGCAAACGTCACCTGTCATGTGTTTAACTTAGCTTAGCACAAAGAATGAAAGCTGGGGGAAACTATTAGCGTAGCTGGTCAAAGTTACCCTGTGGGAACTAAGCTAGCATATTTACACCCTACATGTGTGTAAATGTTCGATTTATGTGTTACAAGAATTTCCCTTTTTCTGCAGAGTTGAAAAACTTGGTCTCAACATTTTGTAATTGTCCTGCCAGTTTCATATCAACTAGAGAATCTATAAAAACTTAAGAGATCCTTAACTTGGTGTTTTGCAGCTTCACTGTTTAGTGCCACATGCTCTATAAACCATAAAGTTGTTACTGTCCACGCAGAGCTCATAGTTTAAGCTGCAGTGATATTTGGAATCTGATTCGTGTGAGAGAGATGTTCGTACACGTGTTCCTCTGCTACGGCCAGAGACTTCAATATCTTCTCCTGTGACGCTCCCCTGCAGGTTACCTGGTCCCGGTGCTGTGCGTGGTCTTCAGCGTCCTGTGGATCTTCTGCATCGTGGTCTGCGTCTGGTGGAACCGCAAGAGGAAGAAAGAGCGCGAGAGAGCGGCCCGATCCGACCGGCCGGTGAACAACAAGCTGGAGACGCTGCCGAGCTACGCCCTCAAAGACAACCGGGACAAAGACATTCAGTACGAGTGCAAGAAACTGATGGGCCCCTCGGACAGGACGTGCGACGGGGCCGAGGGCGAGGAGGAGGGGGTGCACGAGGAGGACGAGCAGGAGGAAGACGAGGAGAGGGCGCTGGGCCTCGGGGACAAGTGTTTGTCTCAGAAAGGCTCCATAACGCAGGACAGGGGGGTGAAGGGAAAGGGCGGAGTCATCTGCACGACGCACAGCGCTCCGGTGAAGGCGCCGCACCGGACGGCGTACAGCCCCAAGGACAACCGGTGTAAAAACCTGAACGCCACCAAGCTCAGCGAGGACATTAACGACCACTATGTGTGAGCCGAGGAGGGACCCTACTGAGACACAGGACACAAACTGAGACGTCTTCAGTGTCTCCGACGTTTCAACTCTTAAAAACACCAAAAGTGAAGATTACAGATGCTTTAATTTTTTATTTTTTGTTCGTTAAACATTATTTAACTTTGTCGTCTGCAGCTCGGAGGCGAAATTTTACCAAAAACCAACAACGAAAATACAGAAAAACAACCAAAAAAAAAGAAATAAACGGAAAATAAACGCTTTTGGATTTTTCTGGATTTCACTTTAACCATCGACTCTGTTGGAATCAAGACTTTTCTCTCCACTGATGATTTTATCTTTTCTCTGTTTGACTTCACGACGACTCTCGTGGAGATTTAACTGAACGACATCGGCCGGCAGCTGTTCACGTTGTTTCCACTGCTCGGTGCCTTAGCCCGGAGCGTCGGGCCTTTTCTACACTGTCTTCACCTCTTTTTATAAAAACAAATAATACTGGAGGTTTTATATACGTTTTAAGTTTTTGGAAAAGGAGAATCAGCTGTATGATATCTGGCATGAGACGTTTTCTGTTTACATCCATAAACATCTTTTCCATTTTGTGTTAACGGTTCTTACCCTTTCAAAATAATTGTCACTGCTTCCTGCGAGTCAACGAGATGATTTTTCAGTATTTGGTAGAGAAGTGCCTTGGTCCTGATTTCCCTCCTCTTTCTCCTCCTGTGGACTTTTAGCAGATTTTAAATACGTATAAAGGGAAAGACGTCCTCGTAACAACTCCTCATGCAACAGGTTATTTTTCTTTGTGATGTACAAATGTAAATATGAACAAATGGCTGTGTATATTTGAGTTTAGTAACTTAAGTGATGCTTTGTATCATAGTTATTCTAAAGAATAAGACTTTTTTTGTGGTTGTTTTTTTTTCTAATGATGTCATTCCGTTTGTGTCCGTCGACTCTCAGATGTTCTCCAGATGTTCGGACTGTGTCCAGAGTCGGTTTGAAACTAAAACACATTGTCTGTCATGATGTGTTGTGATCATTTGTCACAGCTGTTAATGATTCAAAGAGTGTGTTTGTTGCCCCCCCCCCTCCAAACAGTCCTCTTCATTTCAGATTGAAGATTTAAAACAACACAACAGCTGTTTCACATTATTTAAAAAGCCCTTTTACACCTACGTACAAACCCGAAGTCTTAAGGGCCAAGAAACAAGATTTTAATATTTAGAGCAAAATATAATTCACGGTTCTTCACCCACAACTCTCCAAAAAGCATCTAAACGTCCTCACAGGTTATTAACACAGAGAATTCTTTCAAAACCCTTTTCATGTATGTATGTCACAGGCTGTTTGTATGTATTTAAATATTAAAAACACTGTTAGCGTCCTGTTCCACAGCAGCAGCACCTCCAGAACTCAACACAAAAGACTCAATGTGTGTGCGTCAGCGTTTTTCTCTTCAACTCTCCCTGTTCACTGACACATTATTAGTTTTTGTCCTTTTTGAAATTTGGTTCCAGATGTTTCGTCTTTAATTTTAAACTGAAAACGATTAAAGCAACAACTGGTTCACTTCCTGGTTTCCAACACTGTCCAGAGTCACATGTCAACATTTTACATTCCCAGTAATAGGATATAAATATGGTGCATCACATGGTAGCTCCTTTTATTCCCTCCCATCTCTGTAACGGTTAAGTTTAGTTCAAAAGTCCGGTGTTTAAAAAATGCACGTTTTTATTGGGGACTCCAAATGGCACAAAGGAAATGAATTCTTTGTGGAACCATCACTTGTGATTCCTTCAGGTCATCGTGTGTGTCGGCAGAGCGATGGAAGTTCCCTGTGACGGAAATCAACCCCCACGAACCCAAGTGCCCTTAAGCAAGATCGCAGTCAAGACAAAGGGGGTGTGGTGTGAATCCCCGCCTGTGTTCTAGCCCCGCCTCTCCTCGTGTGTCGACCCTGGTGTAATGAAAGGAACAAGTTGATGTCTCTGTCGGTTGTTGTCGGTTGTTGTCCGGAGTTCGTAAAGAGTGTGTTTTCTGTTTCTGCCTGAAGAACAAACAGGGAGAGAGAAAACTTCAGCATTAAAAAAACTGTCATCAGTGTCTGAACCTTGTTTTCAATATGTTTATGTTTTTGTTAATGATGCTGGTGCAAATCATGGAGAATCCAAATTCACATCCTGTCAGTTCATGTGATCCCCAACAGAGGCTGAATGTGCAGAACATTGTAATTATTTTGTACAAAATTTGGTCAAAGTCTTGGTTTGTTAGTGGAATTTTTGTTTGTTCTTAGAACAATCCTATTATTTATTAAAGTATTTTATACCAAAGCTTATTTCCTTCTGTCTTTTTTTAATAGGAGGATTCTTATTGGCTGTTGCTAATGTCCTCCTACCAACCCTTTATTAAGCCCCGCCCCTTTATATTACTGTTGCTAAAGCAGTCAAACTTCTGATTCTGTAACTGTAAATGTGCAGATAATAAATTGAGTAAACTTTAATGATAGTTCGTCCATTTCTGATAAATGATTAGCAAAAATCTGTGTCACTAACCTGCAGCCTCTTTTGCTAACGTTAGCACAAGCTACTGCGCTACATGCTACAGGCTACATGCTACATGCTACATGCTACATGATTGTTCTTATTTCTAGTTTCAAACATTTAAAGTATTATTTACCTTCCTGGAGGTTTAGGGTCGACTGCTTCATTAAAACTCATAAAAACTGTTTTTATTCTTTGCTTGATCACGAGTAATTTGAAACGTCAACGTTAATGATCTGAGTCCCTGAGCAGCCAATCAGCTGCCTCTCTGCCTCCCGCCTCATTTAGCGCCCGGCCAACGAAGTGTCACCTTCTCGTGCCTCCATCTGCCGCTTTAATGACACTGGAGGAAATTATTAACTTCAGCCGCTGTGCATGAAAGCCTCCCAGCAGCTGGGCTGAATACCCATAATGCTTAGTGGCACGTTGTGTCCCGCGCCGTGTGGTTCATTAACCCGACTGTTGTTTTGAGAAGAATGGGAAACGTGTCTGGAATCCTGGACGGCGCGAAGCTTGGGTCGTGTACGTGGCACAGCCGCTGACCTACTTGGAGAGAAATGAAGGAGATGGTGGAGGAAGAGGAGGAGGAAGAGGAGGAGGAAGAGGAGGAAGAGCCAGTGGTGGTACACCAGATTCTACTGGAGCTGGAACCAGTGGAAACTGCTGGTCCACAGCACGTTCCAGTGTTGGAATGAAACAGACCTGAGGGAAGTGGCTGCGAACGTGAAGATCGATAAACACAGAATTATTTCTAACTGTGCTGCTGTGGTTCCGTCAAACTGTTTGAACCCCACAAGCTTCAGCACAGGGACTCCACTGTGATAAGAAGCAATCAAAGAAGACTGATCTGAATCCTGTTCATAAATCCACCAGTTTGATGCACAAAGGTGATTAAATCAAACAAAACAGATTCTACAAGTTCAGTTTGTTTCAGTCAAACCTATAAACGACCAGCTAACGAGCTAATTCACCAGAAGACAAATGTTAAGCATCAGAATCTGTTTAAGTCCAGTTAAGTGTTCACTGGTGCGACTGGTGCTTCCTCAAACCACAGTTCAGGTCCAGACGACAGCAACTGGTGTGAAACACACAGACTGGTTTCATGCTCCATTTGACGCTTCTCGTCTTGGATCATTTAAAACGACAGGAATCCGTCTCCACGGCGACGCGCTGACGGCTTCGCTTGATGTTTAACTGAAACTCTCTCACTTCCTGCCTCCGGTCGCCGTGGTGACGGATCTGCTGACAAGGTGGACGACCTGTCATGCCTCCATCACCAGGCCTGCAGTAGATGGTGGGTCAGGTCAGTCGGCTGGTTGTGTGTTCAGTGGATCCAACAACATCCTGACACCTCTGTCCAATGTTTACAAAGAGCAAAGAGAAAGGGGATTGGAACCTGTGTAATTCAAACCGTTTTAAGAACTGTCGGACAATTTAATCACCAAAAGCTCTGGAAGGTCCTCGTCTTTCCAGGTTGATGTCTTCGTCTTCTAGGTGCGGCTCCTCGTCTTCCTCCTTCGATGATTCTTTATTTACGTGTTGCCTCCTTCGACCCGGACCTTCCCTTCTCACTTGTGAAGTAAATGATTTATGACTGCTCCGTTTAATCTGCGTTTAAAGTTTTAAATTACAACTTTGTCTAAACTCGTTAATGATTTACCTCCTATTCCATCTGGCTTCTGTTCGGCTCAAATTACATTTAATAACAATAATAATCATTAGAAGGAAGTGGTGGTGACTCATTCTGCCTAAAGGAGCCGTCCACCCTGAAAGAATTTAATCTGTTCAGGTGTGAGAGGAGCTTGAAGTTGGAGAAATGATTTGTGCCTCTGACAGGAATAGAAGTTTGGGAGGAAGCTGCTGGGCCACAGATCAGTATCAGCTGAGCCCTCGTGCACCAGTCGGATGTGTTGGGAGCAGATCGAGGCCCGAGGAGCTGAGGGAGGCAGGAATGCTCGGTGGAGCTCCTGAGGACAGCAGGAGATCTGGATTCCTCCTCCTCCCAGCGACCACGCCTCGGCCTCTCCGCTGGCGGCCGGCCCTCCGACTCCTCCCGGGTTCAGGGCCCGGTCCACATGTTCCAACGGAGATGAAAGGCACCCGGTAGGAAGGTTGTCTGTGCCAACAGCCGCCGCCTGCCAAGTGAGCCCTGCTTAGCGCGCTGGCCCAGATGTTCCCCAACACACTGGAGGTTCTACTCCCCCCTAGGGACGAGGGGGGAGCCGCCGCTTGACCCCTTCACTTCAAAGTGTGGAGGAGGATTCAAAACAATGTGCACACTCAGAAAGAGAGAGGGAAAGTCTGTGTGTGTGTGTGTGTGTGAGATGATTCAGGACCGAGCCGAGCCCCTCATAAGAATCATAAGAATCATAAGAATCATAAGAATCATAAGAATCATAAGAATCATAAGAATCATAAGAATTATAAGAATCATAAGAATCATAAGAATCATAAGAATCATAAGAATTATAAGAATCATAAGAATCCCTGGCACCAGTACGTGTGTCCTGTGGGTTCGAGGCCTGCGTCCGTTCACTGCTGATCGATTCTGATCGTCTCTGCAGTTTGAGTCTCTGATCGTGAGAACATCTGTTTCTACGACAGCAGAGGAACTGTTACCAGACCACAATGTAAGAAGCAAAGTACTCTACTGAAGTACATACTCCATGTACTTGTACTTCACTTTATCAGATTAACTTACTGGCACATTTCTTTACTTTCTGCTCTGCTACATTTTAACAAATCAGTGCGTTAATGTTGATAGTTTTTTTAATATATTTTTAACTGAGAAAAAACGAGAAGGGAACTGGTCCAATTATCCAATCAGAGCGAGCAGGTAATACTAGACTAGATGTTATATATTTATTTTTTTTACAATCTTAAAACGCAAAGTAACATCTGTATCATCTTTATATTTATTTTATTAATATCTTTCTTAAACCAGTAAAAACGATTTGAGTGCCTGACTCATGGTTGGACGATGTCTTAACGAGGTCAAATCCCCGATGTTCCTTCTTCACTTTGCTCATTTCCACATCTCGTTTATCTGAAGAGTTTCTGCTGGATTCATACTCAGAAACAGAAGCGATGAAAAACAACATAAATAAATAAATGAAGTCTTTGAGTTAATAAACAGAATCGTTTGACATCAGCAGGATTTCACCTCGATAACAATCGTCTGTATTTCAACACGAGTATTGAACCAAAATGGCTGAAAGCGTGTCTGAGGAAGCAGCCGATAGAAACCCGATCAATCACACAACTCGTGTCAGGACGCAGCAGATTGTGTGATTTCACTGCCTCCTGAAATGTGTGGAGTCTGATGTGCCACGCCTGGTTTAACACCCAAGGCTACACATATCACAGACAAGCCCCGACTGAGAGGAACCACGATTCCCCTCCACAACCAGTGGACTGGATCTGTTTCATGTTAACACACACACACACACACACACACACACACACACACACACACAGTGAAAGCTAAGGAGATGCTCACACAGGAAGGGGAGGGGACCTTATTGTGTTACTGTACAACACATTATCTTGATTCGCTCGCACAACGTTCATCTGCCAAACGACGCGAGTCCATAACTTTCATAAGAGCCTGAAGGTGAAAGGAAAAGTTCAGCTGCTTCATCCTCACACGTACATCTGGAATGTTATTACATATTGTACAACGTGTGTGTTTATATATTAATAAGAAGGTTGAATATATACAAATAATTAAATAAAACCTGCATCAACAGTGAAGAAAAAATGAAGAATGAAATTAGTAACAATGGTATTATACAAAATATAAAGTGTTATATATAAAATGTATGTACTGTAAGTTTAAAGTAGGCTATAATTATATTGCTATACAAATTTACAAATACAGACATTAAGTCAATATCTAATATATATTTTATTGCATAACTACCAAAAAAATCGAATATTTTAAATATACTGTATTTACCATGTACTTTTTACTTTGTTATATTTGTTATAGTATTTAGATCAGATTTCTTTTAATAAATAGAGTATTCATTTTGAATTTCACTATTAAGATACTATTTTAATATATTTTTGTACAACAGTATAGTCATCAATTTTAATATAATGAAATATATAGCATTTTCACATTATTCGACTTTTGAAATGAATAGAGATTATACTATTATAGTCATTTATACTATTTTTAGAAATACTAATATAGAATTGTTGAAGAATGGACATAGTAAGTAGTTATATTTTAAATACAAACTATTGTTAAAGTAAATTTGATTAAATGCAGGGTGGAAACAGGTCGATGGTAAAAACTGACACACACTGTCACTCTCACTTCCAAACAAACACACACACACACACACTGTCACTCTCACTTCCACACACACACACACACACACACACACACACACACAGACGTGACACGGGGCGATCCGGACCTTACGTCATGCCATCTGCACGCCGTGAGGTCGAGCCCCGGGGCCTTTGGGTCGGGGGAGCGTGGTGGACGGACCACTGTGTCATCAGTCGGCCGGAGGTACAACAATAAGCCTTAATGCGTGATTAAGTCCTGAATCAGCTCTCATTGTGTGTGAGCACGTCAACTGAGTGTGTCTCCCTCCCTGAGCCCCCCCCCCACTGAGCTCACACTGCGACTGGTTGAGTCTGGATCTGTGGATCTGTCATCGTTCACCAGCGTCTGGCGTCTGAGGCCTCGCGCAAAACCACATTCTGCTGCTGCCGGGAAATCAGGAGGGTCGACCCGCTCTGACCTCACGGGGTCAGGTGCGTCTGTCGTCAGGTGGTCGTTCAGGAAACTTCCTTTAGGCAGACGTCTGTCATCGCATCATTAGGGGGAGGGGGGTGGTGTGTGTGGTGTGTGTGTGTGTGTGTGTGTGTGTGTGTCACTGATATCACAACTTGTTTTTGTCTGTAATCTGACACTAATCATGATGATTGATGAATTCACGCCCTGTGAGTTTGGATCTTTGATCTCGGTGCTGGAGGAGAGTTTGTGATCGTGAGAAATGATTTCATCTCTCTGGTGGAAACCAGTCGTCACCAGTCAGACCCTCGAGGAGGTTTGATGGTTTTAAACATCTCTACCTCCTGACCTGTTGTCAGGACGTCCAGTGTTTGACTTCAGGGTCCTGAACAGACTCAGAATCTGTGACGCAGCTGCTCCTCGTCTTCATCGTCTCCTCTGACCTTCATCACGTCTCTGACCACCGAGCCTCTTCAGCCCTGGTGTCACCTGATGTCTCTCACCCTCTCTCTCTCTCTCTCTCTCTCTCTCTCCACTTGTCTGGCCTTGCTCGTGCTTTCATCACACTCCAACCGTCCGCCTCCCTCCACACAAAGTGCCAGGTATGGTTCATTCCAGCCAACACCATACTCCTCCCCCCCCCCGCCTCCCTGGGCACATTTCACTCATTCCACCTCCTGCTGCCTGTCGACTGGAGCCACAGGAGCCCCCCCCGCTTCCCTCAGGATTTTGAAGGGAGGTAGAATTTGATTATGAATCCGACGTATTGAGATCTGCCTGATTCGAGACGCAGAAGAAAAAACTAAAGAAGTTTTGCTCGAGTGATAAAAATCCCTGTCAGATGAGATCACACTGCAAAATGCACTTCTGATTATCCTTGGTGTGTTTCTGCCTGAATCGAAGGATTCATGTTGGGCTCTGGGTCGAGGAGGCTTTACGACTCCTGGGCTGATGCAGTCCTTTGAATGCCATGTGCTGACTCCTCAGATTTATGGCAGTCGTTCCAGATCTGCTGCAGAGACGGAGAGTTTTCACCCAGCAGCAGGACCACGCTCATCATAAATCCAAACTGGGATCGTGGATATAGATATCCAGACCAGCAGCAGTTAAACAACAGACTTATATTTAGAGACCTCCTCGGATCCGCAGCACATGTTTGTTTCTGTTTATGTTTCCTGTCGGTTTCAGGCCTCGGAGCGAAATCCACATTCATGCGTGTTGTGAGTTTTCTACACACGTGCAACTGATCCACAAACACACATGATCAACATGGAGTTTGTGATGATTAACATGTGCGACAGCGTGCGCCTCCCTCTGGTGTCCATCTGTGTCACGCCACAAACACACAAACAGATCGTCTGATGCACGAGCACAGATGGAACTCGACAACCGCACATGGTGCAGCAGTGTGGTGCAACACAATGTTCAGCTCCGGCTCTGGAGCAGCTCCGGACAAGAACTTTATAATAATAAATTCTTTGTGTGGTTTATTAGCAGCTGACGTCAAGGTGCATCATCGCCACCTAGTGCGCTGGAGGTGCTGCGGCTCCAGTTCCATGTGTGAAGTGGACGGAGCAAGTTTCTAATTAAAATAAAACTTTATAACTTTATTTATATTGCACCGTTACAAAGTGCTTCACAAAGAAGAATATAAAACATTAATAAAATGATATAAGACAAACTCTAAACTCAAGGTACAACAAATGAAATGCATTTTTAAACAATGGCAAAGGATAAAAGTTAGTAAGCTAACGGAGTAAAGTACAACCCATTCGGTAAAAGTGAGTTTTGATAGATCAACAAAAGCTTGTAAAGTTAAAACTGACGAGGTTAAATTACCCAAGTGACTAAAAGTCCCTCGTGTTTTAATTCAAACCGCAGACTCCAGGTCCTGGTGACTGAGATCTATCAGAGGAACACGTGGTCGTGTGGATGAAGCCTGAACAAACCCTGGATCCTGGAGGAGGTGACGGTTGCTCTTCACCTTTCTGGGGTTTGGTCATGTCATGATATTTACACCAGAGAATTCCTATTCCCTTCACTTGGGCTTGAACACGTCACCGCTCAGAAAACAAGCACCGACAGTTTGTGTTTGGGTCAGGACTCATGTGAAATCAGTGTGATTCTGTTCTGAAGGTTTGTTGTTCTTGACTCAGACGGATTCATACTCCTGGTCACTTCTACGGGGGGGGCTGCCACGGCGTTGTGTAAACTCTCTAACTCTGACCGGAGCAGCTGTCGAAGTCGAGAGAGAGATGAGCGTGAACCTGACAGGGAGCACGACCAGCAGATAAATCTCCTCCTCTCGGGGCCGCGGCTTTGAAGTCGGACAACAAGAACCGACCTGTGCTTCTCCACCGTGCAAGTGAAACCAAAGACCTCAGCTCATTCTGCACAGGTAGCTGAGGACGGCTTCTTCTGCTGAGGTGTCAACTTATAAAAAGCCTTTGAACTCGACACCTCTTCACGGGCTCGCTGCCCTCCGCACCACTGCTGCTGCAAGATGGAGGGATGGGGGGAGAGAGGGAGAGAGGGATGGGTGACTTCTCCTGAAAGCGCAGGTCTGCGTCTCTCCAGGAGCAGCTGAGCTGAGACGACAGCAGCTAAGTGGCTCCTGTGAGGAGGTCTTCAGAAGTCTGGACGGAGGTTAATGGGCCACTTCACCCCTGAGTTTCCAGGTCAGATCTGAAGATAAGACGTGAGACAGATAAACCAGCACTCAGCCGACCACCCTCCACTCACACAGGAGGCGGGGTAGTTGCCTCCACCCTGAAGAACGAGGACGTTAAACCTGATTTATTGAGTCTAAATATAGGTTTTACAGCAAGATACCGATGTTCATGTAAAGCTGTTTCTCAAATATCTTGTTTCGATCTGATTTATATTTCCTGTCTGCAAACAGGAACAGAATGAATCTGGAATTTGTTCACTCACATGGTTTAATTAACACGTTGTGGCTTAAAGCAGAATGAATATATGCTTATATCTACTTTAACTCTATGGATCCAAGTTGAATTGGATCAATAGAGAGACAAACACTCACTGAACTTCATCGAGCTTCACACACAAACTGAACTCCGGTTATTCTCCGGACTTTCTCCAAAGAGGCTGAACCTGAGAACTCAAATATCTGAGTGAGAGCCGCTGGACTTTCTCTGGAGTTTCTCCCACGCAGTCTTACAGAAAGTGATAAGAATTAATCTTTCCTGACTCATGTCTCCTTCTTCCACGTTTCATGGGAATTTCTCCAGAAGTCTTTTGCGTAATCCTGTTGACAAGCAAACTGCCCGGGGGGTGAAAACATAAGCTCCTGACTGGAGGTGATGAAACAACTGATTTAATCTGATGACTGTTTGACTCAAAATGTCCCAGTAAAGGTTCTAATGTGATCCATGGTTAAATCATTTGAACAGAAATGAATCCAGGTGTAATCTGTGCTTCACTCGAGGAGTCGACCTCTGCTCCAGAGTCAGATCCTCATTATCCTCACTTTAAACTTCTTGTTAAGTTTTGTGCGTTCACACCTGAGATTCAACACAAATCACTTTTGGCCCCTTCACATGAATAACTGATGCTTCTTCTGCAGCAGAGGAACTCGACTGCCTCCTGTAAATGGATCCATGAGACAGAAACCCTCAGACCTCGCTGCTTCACGCTGAGGACGTTTAGTCAGAACTTCTGCACAAAGGGCAGAGACGATGCAGAGGTGAATTTTAATCGGAGCATATTTCTGTACTTTTCTCTTTATTGAGTCAAATTCATCAGTTGAAATTCTTAAATCTAAGTTATTTCCAGTCACATGCAGACGGCGTTAGATTCCCGCCTGTGTCCCTCCAATGACCAGTTGTGATCGGATCTCGCTTCCTGCTCTATATGGAAATAAACAAACAACCAAATTATGATGATTTTACCCAAATGGAGTTTGCCCATGTGTTTAATGATGTGATGTGTTTGTGTGTTTGTGTCTGTGCAGGTGAGAGAGAGAGAGAGAGAGAGAGAGAGAGAGAGAGAGAGAGAGAGAGAGAGAGAGAGAGAGAGAGAGAGAGAGAGAGAGAGAGATAGAGAGAGGGCGAGCGGAGGCAGGAGGGTCTGAATGACTGAATGAATGTGTGCAGCTTTAAAAAAGAAACCAGACTAAAACCAGATTAAAAAGACTGGATCTCTCTGCAGCCGTGTGGACACCAGACGCATCTGCAGCAGCGTCGGTGCCATTTCAAAGGAAAATGTGGATTCAGCCTGAATCTTATTTTCTGCTTGACCCAGAAACAGTGAAACAGATGCACCTAAAGGCAGTTGAGGGGTCGTGTGGAAGTTTTGCTAAATTTACTCCACGTTTGGTCTTTTTGTCGGACGGATTGAAACCAAACATCCCAGAGCTTTTAAAACCATTGTGTTTAATGATAAACAGGGCGAACAATGACCTGCTTGGATTTCATGGCCAATGTAAACAGCTGCCTCCATTACTTGATCTGCGGGATTAGCATCAATACCCCGAGTGATTAACGCCTCTGGTTCCCAGTTCCTCTCACTTCCCTGGCAGCCGAGGAAACCTGTCCAGCACCATCTGATCCCGGCGGCTTGTTGGGTCCGGGCTCGGGTTTCCACCGCGGCACCTTCCAGGCCCAGCTGGACGCAGGCTGGGTCTGGATCTCACCTGCTTCTGATTCACCCACACATGCCGTATCAGCGCTGATCACTGACAGGTCGCTTTGCTCATCCTCCACAGCCGAGCGGGGCTGGATCCTTTTCCTTTCAAAGCCTGATCCGAGTTTTGCAGGAATTCATCGGTCCGTTACTTCAAAGATGCAGATGAGCGAATGCTCCAGAAATGCACTCGCTCGCTGAAGGCTCCTGATCTTAAAGCCTGAGAGCGGATGAAGTTCTGAAGTTCTGAAGTTTGAGAGGTTGTGGCGCAGATTGTGGACTAAAACTTTCCTTGCTCAGCAAATGTTTGTGGTTGTTTTAAGACTTGAAACTTTTAATGACCCAGATGTGAATTATAGTCTATTATTGTCACCAGTGGCTGAAACACATGCATTTCTAAATATAATAGATAATCAGGGAACAAAACTAAACATCATGATTCATCCTCTGGGAACATGAATATTTGCACCAAATATGATTTTAAGATATTCTGGTCTCATTATTCTTTAAACTATAATTTAAATGTCAGTTTCTGTCATAATAACTGGGACCTGAAGCGTTTGTAACGATGTTTTTTTTGAGTGGATGGATTAATGGATTAGTTCTTAGCTTTAATTAGCTTGTAACTTGGATCTCGATGACACGCGGGCTTAGTCTCAGGCTTTTATTGTTCCAAGTGCGGATCCCGTCAAACAGGAAATAGCTCCCAGCTCCATGTGGCGAGGAGTGAAAACATTACAAGCCGCGATGGCTGCATACCTCCTCTGATGCTGTCGGCCGCAGCAGCTGGAGGCCGAGCGTTAGCATCGAGTGTCATCGTCTGTCTTCTCCTGTTTACGTCATTTAATGCGTCGACCTCCGACCTCCGAGCCGACTCCTCAGCTCCACTCACATTCCTCCTGCGTTGTTACAGCAGCGAGCCGCCACGCTCCACCGAGCAGATTCACAGTTTGAATGTTTTCTGTTCTTAAAGTTGTTACAGTCAATTTTACACGTTTATCTTAGTATTGAAGTATTCTGATGGTTCACTTCAGTGAAATCTGTGATATAACAATATCTCGTTGAACATTGTACTTTGGAAGAAATAGAATCAGCATCATCAACAAAATGTTGGAACTCATTCTGTCGTATTATCATCTGTCATTAGATTAAAAGTGAGGAGCAGTAGTTTGCATAGTTTGATGATTTAATCAGAAATATCTTTTATAGTCATATTATATTAGTTTTATCTGTTGTGGAGTAAAAATAATATGTTCCGCAAGAAATGTCGTGAGGAATAAATCCAAAATGTTAAGATTGAGTCTGTGGAGCCTGGAGTCTGGGTGATGTTTATCCTGGAAGCTCTGGTTTCTTACTGGTATCCTACAGACTTCGTTGAAACCAAACTGCGTAAAGAAAAATTAATGAAATGTTCTATTTACCCCATTTTTCTCTTTTCTCCAAGTCATCAAACGAGGAACAACGTGTTTCTTGAGACCTTCAGCAGCTTCAGACGAGTCGGCTGATCTTTAAACTTCAGATGGAACCAACGATCACTGTTTTCCCATTTGACTCTAAACTTAGCTCCCCAGCCTCTGGCCCCTTTCTTCATCCCACACAGACATCAGAGTGGTTTCAATCTGGTTTCCTGAAGCTCTGCTAGAGAGCTAATAATACGTGTGTTTCCCCAAATGTCAAAACAATTCCCTTTTTTATAAATTAGCCGGCGAGCGAGCTCATAAAATCTACAGATGTTGAGCAGCGACTTTTGTCTTTTTGTGTCAAACATCGATGAACTGACGTGAAGGAAGGAAAGTGAAACACAACCAGGAGCTGACTCTCCACCGACACATCACCTGGTGAACGACACCGAGCCGCTACTGGCTCCTCAGCTTGGTTTTTATTTGCACTTTTCAACTGTTTGCATGTGTGAGAATCTCAAAAATGCAAAAACTGCGAAGGACACATGAATACAGAGTGTGTGTGTGTGTGTGTCTGTGTGTCTGTCTCTGTGTGTCTGTGTGTGTGCGTTTGTGTGTGTGAGACATACCATGCCTGATTATTCATGCTGTTAAGACAGTGGTTGGGCTCGAGGTCTGCAGCTGCTGTTCTTTGTGTGTCTGTGTATGTGTGGGGGGGCTTCGGTGTTATTAGGGAGTCACTGCATCAAACGTCCTGACTCACACTCACACACACACACACACTCACAGAAACACACACGCACACACTCTGACTAGACACAGCTCCTCAGACCCGTCTCCTGGAAGGTGAACGTCTGCTGTTGAACTTGAGCTCCTCAGACCCGAGCAGAGTGAGCGCTCTCTCTTCTCTCTATCGTCTCTGATGTTGAATTCAAAGTCCAAATTGCTTCTCTGAGTCTGGAACATGTGCACGAGTGGAATCAAACCCAGAAGACAAACAATAAAACAACACATGGTCCCTCGCTGAATAACAGGCTGCGGTCACATGACCCACTTAAAACATATCAAAGCCCAGAACGTGGACTTGTGAGGGAATCGAGCCCGTGACGTTACCTTGGTGCTGCGACCTCTTGCAAAGCAAACAGTAAACCAAGACTCGGCTCTAATCCCGTCTCACGTCTCACTTCCCACAGAGCGGATTAGTCGGTTCTGTTTGGATCTGTAACCTGGAGACGGGCCGGAGCTGATGTCCCGCTGACGCTCCAAACCTGTCAATCATCTGCACATAGGTTCAACTGAGACGTCCAAAGACGAGTCACTCACGCCTACATGCAGGTTCAGGGTCCTGCCCGAGGGCACTGCGGCAGGCCAAATG
The DNA here is from genome assembly GCA_038501795.1 of Pseudopleuronectes americanus. Classification (NCBI taxonomy): domain Eukaryota; kingdom Metazoa; phylum Chordata; class Actinopteri; order Pleuronectiformes; family Pleuronectidae; genus Pseudopleuronectes; species Pseudopleuronectes americanus. The sequence continues at coordinate 21,744,511 of CM076726.1, forward strand.
AGAGGGACGGGGATTGAACCGCTGATCTTCTCGTTGGTGGACGACCCGCTCTACCTCCTCTGTTTGTTATTCATTGATTCCCTTATAGATAAATTACTTTTACACTTTATATCTGTGGTTCATAAATATAATCTTATTTTATTGCTTATATTGCATTTATTATTACATACATTGTTGTACATTATATATAACATAGAGCACATGTAAACTACATATATTTATAGATGTAGCTTGAGATAATTGTTAATTATTGACTCATGGAGAAGGATTTTCACTTGTTGGTATAATTTCTCGTTGGTCACAATAAATGAAAATGAACAATTGCTTCACAAAACTCTGTTTATTTATGAACTTTTGTCGTTATTTGTCAAATGACGCAACGTTAGAGATCAAGAGATCAAATCTGTCACAGATCTCGTTATGAGAATTTTCTGATTCATGTTTCTCTTTGGAATTAGACTTCGTTGTTTGTATCTTGACGTCATTAAGACGTCGTCACAGCTTCTTGTCCCAACAGATCTTCAGGTGGTTGATGTTCTCTGTGGGAACCGGGAGCGTTTTCTTTTATTTCTTTATTCATTATCCACACAACAGTGATTTGATGTGTTTGCTGAGGTGAATCTGGTGAAAACCATGACAAACAGATTCACCAGCACCGAACACTGTAATCATCTTCCTCCACTGTTGAGGAGTCGGAGACATTATTCACTTTTTAATCTGTGAGACGAGTGAAGAAGTAAACGTCTCGTCGCATCCCCCAATTAGTCTTTCTTCACGAGTGTCCTCAGAGCGGAACGTCAACAGCCGGCTGAGGCAGAGATGATCCTCAGCGTGGGAGAAGCTTCTCTGTAAATGTGTCTCAGATTCTCTCTCTTGATCTGGTGATAATCTCCTCACAGGCTGGTGGAGGGCCAACGCTAACCTGAGAGTTCGGTGTGGGACCTTTGCTCTGACGTGGTTCAGCCTGTCAGCAGGGGGCGCTGTGTGCTGCTCTTCAACCAACAAACATTATTCTCATAATTGTCGTAAAGGAGACGTTTCACGCAAAGCAGCTCGTCTGCCACGCCCCCTAACGCAGGCAGGTAGTACTGGATGATGTTTACACTTAAATGTGTTTTAACTGCAAAGACATTACGTTAATATCTAAGGACTTTAATTGCACTTGGACCAATGAAACGCATGATGCTTATACATCTGCAGACTGAAACTAGAAAATGACCAAATACACAAATTCCATGAAGGCATCTTTTCCGATGTGATTCCAACAATGTGTTTGAGTAGTTCTGAAAGCTGTCAGTCACATGTTCAGCTCTCGAGCGTCTGGAGCAGGAGACGCGTCGTGTTTTGATATTTCTCTGGAGTCTGTGTTAATCTAGTGATTGATGAAAACCTTCCAGCTCAAAACCGCAGCAACAGATTCCAGCGCCGGCTCCGATCAAAACCACTTTGTCTCCTGGTGGCTGATCCTCGATGACAGCCAGCGACGACTCGGTGTGACAGACGCTTACGAGTGATTAATACTTCAGGAGGAGTGCTGCTTTGTTCCCTCTGTGAACATTACTGTCAGCGAGCTAAACCCCTCGTCTCTGTCCAAACACGCCGCCTCCACCGAGCCTACCTGAGCTTGTCTGGGCGAACGGCAGGCGAGTGAAGGGTGAACTGTTTGGCACAGAACAGCATCTTTTACTCGTAGCCTCAGGGACCATGAACTGCACTGAATGACTCATCAATAGAACCTGCATGAGTGGGCGATTAGCCTTTTTCTCCCGGCCTTTAATGGAAGCGAGAGGCGACCGGCGGCACGCCCCGATCTGAGGGTTTCACAGGTAACTTCCCGTAAAGATCCTGCAAGAATAGAAATGTCACGGAAAAGAGAAGAAAAGAATAGAAACCTCACAGAAGAGGAGAGGAGTGTTTTAAATGATTTCACCTCTCAGTTGCTTTGACAGAAGTTTTACCCGCAAAAGAAAAACATCAGGTAATCCTGTAACTCAGTGTCGAGCTCCAGATGATGAAGGGCGTCAAATACTCTATGAATATCTTCAGCTTTCAAATTCAGACGTTTTTCATTTCTGTTTTTCTACACGTTACATTCTGTAGCCATTAAAACAAATAGCAGTAGCAGCTTTAGCTTAGCTTAGCATTTAGACGCTTTGGCTTCACTTCTGGGAGTTGTCACGTCAACCATCTTGAGTTACTGTCTGACCATTGGAAAAACCAATTGAACCAACTGAAGCTTTTTAATTGTCAGTCTGAGAAAACAGCGCCCTCTTGCTGTTCTTGTTTGCCACTAAGCTAATAAATCCTGCTTCAAACTGGGGTGTGGACGTCAGGAAAGAGTTTTGTTCGTCTAATTATGGTTTCCATGGTAAAGTTGGCAGTTGTATATTTTGCTTGAGACCATTGTCTCCGTCTCCTTGTCACTGAAGTTCCCAGAGGAAGAGGATTGTCTCTGAGGATAAAGTTGTGTGGTTGAGATGAAGAGGTTCCCTCCTCCTCCTCCTCCTCCGCTCTTGTTCTCACATGTTAAGTTTGGTTTGGCTCAGAAAGCGGCCGAGCATCTCGCCATGAGGCGCAGCGCGGCCTGCTGGTTGTTGGGTCGGTACTCGTCACCTCTCGGGTCCTGATGATTTGCTAAGTGTTGCGTTTGAAAAGAAAACATTCACCGCATCGTTTGTTCAAACTCTTCGTCAGTTTGAAATCCAGTCAGGATGAAGAGAGGGCGCGGAGCCAGAGGGGGTGTATCTTGTGTTTGTGTGTCTGTGTGTGTCTGTGTGTGTGTTTGTGCTGTAACATGTCAGCAACCCTGTGTGCGCTGTTTTTCCACATGAGTTGTGTTTCAGCAACTCTGTGTGTGTCAACATGTTTGTGCACACTACTTATCAGTGTGTGTGTGTGTGTGTGTGTGTCAGTGTAAGTGTTCTGATGTCATCCACATTATTACACAGGAGCTCTGCTGGGAAAAGCCTCTCGTTGTGGATGAGTGAGTTTGTTCAGGCTTTGAGAGAAAGCTTCAAAACTGAAGGTGAAATTGTAAAAATAATTGAAAACAAAAGACTCAACTCCTCGATAGAGACGGGAAAGAAACTCCTTAAGGTCAAGGCCTTGGGAGCATATCAGGAGAATGAGGGGCTTTAAAATAGTGTGTGTGTGTGTGTGTCTATATGTGTGTGTCTGATGTGAGCGTAATCTCAATCTCAAGGTGAACTGGAGAAATTCATACAAACACACTGGTGATAAGTGTGTGTGTTTAGTGGCTGTAAATATTATCAGGGCACTTAACGTTCAGCTCATAATGGAAACATGGAAACTCGTCGTTCTCTCGGAGCAGACGTCTCGTAAATTTAAATGTTGCTGTAAAGTAAAGTAAAGTGGAAATATGTTTTTTACAAAAAGATTCTGCACAGCTTCATAACTTCAGCCTCACAGACGAAGATCTGATGATGACTCAGCTAAATGAACTGTAATGTAATGTTATGACTCTCGATTGGTCTGCGACTGTTAAAGTAAAAAATTTGTAGGTTTACAACCAAAAACACAAATAAAAAGTTAAAATGCCTCAAACAAGCTGCAAATTCTGACACTACTCAAACAAATGAGGCTTATTTGTCCTTATAACATCAATTTCTCTGGCATAATGTGCATCGCCCTGATTGGTTTGTAGAGTGGGTGTTGTCGGCCCGGCGGGTTGTTGTCTTTCTGTCTGAATGGAAGAAATGAGTGAGGCGTTTCTTCCGGTCGCCATGGTAACATCCTCCAGTTACTGATACAAGTGCGTTGCATCATATAAAATAGTTTACAGCTCAATAACACAATTAACGTGTGATATCTCTGTAATGTGTTTTCTGAAAGTGTGTGGTGGAGCTGGTGACGCACGTGTCTCACTGATGGAACCAAAATCACACAGGTGAGGAGCGGGGGTGTGTGCGTTTGTGTGTGTTTGGGGGGGAGTGTTGAAATATATGTGGTTAGATTTGATTTCAAAACCGACTCATTAATATCTGAACAACATTCCTGCTCCGCCTCGCACTGAATACCAGGAGAGGAGCCAAGAAGTGAGCAGCTCCAGACTGTCTGTGGGAGTCGGCCTGAGACACCGACACTACAAGTACACACAGGTGGACGTGTCCACACCAAGCCCTACACATGTCTCTGCTCAGAGCAACCTCGCACACACAAACACACACATGTGCACGTCTCACTGTCATTACGGCGTCGACACACACTCGCTCGCCCTCTCCTCCCTCTCATTATCAGCGCTCAGTGGCACCACACTGCAGGTTGGAGGAGACCAAAGCGGAGCAACCCTCATTACTACCCGAGGTTAATGGAGTAACCACCACGTGTGTGTCTGTCTCCGCCCTGCAGGTTATTACACAAACTGATCCTTCGTGCAGCGGCTGCACTTCTTGTATTTCAGTTGTTTCTACTTTAAACTCTTCTGTCCTCTAACAACTGGCACAGCTGGATCTTCACACTTCATCAAAAGAACTGGAAATCTCACCTGTTTCTTCTGGATCAAACTGTTTGAAGGAGAAAGTAGTGAAACGATTTCAGGCTCCGAATCCACACAAACACTTAGCGAGGTTCGTTCTCGTCTCCACCCGGCCAGGAAGACGAGCGCCTGTGACCGCTGCACTGACAGTAAACAATGTTTTAAGGCTCATGTTCCTGAATTTCAGTTTAGAGAACGAGCTCCTCGTTTCCTCTCCAAACAAGGAAGCCACACCTGAAGTGGTGTTTTGTTTTGAAAGTTTCATCATCGCTGTTGTTCGAGATGTTTGTCCCAGTGCATGCTGGGAGGAGACTCGGTGCTCCCTAAAGACCCTAAAGCTGGTGCAACATGACAGCTCCTTTAAAAGTGGAGCTAAATCTTCTTGATCGCCCCCTGGTGGCTGGCTGCAGCACAGGTACCTGTACTTGTAGATGGGACATGAACCAAACAAGTTTTTTTAAAGAACACGTTACATAAACTTTTCTGGAAAATGGTTTCCTGTCATTTTAGGAAGTTGTTCATGTTCCTGATAATTTAGATTTGAATTAGCTGTTTGATGATATACATGGTTTTAGCCAACAACTGGTACATAGTTGTAATAATTGTACGTTAATTGAAACTCTAAACTAACCAGGGAGCTGGCGTTTGTCCACCTGAGCAGCCGAGAGCTTCTGTATCTGAGTGGCTGACCTGCACCGGCTCCGGTATCACACTGTGAGATTTGACCTCACCGCGGCTGAGGTCGAACGGGCCTGACAGATGTTTGATGTTCCGTGTGCGAGCGTGAGAACTCCGAGGTTATCGTCTGCCGCTGCTGGTTGGGCTTTCTGCGTGGCTCCGTTCTATGTTCTGACATTTGCGTAGAGCGCGGTGGAGGTCAAACAGTGTAAATGCCAGCGGTGATATACTGTTGTGTGTATCTGATGTTCTGTGTGTGTGAGAACGTGGAGCTTGTCATTTCACAAACCCACATGACTGGTGCTAAAAAGGGGAGGAGGGGTGGGGGGGGCGGCGGTGGTTAAGACCGCATTTGGATCTGTTCAGAAGTCCTTGAAGGGTTCTAATTGTCAGATACACCAGTCTGACTCATTGTTTACGGCTCGCGACAAGGGCCTGTGTGCGCTGGAGCCGTCCATTCATCAAGCGACCATTACTGATTAGGCCTGTGCTGAGTTATGGTGGGAACCAGTAACGTTTCCTCCCTCATGTAGACCCGGGTTCCTGCTGATAACACACAGCAGCACAAAGCCCTGGTGTGTGTACGTGCTGTGTTGTGTTGCGTCGCGGTGCATTCGAAGGCCCCGCTGCCTTCAGAGTGGTAGCAGAGTATTAATAGATTCATGAGACATGCAGAACCCTTATATAAACCAGGAAATACACATCAAGAGGAGGAGGGTCCCTCCCAGTGCCACTTATTCTGGTTTCTATTGAATCACAGTTGCATGTCAACACGTGGGCGAACTTCCAGTGTGTACTTGTGAACTTCAGTTGTGGGTTTCGATGCATAAGCTATTGTTGAACACAATATTTCCTGTGTATATTCATTCTATATTGTGTTGTTTTAAGAACTATGCTTAAAGGTCGTAAAGTCGATATTGCTGGAAGTTTCACACTCGCATGGTTTCACCCACAAATCGCTTCAACCCTCAAATGACGACAATCTAACACAATCACTGATCCTCCAGGGAGTCAGATTAACGATGTTCACACAAACATATGTCCACCGCTTAAACTCGGATTGAAATACCTCAGCAACGTTTGCATGAGTGGAGGAAGAACTGGATTATTACAGAAAAAAGTAAAAAATTTACTTTTCTACTTGAGTAAAGTATTGAAAGTAAAAGTATTTGTAGTTTATAATGTAGTTTCTTCGCCGGTGATGCTGCTGCTGCACTCTGCTCAGGGAGGCGGGATCTAACCTCACTGTCAGCTCTGATTGGACCAATTAAACTCTCATAATGATTTATTTTAATACAGTAAAAATCATTTAATGCATGTTCCTCAGTTTCAAGATAAGCAGACGTGCCAGTTCCATCCCGGCTGTTTGATTCCAGGTGACTGCAGCAGTGGAAACATGTGAATTCACGACAGCAGAGGAATGTGATATTAAATCTAAAGCTCCTGAGCAAAAGATGAAATGTTCTGTTGATCCAGAAGCAGTGAGTTGTTCCTCGCTGCTGCAGCCGTGTCAGGAACCGGCCTCGGTGGCAGCTAACGACAGAACAGACCTGATTAGTGAGCCGCAGAGGAGCTGGCTCCACATTCCCAGCTGCCTCGGCCCTGAACTCACTGTCAGCAGCACATCAGCAGCCCACCCCCCAAAAATCACCCTCCAGAGAGGTGACACACATCCACTGTCCTCCAGACCTGTGCTGGTAACTATAGCAGCGCGCTAGCAGGGACAGCTTGTTCCCACTCTGCTGACCTGCTCTTGAGCAACAGTCTGTGAATACCAGGATCCTCCAGGACACTGGTTTCAGGTGATGGAGCCTCTCGCTAACTGGGAGCTGCTAATTGTTTAGGATGAAACGAGCGGTGGAATGACGCGGGAGGCTTCACGCGTCTTTTTGGCACAAACTCAAAAGGTTTGCGTCACCGTAAATCTGTCACCGTGTGCCACTCTGGGGTGTCGTGTGTTTCCAGAGAACAATCAGAACACGGGAACCATAATCTCAAAGATGAAATCTGATGACAGTTGTTGCCTCTGTTGCCAGGACGATGCAGCTGTCCGTCAAACCTCATCCATATCAAGCTGATGCTGATTTGTCATCGTCGGGATTAATGATGAAGATTCTATCTTGTTTCCCAGCTTCCTGTATTTATCATGACAGGCAAATAGTCTTAATGCAACCGAAGCTTAAAAAACGTAGAAGTTCAGGATCTTGTCTCCACTTCGGCCTGAGAGCAGAAACTTCAAGCGCAGTTTTACAAAATTATTTTATGCTCATATTCATTTTGAGTCTGACCTCAAAGAAGAGACCTTATCGTTCATAGAGAGTTCTGCATGAGGCAGCTTCGTGTCTCTCCCACGTGTCGACAGCGGATCTACAATATGTCCAATCCATCCCCCCCGTCCGTCTTCCCCAGCATTCACTCATCCATTCTGCAAACCTGACAACTTTATTGTCCATTACACTGACAACACATGGGACTCTGTCTCTGGCACAAACACACCGGGAGCAGAAATAGATTTAAACGCAGGGGCTGACAGATTTACAGTACGCGACATAAATAACATTAGATCCTTACAACCCGGACTCCATAGGAACAAACAGGTGTCTCCATTGTTCAGCTGCACAACGTCCTCTGTGAACAGATCCATGCTCAGAGGCTCAGGGAGCACGACTCAATACAGATTCATAAAGACTTTATTAAAAATACAACATTTACATATAGAGTCAATTAAGTGTGAAAGAAATCTTGCAAATGTAAAGACTGTTAAAAGAGCAACGACAACTTTTAATGGGATCTTTCTTGGCCCACTTCTGTTGTTCTTTAAACAAGTTTAATAGAAATCCATTTGGTAGCTCATGCGTAATCATGCTAACAAACAAAGAAGGAAACTGAGGTGAAAACGTAACCTCCCTGGTGGAGCTAATAATAATCACCTTCAACATCAAAGTTCTTTCAATAGTCAGGGTACCACACACACAGATCTTCTAAAAATGATACTTAACATTAAGGTCAATGAATTATTCTCAGAGAAATCTGGGAACTCGTAAGAAGTTCCTCTTCATATTGGCTGAGCTCTTTGTTGCTCAACGTTTTTTCCTTTCACCGAGTTTCACTGAAATCATTTCTGTACTTTTGGGCCTAATCGTGCTGGCAATCAAACAAATAAACACAACCACCTTGACGCGTAACAAGACTTTGTTCCTGGCTTCAAAAGAACAGTGTGAACACTTGTACTCGGCTGCCGTGCGCTTGCTCAAGGGCACAAGCTGGATCTTGTCTAAACTCACACAGACCAATTGAAATAATTGACTTGTAGAAGGTGCTAGCTCCTGTGATGAAGCACGTCCACGTCCGTCTCTTAATACACGTAAATCCTTGCATTTTATGGTCAGTTCCCTTTTAATTGCTCCAGATTATGTTGTCAGTGCTAATGGACGACGCTGCACTTTTCTTTGAGGAGGAATTAGATTCCGATGATCCCTCGCGTGTCGTGCTCCGGTTGTTTGGTGCTTCTCGGGTTTGATTCCATTTATTCTCACCTGTCCAGTTGAATTAAAGGCGTCAACGCCCCGAATTCCAGACCCACACATTTACAAACACGCTAGGTATGAACGTGCTGTCACGCCCACTCACACCTGGCAGCTGCTGGCAGAATGAAAAGGTTCAGCGACCGACTTCCACTCAGGATCTGCTCCTCCTTCATTTATTAAGATTGAAGATTTAAGAGTGAGGGATGAAAGTTGGTGTCTTATTGTGGAAGTGTGCAGCTCCTGTTAGCTTTAACTAGGACTGAATACAAAGATGGACGAAGTGACCGTTTCCCAAAGGTGAAGCCATCTGGATAGCTCCCCCTGGTGGATGGCTGCAGTATAGGACTCAGACCCTGCCTCCTCCATGTTAGCAAGTAACACACGGACCGGACTCAAACCTCACTTAGCTCATCAGACTGTTATTGAGATTAATGGATTAATTGTTTTTGCAGAAGTTGTGATAAGTTGAAAATGTTAAGAATCCCAAGCATTCGAATGTGAGTCTGAAACACAGTCATTGAGGATCTTCCCTGCGCTCGTATATTTAGCAGTTTATTGGCAAAGTGACAGTTTTTGGGGAACATGCTGAGGACTGTGTTTCTAACTGAACGAGCGGGAAACGTCTCGGCCGTGACTCGATGAGTTTCTGAGGACGATTTGACGTTGCACTGTAGCTGCTGTGAATCTGCAGCTGCCGCCTCCTGCTCCGATTCCCTCGGACATTTTCAGATTTGCTTCTTAAAAGATCAGTTTAACACGGGCTCCGTCCCTTCTGGCGTCCCGAGGAGGTCTTCAGCAGCAGCAGCAGCAGTTGCCGTGGTACTAATCAGACGAAGGGGCCATGCCAGGCGAAGTCAGGAGCCTTGAAGCGGTGTAATCTAATCTGCGGCCGGGTGGAGAGGATGTTCTGCCAGTCAGCCGCTCTCTTATTAGGACATGTGGGACCAGCTGTTTGTGTATCGTTTGTTCGGTCGCCCGAAAACACCAAGACACAGATTCAGCGTTTGTTTGGCTGCAGACGGTGCAGAGCTAAACACAGAGTAACACCTGGGTGTGTGTGTGTGTGTGTTTGTGTGTGCACGCAACCCAGCAACACAACCACGTTCTCAGGTGGAAATCACACGCACAGATGTCACAGTAGGTTTGGCAGCGTCATGGTAACCATCTGTGTTTCCGTGGGTTCGCGGTTCATCCCCCCCGTCAGCGTCCTGCTGGTTGTTGGGTCTCGCTCCGCCGGCCTTCAGGACGAGTCTCTGGTGAACTGCTGCTCTGAGCGTGTGAGCACTTGACCTGACTTCACACGTCAGCTATCCAGACTCCCAAACCTCCCTTTGGAATAAAATACCTTATTTTTTCTGTTTTCCCGCTTCCTTCCTGAAAAAGGTTTGTGTGTTTAATCACATGAGGGGAAGTTAACAGATAGAACTTTAAAGATATGAATTACCTTTTTACGACCAGCAATCACAGCTCCTCTGTTATTTTATGACAGCAGAGATATGGATTCAACAATGGTGCAGGAACAAGTCAAAACTGGAAACAGTACGAGAGATTTTATTTATATTGGTTCTCAGGGTGAATTCAAAGATCCCCCATCATCGAGGAGCTGATGGTTCGCTGCCAGCATCAAACCATCAACCTGAAAATCTCTGTTTTTGGAAAATGAAACACGGGGTGGAATGAAATTAAAGATAAATCAGGAGAAGACAGATTTATAATTTAACCTTGTGAGGAAAATGTGCCAGGTGTGTTTAAATGCAAATGGTTAAAGAGGTGACAACGTTTTCACTAAATTTGAACTAATTTGCAGTTTTCTGTAAGTTTAAAAGTGATAAAACACAAACTGTGTCTGCAGCTGAATCCTCTGGAAGAAGATCCACCGGTTGAGGTCTTTGTTTCTCAGTGATGAAAAGACGAATACATTTGTAGGAGCCTTGACATCGGATGTGTCAGATATTTAAAAAACCATTAATCACAGCAGGAGCTTGATTTCTGTGCAGCAACAAAATGGTTTCAATGCACAAATCTAAATATTTCTATTTAAAATAGTTTTGTTGTCTAAAACCTGCGCACACATAATCACATCAGTGCACCTAAAGCACTCACACATGCATTTGCAGATGCAAAAACATTGTATGTGCGCACACACACACACACACGTATGTGCACCTAATACACGGTGCACATTTTCCACAGCGCTCCCCTCTGACGCCGGCTGAAAATAGCTCCATCTCGTCGGTGTGTGAAGTGTCCGGACTCTCGCAGCTGATTGTGCGCACACACACACAAACAGTGTGAGGCTGTGGGATGTGACAAGAGCGCCGCCGTGGGTGGAAACTTCTCTTAAAGGAAAATTCCTCCCACTGGTGCTCACAGAAACCAGTGAGTGCTGCAGCTCCTCTCAGCTGTGGGCTGGACGTGGGTGAAGGGACGTTTCGGTCGGACTGAGCTTTGAACATAAACACAAAAATATTTCCTCTTGAATTTATATATTAGAAAAGGAGGAAAATTTGTCCAACGAGTAATATATGTGAAATATTAAGAGGCTTTCTGACTTTGTCAGATTTAGGAACTGGCTCATAAAGTGAGTTCTCACTGATTTATGAACTGGTAATTTTTCTGATTTTGATGATGTTTCCTTTAAGATGAGAGGAAAGAAATCTTGTGTTATACAAATCTTTATAACACTTTGCTTCTTCACTCATATTCTGAACCAGAAAACTTTTAACATGTCCAGTTATATTGCAACTTACATCTGAAGGTTTTCATAGAGGGTTTCACTTGGTTCATATATCATATACAACGATATTCATGTGCAATTATACTCCTATAAACATGCTGGAAATATTTCTGTCTTTTAATGTTGTTTTCTAATTTATTTCTTGATATCGAAAGTCAACGCTGTAAAATCTCTTTTCATTTATGTCCAAGATGAGAATTTGATATTTGAATAGTAAAAAAAACTAAAATAATCACATATTTAAACATACAATTTTAGAAAAATATTTACGCTCTTCACCTGTAATGTGACATCAGACTCCATGTGACAGCAGCTTGACCGTGATTGGTCAGTATATTAAAATTATTTAGTCTGGAGTTTCCCTTTAAGACACAACACACACTTTTAGATGCATGAACACACACAAGCACAACACACACACTGATGCTTAAGTGCAAACCCACACATCTCATCCCCGGCTCGAGGTGTGAAGTTCTTAACTATCAGTTTTATCAGGACACTGTGCGTGTGTGTGTATGTGTGTGTGTGTGTTTGTGTGTGTGTGTGTGTATGTATGTGTGTGTTTATTTTTCAGCATGCATCCATTATGAAACCTTGTGGGGGTGTAAAGCATCTTCACACCACAGAGCATCACTCAGTTCATCAGTGTGATTAGCATTGTTGCTTAAAGCGTGAGAATGTCCCTACAGTTTATGTGTGTATGTGTGTGTGTGTGTATGTGTGCGTGTGTGTGTGTGTGTGTGTGCGTGTGTGTGTTGCTATCCTCCATGATCCAAACTACCCCCCCAGCCTTTCATCTTCCTGTTCTCACGCCTGTCAGGACTTCCTGGTCACGCCCAGCCGGCCCCGCCCTCCTCGCCTCTGACAGCCCGCCCGCTCGCCCTCGCTGCCTCGTTCACTTCCTTCCCTTTCATCGCAGCGGCCCCTTTAATTGAGAGGCTGCTGTGTGTTTTCTGTGCGGTGGCTTTTATTGTGAAAGGCGGTGGATGTGTTTGTATAGAGTGTGGTGAGTTAAACAGAGTGCGACATCTGTGGGTGACCGACCAGTGTCAGTAACTGCAGGGGTTCTGATCACAGACGGGATTTACAGTCAGTGATGATGATGAGTGTTTGGTCACAGAATCCTGCTGCTCGTCTTCGAATGTGCTTTTCGTTGAATCGGTAAATGATTCATCAATCACGAGAACCTGACTCCATCCTCCTCTGGATGTTTCTGCCATCTTGCACATCTGGAGCCAGAATCTGCAGCAGCGATTGGGGGAGGTCCTGACAACACACTCCACCAATCAAGACTCAGTGTCAGCTGTCAATCCTGACGTCTCAGCCCGATTTTATATGAATGAAAATCGAATTAAAACCAAACTTGTGATGTTTTAGTTTGACTTTTTAGTTCGGATCATGTCCCATCCACTAACATGGAGGAGGCACCTCTACTTTACTACTACTATATCATTATTGATCATTATTCCCAGATTTAACTTTTCTAAATAAATAACTATAAATAAAAAACACACAAATACAACCGTTTATAAAGATCTTGAATTAAAATAAGTTTGCATCTTTTCGGTTTTGTTCATTCTTTAAAATAAAGTTTTTGTCTAAACACAGATATTGATGTGACTGGGAAAGGCTCATATCAGCTGATTGATATCTGAACTTGTTTAAAGACCTTTTGTGCTTTTCACAGACGACGTCATTAGCGTGTTCAGCCCTCTGATGATCTCATGATCCTTCGCTCCTCAGAACTTTGGCTGCTGCTCTGGTTTCCTGTGAGAAAGCCACAGAGTGACTCATGGTCGTTCAGGTGAGCTCAGCCGGAGCCCACATGACGCCTCGTCCTCCTGCAGCCTCGGCTTTATTGCCCCTGTGTGTGTGTGTGTGTGACCCCGGTGCAGCTTGGAGAGGTGGAGGCTATCATTAGCGGGACCTTTGCCCCTCCCCTCCACTCTGCACTCAGGCCGCCAGCTGCTCCCGCACTCCGTCATTAGCTCGGTCCGGCTCGGCTCCGCTCTACCTGCTGGTCGCGTTGCTTCTCTTATCGTGAGTGGCTCTCTTTAACCTTGCTCCCCCCCCCCGCCCGTCTCCCGCCTCCCCCTCTGTCTTAATCTGTCTAATGTGTGTGTAAATAACGCTCGCTCGGTCCAGATAGCTGTTGTTTTACCATTAAACAAGCCCCGGCCATGGGAACCTGCTCATTAATTACTATGTGATTCATGGTTATGGCTCCGTGTCTCGTCTCACCACCAGTCTGTCATTAGGACTTTCCCAGACTTCCCATCCCGGCCTCTCCCAGCTAACAGCTCACCCACACCAGTACTCAGCTAAATCATCACACACCATCAGCACCTTTTCCTCCAGCAGGAAACACAAGGTGGCTTTCACGTGTTTTACAACCAACACGATCTCCTCTGAGGAAATGGATCGAATGTGGTTGCTACGCCGACAAAATAAAACACCTCTGCTTTATTTAGGCCGACAAATTAATGTATAAAAGAACATAAAGTATTTAAACCTGTTTTTTATTGGTTTTGCTTTGTCAACCTCTGGCAAGAAGGTTCTTTCTGTTTTGTCCGTTTGTCTGTTTGTTTATAGGATAACTCAAAAATTATTAGTGGTAATAGTTCAGGGAAATAAACAGATAAATAAATCGCAAATCCAGGAAGTTAGCTTCACTTTCTCTGCAGGGTTCCACACAGAATGTAATCTTGAGTGACAGGTAAAGAATGAAAGAGTGAAAGACAAGTTCTCCTGAAACAGAGAGAGAGAGAGAGAGAGAAATGCATCGCTGCCTCTTGTGGCTAAACACACAACTGCAGCGGAAACGATAAGGTCTAACTGTCGGCGTGGATGGTAACAACTTTATGGACGATATCCGCAGTTGTACATGAGAAAATTAGCAAAACCCAGTTAGAGATCTCTGATGTTTTTATAGAAGTTAACAAATCATGTTTTTAATGGGAAACAGGATTAATTCTCATCACGTTCTACTTTAATTTGTGGTTAAATTCTTCTCCTGCACTTGAGAGGACCGGTTTGTTTCCTGGTTTGTCTCGTGTCCCTGAGGACGCTGTGGTCCTGTGTCCACTCGTCTCCCTGAGCCTGGGGGAGTCTGCAGCTCTGTGTCGTCTCTGTGGAGCTGAGGGAGCTGCTGTCAGTCTGACGTACGGCTGCAGTTGCTACAGTTTGAGGTTCGGTAACAGCCACAAGCTGGACGGGTCTAATCTTACTGCAGCCACCACCACTCGCCCTGCTCAGGGGTCAGGGAAGCTCACAAATTAAAACACGGTGCATTAACTAGTGAAATATCAGGGTACTTGAATTTAGATATAGAGGGGAAACCGTTAAAAGCAATAACAGATATTAATAAATATTAGTGTTGTATCAAAAGCAATTTTTCTCTGGAGGAAAACAACATCATGTTTGCTCTGAAATTACAACTTTATTGTCTCTGATTTACAAGAATTGTCTTATCACAAACAATTATTTTGTCATCTTATTAATACAATCACTCTTTTATTATCATTTTCTGCCTGAGTAGTAAATTGGGCACTAATAATCCTCCATAGATTTGGCTGTGTGTGTGTGTGTGTGTATATACTGTATTTGCAGAGAGTGCTTGGTGTTTAGTGTGTGTGTGTTTCTTCAGCTGCCACAGACTGAAACTAACTCTACCCACAGCCTCAACGCCCCCCCCCCGCCCCCCACCTACTACACACACACACACACACACACACACACACACTCACACACACTCACACACACCCTACTTGACCCCCTCAGCCCAAACAGTTGCTCACTTCACTTCTCTCCCGACTCTCGACTGTAAACGTTTCACTCGCCGATCAAATGATCAAATGAATCCAGGTATCGAGTGTCTGCACGTCCACGTTTAGCAGACGTTGTGGGGTCCCTGTGCTCAATGTGTCTCAGTGAGGACATCAAATCTGTGTCTTTAAAAATCTGCTAAAAGCGTTTTGACAGAATAAAAGAAAAGAATATTCAACTAAATATTCTTTTAAATGTCATTTTAAGATTTGTCTATTAAAATCTATCAAAATGTTCATATTGCCTGTCTATCACAAAGTTACCTTAAAAAATAAAGTTTATTATTGTTGTTATTATTAAGTGTGGTGCAGGCATATGGAGCATGTTGCATCAGCACACACACACACACACACACACAGCTGTTAGAGTGCTCAGCTACACATGAGCAGCGATGTTGTGAATTCATGCTCACACACAGTCGAGTGTGAAGTTCTGCTTCCAGCAGCTTCCTGTGATCCTTTATGTGCCTCCTCTATTTTTAACCACCTCATTAAACAGCTGCTAATGATTCTTTGCCGTGTAAATGGTCTGATAAGCTAATTATTGGAGGAGAAAAACCTATTTCCAACCCTAAGTCACATAAAGGCCTCTCCGACGTGTTGCTCAGTCAGAGCCTGTGTGATTAGCAGCAGAGGGTTGGAGTGTGCCGTGTGTTTTTATTATCGCTGGAGAGACGTGTGTCCGGCTAAGACTGGAAACCTTTATTTGATCTAATGTTTGTATTTACTGTCACATCTGAGAGTTCAGAGGTTTCAATCAATCTTGTTTGTGACCAATGATTCAAATGTTCATGCTCGAGGTTGTTTTCACCCTTTAAACCTATTTGTTAGAAGGATCATGCAAAAACTATTAAAACAATTCTTTCTTTTTTTTAAATGATATAATTTGGCATTTTCTTCTTATTACGGGATTGAACCTGCAGCCGGTTGCAGGACGTCTCAATCCTCCTTGAACGAAAACCTCCAACAAACCAATTTACACCAAACTTGACGGGCGGACGGGGCCTCGGCCAAAGAAGAATCCATAAAGTTTTACTGCAGCCAACGTTTCATGGCAGTACATCAGATGGTAGTTGAGATATTTCAGTCTGGACCGAAGTGCTTCAGCGTCTCTAAAACCTGACACAGATTCAAACAAACAGAACATGAATACAAGTAACACAATCCCCCAGAGAGGTGAACAAGACCCATGAAAGCAAACTAGCTGATGATTAACAGACGGAAATGTAGAATTAAACATTTGCTGTTAAATCAATGAAGCAGCATCCAGGTAACAGCAGGTCTGAGCTCAGTGGGCCGTGCTGCGGGGACAGGCCCAGACATGTGGGCTGACCCTGCTGCAGATCTGAGGAGCCAGAGGAATGTGAGTTGTAAGAGGAGTGTGTGTGTGTGTGTGTGTATCGGGGGGGGTGGGAGGGGGGGGGTAGATTGAGCAGAGGCGCAGCGATATAACTGTCGATACGTCGGCATGTACGTTTGCGGCGGGAACACGTCTTAAATCATGTTGCCTTGTTTCATGTTTGCACGGATGCTCCTTTTCCATCGATCCCCCCCCCCACACAGACACACCCTCTGATGTGTTACAGAGCAACACAACACAGAGCAGTAACTCGAGGAGCTTGCGGCAGAGCGTCGACACACTCGGTTTTGTTTTGGCACAAACGTGAGCCGCTCTGGCAGAGCGTCGGAGCAGCTGCCAGCCTGATGGATTTAGAGACTCTGGCCCCGCGTGGGCACCTGGACGCAGATGCTCTGCATTTCTAACCCCTCGTTCAGGCTCGCTCTGGCCCGACTCAGACTCCCAGGTGTGGTGAGACATTCTGCCTGAAAAGAGCCAGATTTTTTAACGAAAGCTCAGATTGCATGTGGAGGCGTGCGTCATGTTCCACGTCACAGAGATCCTGAGTGTCGTGTGTTCATCACTCGTTCAGAGCCGGAGACGATACGAACGCTTGTCTACTGCACACAGATGTTTTCTGACCAGTGGAAAAAGGGGGATTCTGGTTGTTTTCATGATCAAATCACAAACCCGTGTTGAGACGGGAGGAGAACAAGCTGTTTCAGTGATGCTTGGTTCATCCAGGCTTTTGGGCCTGGTTCCCTACACTCCAGAGGTGCGTCCCCCCCCCGGGGCGGTCTGGTGTCACCGGCTGGCACCGCCTGCTGGGGCACGCCCTGCCTGCGCGGTAAACCTTTCATCACCGTGTGCTCCAGTCTCCTCTCACCTTCTGTTTTCACTCTCTCACGTTAC
Organism: Pseudopleuronectes americanus; assembly: GCA_038501795.1. Lineage (NCBI taxonomy): Eukaryota > Metazoa > Chordata > Actinopteri > Pleuronectiformes > Pleuronectidae > Pseudopleuronectes > Pseudopleuronectes americanus. The sequence continues at coordinate 21,762,023 of CM076726.1, forward strand.
AAGTGTTGCAAACAACAGGCTCCATAAACTGGGGATTACCTCAATACTTCATTTTGGTAATCCTCTCAGGGACATGTCGCAGGCCGGCACGTTGGCCTTCGCTGCCAGACTGAGGCGGGGCGACCGCTGCCGACGCCAATAACAGTCATTTCAAGCTGCGTCCATCTCTTTTCGGACGCGTGCTGTGATTAAACGGTTTGATAAGATGTGTCTGTGCTTCACGTCCGTCCTGTTGAACGATCTGTTGAACCCTGGTGGTGAAACATCAGCTGGTTCTGAGGTACCTGGACATTGGGATGTTTGCTTCACCTCCCCACACTGGTGTTTTTTTCGGTCACCCTCTCCTCGTCTGCACCTGCTGACTGCGTTTCCCTCCGTGACGCCACCGTCACCGGTAATCACAACCTCCTGCCACCACGCGTAAACAGACATTAGGCCCTCGGCTGCTCCAGCCTGCACTTATGAGATCGAGCCTGGACGCAGATTTGCCCCCGTATAGATTTTCCCCGAGTGAACAGTAATTAGAGAGATCAGCTCACCACAGCTGAAGTTCACCAGGCTTGAGGCTCCATTAGGTCTGTAGCGCCTCCAGGTGGAAAAGCACAATATCATAAAGCGTCCCTGATGATGAAAAGCTATAAAAGCAAAGGTTAGTGATGCTTTTATTTGATATCGCTGATTTGAAATAGTTTCTACGGGAACGATAGAGACGTCAGAACTCTTCTGTAGGAAGCTGAGTGAGCAGCTGTGAGTGTGGTCCCACACGGAGGTCAGAGGTCAGCCGACTCCTGACTGAGACGGCGAGCGGCAAACAGCCGGTCTCACCTCGGAGCTTATTGTTCTCAGATGATTTACAGAGCGTGAAATGGGATGAGTGTGGAGTTCAGAGGTTTGTTGTCTTCTTCTCCTCCTGCTGGTGAACACTGAAGCCACAGAAAGGGTCGATTCCACAGTCGTTCTGGTTTTTCAAAATCAAAACGTCACAGAACCATGGAGTTCGGTCTGAGAATCACTGCTGCTGCTCTGATGTTCCACCTCATCCACACGTCAACGTATTATAACAAACTCAAATGAACACATGTTAAACAGAAAAGACTAAATAACGTTTAGACAACGTCACTACAAATTGTTGTTAATTTAATTATCACCTGGCGACTGTGCGGACCTGTTTGCTCAGCAGCACTCCGGCGCCCCTGCTGTGTGTGGCGGGTGATTGAAGATGTGTGTGCGTCTCTGTTGAAGTTGTGAGTCCAACAGGAGGTCGGGCAGCACGTCGGACCAGCTTCAAACCCAGTGGTGGGCCCTCGAGTGCTCGACCTGAGGGCCCCAGTTTGTTTAGCTGCTGTTCAGTTAGAGTGCTCTTAAATGGAGATGTCTGCTGCAGTGTGTGTGTTTCTGTGTGTGTGTGTGTGTGCGTGTGTGTAGGGGGGAGATGGTGGCAGCGACTCTGGGGTGATTAATGGCTTCTCTCCCCCTCCGTTCACTCACTTCTCCCATTTGCAGCTGATCACCTGTTCTCTGGTCACAGGGAGGGGGGTCTGTGTGTGTGTCTGTGTGTGTGTGTGTGTGTCTGTGAATGTGTGTGTGTGTGGGGGGGGGGCGGACAGTAGATGTTATTGATTTTCTCCTGGAGTGTTGTTCCCTGTCTGCAGTTGGTCTGTGTGTGTTCTTGCAATTTGTTGGGTTAATGAATATATTATGTCAACCGGGGTCCTCACAAGAATGTCAAGCGTGTGTGTGAGTGTGTGTGTGTGTTGCCTGGACCTAAAACTGTTTACCTTGTTGCATTATGGGGACCAAAGGCAGAGTAATAATAATAATAATAATAATAATAATAACTTAGCTCTATTAGTGTCCTTCAGGAGACGCTACATGTGTCAGTAGAGACCCGAAGAGAAAGCAAAGTCATGGAAACACGTATGTGTGCGGCAGCGTGAACACAATCTGTGTGTGTTTGTCTTCAGCGGAGCAGCTGCAGGATTTGTCTCTGAGTGACATCAGCGCTGCTTCTGTTCGTGCCTCAAAGTCCCAGATCACAGGCAGGAAGTCGTCACGACCGCAGATCACAGGACGAGCGGACTTCCTGTTTCATGTTGGATCTTTTCCCTTCGCTTCACAAACAGCTGTGACTTCCTGAGCCCTCGTTCCTCAGAGTCCGATGAATTGGATCTGGTGTGTTGGCCGGGGCGACTCTTCAGGGACCTGAAAACACCGAAGCCCGGCCACAGATAGCGTTTGACACTCAACACCGCACCAGCGCTGCCCTCCATTGTCCGGGCGGCAGTAAGGAGATTCTGTCTGTCATCTTTGGCAACAATAGCAAGCAGCTGCCTTTGTGCCGCCAACAAGTGTCTACGTTCACCCCCACAAACGCATCGGTCAACTTAGACAAGCTCTCTTAGACAGGCTGGGTGGAACGATGTGGTCGCTGCCCGCCAGGCTGGTTTCCCCGGCAGAGGACGTGGGTGGAGTCTGTTGCCGAAGGTTTTGGGACTGTTACCAAAATTTGCAGATACACACGATTAAAAAAACAATCTCAAAAGAACGACCACAAATAACAGAAACCACATTTCATTTGACGTGTGTTCTTTTTTAAATGTTGTTCCGTGTCCCGTCTGCTAACATGGAGGAGGCCGGGCTTTTACGATGAAGGGAGTGAAGGAAAGAAGAACCCAGTGAGGAGAGGAGATGTGAAGAGATAAAACAGAGGAGAGAGTGAGATAAGAAGAAGTGAGAGGTGAAAGAAAGAAGTGATGGACGAGGGAGGGAGGGAGGGAGCACGGCCATTGTCTGTGCCGGGGGAGCTTCCGGCGCTGGCGGTGTTTGTTTTCTCTTCATGTGGTTTACAGCCCCCAGGATACAGGGAAGTGTCCGGATGTCTTCACTCACTTCCTGTTCAGCACAAAGCTGAAGATCATAGAGATAATCTCCAAACGCTGCCGAGCTCGAAACACGAGACCCGAGCGGCGCGGCCACACCCACGACACGTCCCGTACACAATCCCCTTCACATCACATCCCTCCACTGGACCATGAGCAGGTAACAGTGATTATACTGGTGCTGTGCCCCGAGGGTGATGGATGTGCGGTGAGTCGGCCTCGCTGCCATGTGACCTGCTTCACTGCAGCTATAGGTCGGATGTGTGGAAACCTGGATAATAAGGAGTAAATACTTCCTGGTACCCAGATATATTCAAATCCTTTCATTACAATGTTCATTTCTGTCACTATAATTGTGATATGAAATGTTCCCGGCATTTCAAACTGGTAGTTTTATATTTATATTAATTATAGCAGCTTAATGAATAGTTGTAATATTTATAATAATAATACTGATAGTAGTACTAGTAGTATTAATGGTTGCTATTATAATCTGATTATATTAGAGATCTGGATCCTGCCGCTCTGGCGTTGTGTTTCTCTTTCTTTAATTTCTCCCTCTCTCTTTCCTTCTGACTCTTCCCTCCTTTATCCACCTGCCCTCATTTTCTCTTCCCTCTCTCTTTATCGCCTCCATCTCCCTCCGTCTCTTTCTCCTCACCTCCTTACTCGCATGTCACCTCCTCCTTTCTAATCTCCTTATCGCTCCTCCGATCTGCGTCTCATCCCTCCTTCCTCTCGGCTTCCTCGCTCCCTCTCTTCCGGCCTCAGCGTCTCACTGTTGCTTTCTTTTCTTTTTCTTTTTCTTTTCTTTTCTTTGTTGCATAATCTCTGTCACTGCTCCTCCAGCTGCCGGTTGATTGACGGTGACAAGACGGGGAAGTGTTTGTTTTGATGCCTCTTGTGTCTCATCTGACACGACGTGTAATTATCTCCTCAGAGGAGAAATGGCTTCTGTCGAGTTTGTAGAAGGTGAGTGTGTGTGTGTTTATGTGTGTCTGTGTGTGTGTGTGTGTTTTGAGACCTGATGTGTGATCATGTTTCAGGGTTTGTGTGTAAACAGATTTCTCTTGTCCTGCTGCCACAACAGCTCAGATTGATGTAAATAGAAATGTTCAGTGACACAAACACGTCTGTTCATCGTTTCCTCTCGTTGCTTCGTGCAGACTCGTCACATCTTCACATCTGATACGTGTCATTGCTTTGTGGTTCCATGCTAATGAGCTCTGATAGGATCAGCTCCACCTGCCTCAGCTGTTCTAATCCTGGCACTTTTTACTCTGCGGAGTGTGACGTCACGTTCGCTCCTTCCGGGAAAAACCTTTCTGTGAGTCCGTCTGTCAGTTTGACGGATGACTTGACAGCCGCGTGACGGACGGCCCAGACTCCTGGGAGTGTGCAGGGGCCACAGATGCCTCTGAAAGTCGATCCCATTGTCTCATCTTCAGTCTCCTTCACTGCATTTTCAGTTGTCGCACAGAGAGGAGGGGGCAGGGTGGCGTGAGGGTACAGTTTAATAAGACTGTTTTCACAGTTGTTCTTCTTTCCCTGGAGACCGTCGTCCTGGGGCTGAAGGTCACGGCACCTCGATGTCAGGGGTTCCAGCCCCGTGTTTAAACCTCAAAGTTCAAAACTGTTTCTTGAAAATGATGTTTGTACATTAATAAACTTTAACAGCAAATATGTTCTTTAGGAAACGATGAAGGATAATGCTCAGATGTTATTCTTTGAATGAACACCACTAACTTTAACTTTATAAAGAGTAATGAAACATGTTTCTCAATAACGTTTGCACTTTGTTTGGCACATTTTTACTCTTGAGGTTTTGATGCCAGGTTTGGTTTTTCATCTTTTACACCTATTTCATTTTTAGTGTTTTATCTTTTAAAGTCTTTTTAGTGCAGGTGCAATATTAAACTCACTTTTATTCTGGGTCTTAAACGATATGTCCCTCTGTGTTTTGTTGTCTTTTGCACAATGTGTCTCTGCATAGTTTAAAGTATGTTCGATTTGATTTGAGTCGAGGAGAAACTGAAGCAGAGTTCCAGAGGCACAAACATGTTAGAAAACAGAACAGTTTGTGGAGAAAACGAAAATGAAGTACTTTATTCAAACGTACCAGCTCTAAGACATGGAACCAACACGTGAAGCCTCAGACTCTCAGAGAGAAATGGTCAACATCTTCCATCTTTTTGATCCTTTCTCTCTTCCCTGATGAAAGTAGGATCTCTGTTTCCCAGACGGGATGACTGCATGTGTTTGAAACCACACGCTTCACAATCCCTTTCACTGCGTCAAAGAGCCTTTTAAAAGCGTTTTCACCAATAACGTCACCACATTAGAGTCTTTAAAAGCCGACACTCGCTCCAGTGTGATTTATAGATTCAGGGAGACTTTTTAGAACTAAGTCGTAATTTCTTTTTTTGTCTAATGCAGTAATTACCCTCATGTGGTTTGTTATTCCACGTCCAAAAAAACTCTTGTTTTTTAATCTGCTTGCCAACATGTGATGGAGTCAGAGGGACGACAGGCGAGAGAAGAGGCTCAAGACAACTAGGAGACGCCCGGCAGCACCAGGCCGCTCAGAGCTGCTCCTTCCTTCCAGAACTTCTGTCCATTAAACGCAAATGTTGAGGGAGTTCAGTGTAAATCCGAAACTCTCCTGGATCAGCCACGTCTGCATCGGCGAGTGTTCAGGAACAGAAGAAGTCGGAGGAACTCCTCTGTCCTCGTTAAAGAAATTGTGTTTCCTTGTAAAGATTCACGAGGTGACAATATCACAGCCGCCTGTTTGAAGTCACTGACCTCGGTTTAAACACAAGCGTCCACGAAATCACGACGTAGGAAAAACGTTTGCCTCTTCGTGCCTGGTCGGGACGGAGCTGGACTTGGTTAACGTTCATTTCTGTTCAGATTTTTCAGACACTTGCTTTGTGTTTGTGGCGATTTGTTGCTGTGAAGGTTTTTCCAGGTGTTTCAGTTCTTTCTCGGTGATGCAGACGTTAACGCGCTTTTATAAATCTAACGATCGTCTCCAAACAGTTCGGTCTCAATCGATCTCAGCTCGTCCGTGGTAACTATGGATACCAACTGTCTGTAGTTATGAATGATGTTTCCAACATTATTCTCTGCTTCATTCATCTGCTTCATCTGCTTCATCTGCTTCATCTGCTCGACATTGATCTTACATGTCATTCATCTGGTCCTAAAAACAAAAGCAGAAACCCTGTTAAACAGTAAAAAAAGGATTTGAGACAGAAATGTTTTTCTCCTCAGATCTTTCGACACAAACGTCTTTATTGTCGTGAATCTAAACTTGGGATGTTGAGTAAAGGCCGAATGAGGAAGGAGTAAAAGTAGATGATCTGGAGACACGGCTGGTTTTTAAATAGCTGCTGTTTTTGTTTTCACGTTTTGTTCTGTAAATGCAGTTTTGCACCATTTGCTTCCAGTTAAACCGAAGAGTCAGAATGTGAGTGTTTGTTTTAGGAAATCCACAAAGCTGACGACACGAGCCAAATGTGACCCACAGCCTCATGCAGCGTCTCTCTTTCACAACTTCATGGACACGCAATGGAAGCCAGCGGACACACACACACACACACGCACACATACACGCACACACACACTCCTCTGTGTTTCCATGAAGACAAAATTACTACAGATTAGAGAGCTGTCACTGATGCACATAAACAACTGCTCCTCTCACGACTCCAGAGGAATACTTGGCGTGGGAGATGAAAACACACACACACACACAACACACACACACACACACACACACACATATATTATTGCATTGACATTGACATACAGTGATTTCCAGGAGACTCATATTTCATTCACCCAAAACATGAAGCAATATTCCTGCGTGTTGAGATACAGAGTAAATCGCACATTGCGGAATCCAAGAGATTTTAAATTTGCATAATTTGCTTCAGTGAACTTGGACAAAACGATTTGCGTGATGAAATGTTGCAAAAAGCAAATCGCTGTTGAGAAGGAAACTCATTTGAAAACCGGTCCTGGCACCGACTGTCAACACGTCTTCATCTTAGAATGTCATGAGGAAGATGAGTCATCATGATGTGACTGTGTAAAGTGATTTGGTCCCCACGACATGAGTAACACCTGGACCCCACACACACACACACACAAACACACGCACACAAACACACACACACACTGTGACTTGCTGACTCCAGTGGTCCAGCATGATCTCCCTTTGACCCCCTGTTGAACTCACAGACCTCGGGCCCTGCATCGTTTCCACGACAGCTACAGAGCAGAGGCCCCGCCCCCAGCTGACTTTCAGGCGTATGCAGCGGCCGCCATGATACCCGCGCTCACCGGCCCCATCCCCCACACCCCGAGCTCAGTGGGGTCAGGATAATGGGCTAATCACTGTAAAACCAACACGCTGACTTACCCACAACACCTCCGCTGCTGAGAGGTTGTGGTGAACAAACTGAAACTCATTCTCACTGACGACTTTATTTATAGTTGATTCTCAGCAAAGGCCTTAATAAACACATTCAATAGAAAGAAGATAGTTGTTCACCTGCTGACGGCTGCAGTGATTTCATCAACTCTCATATCTCCTTCCATTCCTGTACGTTTCGTTTGTTTCTTTGTTTGAAACTATACCGAACAGATTTCTGTGAAACTTGGTGGAAGGATGAGACTTTAGTCAATAAGGAGCTCCACCAATCAAGAGTCAGTCTGAGCTGTCAATCAAGTCTGTCTTTATCTCATCAAATGACAAATTAAAACCAAACCAGAAATCAGAAACATGAAAACAAAACAAGATGTTTTGCGACTATCGATATTAGCTTTATAAGTCCTGGCTCCGACAATTCCTGTTTACACCAGTAGTCATGTGTTTGTGTTTGTTGTGTTTTTCAGGCGTGTTATGGGTTAAAACTGATGCAGAGCCAAAACACTTGTGTGAACACAGACTATGGTATGGATGTTATAGCCTGAGTTTGGTCCATGTCCCATCTGCTAACATGGAGGAGGCAGCGGGGAGCGATCCAGACGTCTGGGTTCCATCCTGGCATCGAACCCCGTTTTACAGCAGCAGTTATAACGACGGAGGTTTAATTTCCCGACGACTCGATGGTGCAGATGTGTGAACCCTGTGAACGCCACAGTTTCACCATGCAACCTACTTTCCTAACTCCTGACCGCGCGGCCCAGTGTTTCCAAACAGTTGTGACTGTGTCAGTGCTTCTATTCGGGTCAGTTGTGCTGCACCGTGTCATTATGTCTGTTTTGGAAGAGCCCATGACACCAACAAATAACACAGCAGAGCAGAGGGATCTGTTTTTCCTGCCTTTGGCTAGATTTGTACAACCAACTCTGTTGTGTAATCTACCAGTGTCACATGCACGTCGCTCCGTGTAACTGAAGTGGTTGAGAAGAGTGGAGGGCGGGACGGGGCAATAAGAATAAGAAGCGTGGTTTCATTTCAGCCCGGCCGGTGCCAAGCTCCCCATTGAAAATACATGGGTCCACGTTTCCATGCCTCCCCCTGCCATGGCAACAAAACACGGAAATGTGAAAACAATGTGAGCGCCACAACGAGCCGCGCAATTAGCGAGCGAGGAGGGGCCACTTAGTGGATTTGAGAGGCCTGGGTTGTGGACGGGGGCCACTCGAGGGACGCCGGTTGATAAGTGCCAGATCTGGTCCTGGATCTGGTGTTTGGTAGAGTGCCACCAGACCCCCCCCCACCAGCTGCAGAAGCAATTAGGCTAATGGAGCTCTCGGCCGGCCGCACATTACGGGTCTGGACGAGGGTGTCACTCCAGCACATGATGGACACTTTATTTTCCTCTTCTCTCCTCCTGATACGCTCCATTATGAAATATGTGCAGAGTCCGTTGACCTGTGGAGTCACGGCTGCTCGTTGAAAACAAAGCAGTTCTTATTTCAGAATATATAGATTCATAAACCTGAATAGATGCAGATGTTCCCCCGGAGTTAACGTGTGTATGACTGACTGGTTGTCTCAGATTTTCTTCATTTAGATCCTGTTGCGAAGAATATTAGTAAAATCATTTAAAAGCTGAAGTAACACAATACATTCAAGACAAATGACCTATCAATGAATAAAAAGACACTTTAAATGATGCGTCTGAAAATGAGAACAACAAATCAAGAATAAAACCGTCAAATCTTTTAAAATATACTAATTTCTACAAAAACGATAATGCAGGATTATCTGCATATCCTCCTCACCTCTTCCATCACTTAGTGAAAGCCTTTATTATCATGATCATCATGATTAGTTTAGTTGCTGTGAGTGTGTGATTATTAGCTCTGGCACATTTCAGGATTCACAGCCAAAAACTATTTTTGCTGATGTCAAATTCTAATTAATGTGACAAACTGAAATAGCACAGGTCGGCACGCAGCCGAGACTCAAACAGTCTCCGGATCCTCGTCTGTTGCATCAGGATCCAAACTCCTACATGTCCTGCAGGAGGAGGAGAGACACACTGGATTGTGAAAGTGGCCCATCAGCATGTTGCACATGTACGACGCCTCCAGTTTCCCCACCAGTGCTGCTGCTGCTGCTGCTTTTGAGCAAACGCTGGTGTTGTAACCGATTATCTGAGGCCAAACTCTTGTCCTGAGCACGTGTGGGATCTCTGCCGCGGTCAAGCTGCTCACGAGACGGTCGATTCCAACCGCTCCAATCAATGAGTTCCATTAGGGAATAGCTACACCTCCGTCTGTTTACCAAAATATCTTACAACCCTTACAAATCTTGTTGAGCAGATCAAATACATGCACTGACAAGTATTCAGCCATTTTAAATTGGATCAGGGAGCACTCGGGCTCAGTTCAAAGGGAACTGGGAACTTGTTATGGAGCTTACATACGTATCTGTTCTTATTCTACATGATTCTCTTTTCATAATGACAACGAACATCTTGTACATTTGATCAAACAACATTTTTCACGCGTTGGATCCATTTCCCACACAAAAGGTTCAGTAAATGCGTCAGTGTTTGTTTCCCCATATAATCTGTATTTTATCAATAAAATAAATCCCCGCTCTCTGTGGCTCTGAGCACTGCAGCTGGAGAGACTCATGAGGACATCATGAAGACATTTGTGAGGACACACTGACCTCTAGTGTTGAGATCACATAAACACACCCATCCTCAATAGGTAAGCCTCTTGGTGTATCTCTCTCTGTTCTTTGACTCTGTCAGGAAGACGTGAAGGAGAACTCTGTCCATGTTCCAGACCTTTACCTCAACTGTTTTGCCCGTGGACACTTCAGCCTGCAGGTGGGAGGAGCTGGGGATTGTACCAACAACCTCCTGGACAACTCAGTCAACTTCCACAATAAAGTATCCACGAAGTTTCCAAAATATTAAGTCCTCAGAAATTATCCTTTTCAGTTTGGTTTAACTGTCACTTCCTCAAAGGAAGCAACAACAAAAGGGACATTGTGCTTTTACTCTGAAGATAAACAGGAAGTGATTCTATGGACCTTGTTGCTGTGAACATGAATGTATGATTTCAATGTGTTTTCCTGCTTCAAATGCCGGTTGCACACACACACACACACACACACACACACACACACACACACACACACACACACACACACACACACACACACTTAACCAAACACACACACTCTTAACCGAACACACATTATTTATAACTTCTTTAATATGAATTTGCAGAAACAGCAGCTTGATGAGAGAAAATTCCAATGAGTTTTTCTCCTGAAAATCTCGAAGCTTAAATAAAGTTTTCATTCATCTGCAGCGATATTAAAATTTGTTATAAAAACCAACATGAAGCAGGTTTGAGTGTCACACTGATAATTAAAGAGCTGAAATGTGTTTTGATATGAAATCCAGTTGGAAGTTTGGAAAGACAGACATAGACCCAGAGAGAGAGAGAGAGAGAGAGAGAGAGAGAGAGAGAGAGAGAGAGAGAGAGAGAGAGAGAGAGCGAGAGAATGAGAGAGAGACTGGCTGGTTTAAAAGATCGAGAGACATAGAACCGAGAGAGAGAGAGAGAGAGAGATAGACCCAGAGAGAGAGAGACATAGACCCAGAGAAAGAGAGAGAGAGAGCAACAAAGACCCAGAGAGAGAGAGAGTGAAAGAGAGAGAGACAAAGACCCAGAAAGAGAGAGAGAAAGGTTATCCAGTAGGTGGCGCTAACACTAACACTGCATACACACTCATAGGTCCCTTCAGGTCAGTGCTCACACTTCATTTTCACACCGACCACTGGGTGGCGCTATCACTATCACTGCATGCACAGTGGTTTTGAACTCACAACCAGTGGTTCACTGAGTCAGCGTCTCAACCCACTGATCTAATCAAATTGACTTCAAACATAAAGAGTTCAACAGTTCCTGAAAAGACAAAGAAAATAACTATGTCAAAGTCCTTTCCTCAAAAAATGAGGCCGTGAGAGCAGTTTAGAAACGTAGTTCTCATTCCATAAGATAGGCTTCTCTATTGAGGATGGGTGTGTTGATGTGATCTCAACACTAGAGGTCAGTGTGTCCTTACAAATGTCTTCATGATGTCCTCACGAGTCTCTCCAGCTGCAGTGTTCAGAGCCACAGAGAGTGGAGATTTATTTTATTGATAAAATACAGATTATATGGGGAAACAAACACTGATGCCTTTACTGAACCTTTTGGCAATCATGGACAATCCCCCTCACCCCCTCCACACAACACTGGACAGCTGAGGAGCAGCTTCAGCCACAGACTCATTCAACCCCGCTGCTCTAAGGAACGCTACAGGAAATCGTTCCTCCCAACCGCAATAAGACTTTACACCTCATCTGCCTCTGTCAGAGCCACCATCACAGAACTGCACTAAATGTAATAAACCATATTGATACTATATATCATTTTATACAATAATACTGTCTTTTGCACACTCTGTCTACATATATTTACACTCATAGTATATTATATTATCTATTGTATAGTTAAATACTTACATTTATACCCCCTTCTACTATATATCATACTATTTGTATATTCACTGTATGTATAAGTCTATATACACATATTTATACATGTGTACATATTATTATTATTATTATTTACTATTTACTATTATTATATATACTGTTGCTGCCATTATTACTATATACTGCTATTATATTGGTATAATTACTATCATATATAATATGTATTATGTTATATTATATACTATATATACTGTACTATTTTGATATACTGTCTAACAATAACAATAACATTACCATCATATCATCAGTACTATTACCATCATCTTGCCACTGCACCTTATCTACCTATTTATCTTGTGATTCTGTTTTTATTCTTTCTACCTCAGTACTTTTTATTTTATTTTATTTTATTTTATTTTATTTTATTTTATTTTATTTTATTTTATTTTATTTTATTTTATTTTATTTTATTTTATTTTATTTTATTTTATTTTATTGTATTCAAATGTACCGGCTGCTATGACGACTTAATTTCCCTTCGGGGATGAATAAAGTAATCTATCTATCTATCTATCTTGTGTGGGAAATGGAGCAACTTCAAATTGAGATAAGTGTCCTCTCAACAGGATGGAGATACAAACTAACTCAAAGATCGATTTTTAATCACATGGTGTGACCGTGACTTGGCGTCAAAGTTTGATTACACGCCATCATACCACAATGTTCTCTATTGCGGACATACACGGACAATGAATCCATCCATCAGTCTGTATGTAATATTACTGATGGCGCCACCTATTGGAGACAGGAAATATATTTTATTCTACAATTATCATTCAACTTACATAAAGTTTTAACAGCGTGATGTGCAATTAATAGTGTAGACCGTAGTGAGCAATTAACGGGCAAGAATCAACATCACATGACGGACGCAGGAAGGGAAGCGTTTATCTTTGCCGCAGTGCGCAAAACGCATGCACAATTCAAAATGCATGTGCTCGGCCGTTCACTGCTGCTTTGCAGTCCTAGAAATTGTCGTTTATTTTTGATTTTACGGTCTGAGTTTGTTTAATTGAATTATTGAGAATTTCTACTTCACTGTCTTAGTACTTTTACTTGTAATGGAATATTACTTTAGTGTCTAGGTACTTTTACCTCAGTGAATGATCCGAATTCTTCTTCTACCATTGGTTAAGTTCATTTTGTTGCTTACACTTACTACTTGTTAAACAAGTACTTGTTTATTGAGTATTTCTACTGGGCAGTATTAGTACTCTCGTTTCCTCTTCGTCCTCCAGTCCAACAGGGGTCACTGCTGGCTCGGAGCGCGGAGTCACTGTTTCCTGTCTTTGTCCCCTCAGAGACTCAGAGACTCAGAGAGGAGGAACGTGGCCGCCATGCAGCTGCTGCGGGTGTTGGTACATGAGCGGCTCAGCGCTGCCGCTGAAGACTTCCTGCTGCAGGTGGAGGAAGGAGGAGGAAAGGCTCGAGTCCCGGAGCTGAGAGCGATGCTCACCGAGCGGCTCGCCGCCGCGGCGGAGCAGATCCTCGCGGGGCTGGAGGAAACCTTGTTAGAGTCCGAGGAGCGAGTGGAGCGGACAGAGCGGTCCCAGCGGGAGGTCTGCCGCCAGAGGAGGCTGCTCGATGCCGCGATGCAGCCCGTAGTCCGGCTGCACAGAGCAGGTCAGTCCCAGGAGCGGGGGGGGGGATTCATGTTCCCAAGGGGCCACATGAGAACATGGACAGTTGTGGAGGGCCGCTTAGAAGCTCCGTTAGCTGTAGTTAGCTTAGCCCCCTGCTAGCCGCCACGGAGCCTCCTAGCGTAGCACGTAGCTTAGCCTCAGCTAGCAGTCCCTCGACCTGTCCCGTGCAGCCGGGAGCCCAGGGCGGTGGTTGCGGTCCGGAGGGGGCACAGTGCTACCATTAAAGAGCCACCAGCTCACGGTCCAAACAGATTCTCCAGCGACCAGAGCCGGGGCATCGAATCCAAACTGAAGCTGCTGTTTGAAACTAAACGTAAATACATTAAAATCGTTGTGTGCTTTTGCAGAAACGATGTCGGACCCAGTAGTTTCCTCTGGCCCGCTCCCTAACACAACAGGTGAGGACATGTGGAGCCGCATGTTGTCTTCTACCCGCTGGCTGTCCGCTGCTGTCCTGTAAACGGTTCCTGGCTTTGTAGATAATTGTTAAACTTTTTGGAGGAAACCTGGTCTTGTTAGGAGAGACACGTTCCTCCCACTTGGGATGGAGCAGCTCTCTTATCTAGGAATATTACACAGTCTATAACATGACAACCCAGAGTTGGGACCAGGAAGCAGAGCTGCAGTGCTACACACTTCTCTGCGCTCCCTCTGGATCAGTCACACAACCCCATAGAGATTGTGTGTGTCCACCATCAGATTCAATTATTTAAATTAAACAATAGCAGAGCGAGAATTCCACACAATAATCTAATACAAATTAACACAACCTCTGAAATAACACAGGGAACTAAGACTTTTAAATGTGGTCTTTTAAACATTAGATCACCTTCATCAAAGGCTATTTTAGTTAATGAACTAGTCTAAATGAAACTTCTCCCCCCAAGTCATTTAAATTCACACGTTCCCAGAGAACTTGGCCGAGGAGGAGAAGTTGCTGCTACTTTTAATTCCAGTATATCAATTAATCCTAAACCTAAACTCAGCTACAACTCCTTTGAATGTCTTGTTCTTATTCTTCCACACCAATCCAGGAAACACCAACAGCCAATCATATTTACTGTAGTTTACTGTGCTCCGGGGGCTTTAATTGATTAATTGATCGAATTCAAATGATCTCCAAACTAATATAATCGAGTTGAAATGATTTTCTGAAATTGCAAGCGCAATTCAGTCCTTCTCCCAAAGCATTCAATGCAGCCCTGCTGACTGGCACTCACTCTCAAGCAGCTGTAAAGTGAAGGAGGCGAGTTGTGTGTGTGGTGACCGGCGGTATTTAAAAAAACAGCGCGAGTGGAAAATGGCGGAGGGTATGCAGCCCTGTCTGGTCGACAAAAAGGGCCGAAAAACTTCTCTTGTATGGGAACACTTCGGATTCAAAGAATCCGACGAGGAGCAGAAAAACACAATGTAGCCACAGCGCAGCGTCGTTCTCAAGTGCACAGCCTCATACCCAGCCCTCTCTTTCGCTCTCTGTCTGTCTGCTTGTGTGCTTGGGGACATTTAATAACGAGGACATTTCAAAGTTTTCATTTACAAAGTGTTTTTTTGGAGAGAAATACTGAATGTTTTCAAAGTAAAAAAAGAATTGGATGAATAATCCTGATTGCAATATCGTCCAAAATTATCGTGAATGTGATTTTTTTTTGTCCCTTTTTTTAGTGTATTAGACTGCAGGTCAATCAGTTCGAGCTGAACATCACTTGGTGCATTATCCACACTGCACGTGAAGGGAGAAGACATCATGTCTGAAACAGAAAGTCTGGACACATTTCTCTGAGTTTTACCCACAGGTCTTTTTTGAAAGCAGCTTAACCAACTAACTAACGTCCCCTCACCCTGTTCTCCTCTGTTAGTGACCTTATTGGTTTATTTAGCTTCGAAATGAAAACCCTTTTTACCAGAAACCTTTTGTTTTATGCTGCTTTCCTTTACGATCTGCGTCGTAACACCAACTGTAAACGACCTCAACATCTCTGCCTCTTTAATGCGATCATTCAAAAATCACAACAGTCGACATTAAACGACAACACAATTTTTTTTCGAAACTCTGAAATGATAAACGTGTGTATTTGTGTTTCAGTGTGTCCTGCAGACGTCCAGCTACTGATGGTGAATAAAGAAGAGGTTCCCCCTGAGCAGCAGCATTGGAGCCCCCTTGTGGACCAGGAGGACCCAGAGCCCCCCCCACATTAAAGAGGAGCAGGAGGAACCGTGGACCAATCAGGATGGACAGCAGCTTCAAGGACTGGAGGAGGCTGATATCAAGTTCACATTGACTCCTGTCGCTGTGAAGAGTGAAGAAGATAAAGAGAAACACAAATCGTCAAAGCTTCATCCGAGTGAGACGATGGAGAACAGAGCGGACTGTGGAGGACCAGAACCAGACAGGAACTCAGGTCCTGATGGACGTTTACAACCAGGTCCTGAGGACAAGACTGAAGACTCTTCTGAGACTGAAGTCAGTGAGGATGATTGGATGGAGCCTCTAAGTGATATGGGATGTAAGACAGAAAAAAAAGCGTTTTGTTGCTCTGAGTGTGGTAAAAGATTTAACTATAGGTGCAGTCTAAATACACATATGATGATTCATACAGGAGAGAAACCGTTTAGTTGCTCTGAGTGTGGTAAACGATTTAACCAAAGGGGTGATCTAAATAGACATATGAGGAGTCATACAGGAGAGAAAACCGTTTAGTTGCTCTGAGTGTGGTAAACGATTTAACCAAAGGGGTGATCTAAGTAGACATAAGAGGCTTCATACAGGAGAGAAACCGTTTAGTTGCTCTGAGTGTGGTGAAAGATTTAACCAAAGGGGTAATCTAAATAGACATAAGAGGCTTCATACAGGAGAGAAACAGTTTAGTTGCTCAGAGTGTTGTGAAAGATTTAACCTAAGGGTCAGTCTAAATATACATATGAGGATTCATACAGGAGAGACACAGTTTAGTTGCTCTGAGTGTGGTAAAATATTTAACAGAAGGGGCAATCTCAATATACATATGAGGGTTCATACAGGAGATAAACAGTTTATTTGTTCTGAGTGTGGTAAAGGATTTAGTCAAAGTGGCAGTTTAACTACACATAAGAGGCTTCATACAGGAGAGAAACCGTTTAGTTGCTCTCGGTGTGGTAGAAGATTTAACATAAGGGGCAATCTCAATATACATATGAGGAGTCATACAGGAGAGAAACCGTTTAGTTGCTCTGAGTGTGATAAAAGATTTATCAGCAGGGGCAGTCTAAATACACATATGAGGAGTCATACAGGAGAGAAACCGTATAGTTGCTCTGAGTGTGGTAAAAGATTTAGCCAAAGTGGCAGTCTAAATACGCACAAGAGGATTCATACAGGAGATAAACCGTTTAGTTGATCTGAGTGTGGTAAAATATAGATTCAGTCCTACGAGACATGAGGATTTATAGAGGAGAGAAGTGATTCAGTTTCAACCTGTGCAACAAAAGTTTTATTTTTGATTTATCAGCAGATATTCATATTATGCATATTCCTAGTTCACTGTTTTAAATAGACTATTAACAGTTTTCTATGTCCCTAGAAAATATAACTCATTTAATTAAACTAAAGATTTGTGTTTAAATATTTTAAATTCGCCTAAAACGCATGTTTGAGGAAACCCAAATTATATTGAAAGGCGTTCTTGAAACATTTTGAGTACATGCATGATCTTGATCTCTTTTGAAAGGTAACATTCAGAACTTTCCCCCCCAGTAGTCAGATCACTGTGATTGAGTGCTACTGGCTTTGAGTGATAGCAGTTTGCACACAGTGAAGTAGAAGGTTTTTATTGCTGCCTTGAATATTTTTTAATAAACAGATGCCTGAAGATGACTCTAGCTGGGACTTATGAGCTGAAAAACACAATGGGACCCTAGCATTAATCCTTGACTAGCCCTAGTCCAAATTTGATAACAATAATTTTTTCCTAAGCGCATGTTTAGGCGTTTTCCAAAAGGCAATTTTGAGACTCCAAAGGACCCTTTGTAACCATGGTAACCAACCAGGCTAAAAAGGCAAATTTTACACTAAAAATCATACTTTTATATGAGCAAGGTGTAACCCACATGGATTCCAGACCCATGTATGTAATTTAGAGAGAGTTTACAGGGCCCCACCACAAGGCGGTGCGCTAGCCCTGCATTCATGGTAAAGACCACACAGCGCGTTTTCGTCCTGAGACTCACCCGAGACGTTGACTCAGAGTGCCACACGTTGAGTGAGCTGACGAACCTGGGTATGAAACGTGATGTAAACCTCATAAATTAATGATTAATCCCCACATAGTATATTGATAAATCTCTTGTTTATTAGGAGAGAGCTTGTGTGTTGTGAGAGAGAGAGAGCGGAGCTGTTTCAGCCGTGTAAGCCTCTGTTGGACTCCGGTAAGAGCATTGCTACATGCTAAAAGGCTAGCCTCGTTATTAGCTTGTTGATGTTAGCTCAGATGAACATGCTGCTTACTGAGATACTTTCGTAAAACCAATCGGAGTTAAAGGAATGTTCCAAATGTTTAACCCTCCGTGGTACTATTGTATCATTGTGATATGTGGAAAATGACTTCTAAAAGATCGCTAGCTAGCGCGCTAACGCTAGTCGCGGTCAGCATTTCTAAGTTAGCTCAGATATACTGTGGTGTTCAATATAGCTAATGTGTAGCTGTCTAAACTACCATGCCACCACCATATTTAATGATAGAGACAGAGATTGACTTTGATGTCAGGTTGTTATTATATTGATCTGATATAATTTACTGTGTACATTATGTGATTAATTCATGTTGAGTAAAAAGGAGTGAATTGATACAGTTCATTTACATTTAAAAAGATAAATATTGCTTAAGAATATAAACACTGCTAATAGATATAATAAGTCTATGTTAAATACAAGTACATGATGAATAATTGTTTAAATATTTGTACTGTAAATGTGTACATCGCCATTTACAATGATTGGAACAATGTACTGCGCAGTTCTGTGTTACTATACTCTTTTACTGTATATATGGTTGTTTTGTTTTTTATATATATACTGTTGCTTATATTGTTCGATGTTTATATTGTTGTCTTTTATGTTGCTGTTTATATTGTTGTCTTTTATGTTGTTTTTATATTGTTGTTTGTAAAGTGCACCAACCACACCAAGTCAATTTCCTGCATGTGCAAATATACATGGCAATAAAAAGAATTCTGATTCTGATTCTTTGTTTCTGTATGAACAGGGGCTGCACTGGCAAGAGTTGAATTGTCTCATTACCAGACAAATTAATCAGCTTCTCACAGTCTGACATGTTTGTTTACGTTTGATGTGAAGTCAGAACTTGGCAATTTCAGGTCAGGATATCTGACATACGAGTCGTCAGGAATGCAGCATTACACTCACACACATGGACAGCGGAGCAGCGATGACGGAGGAGCCCTCGTTGACATGAATGACGGTAAATATCAAAGATAATTATTTTGATATGCTTGTTGTTGTACTGGGATGGTTTGGTTCCGTCGGCCAATCTATATCAGGGGTTCTCAAACATTTGCAAGCCGGGCCCCCCCCAAAGCTGGTTAGGGGTAATTGGGGGGCCAAACCATCCCAGTACAAACACCAGCATATAAAAATAATTATCTTCAAATTTTATAGATTGGGGACATCACAGCTGTCTGTGAATTTAACAATCCTGCGGTTTAACATTTACCGATTTTCATGTTGACGAGGGCTCCTCCGTCATGGCTGCTTCACTGTCTGTGTGTAATGCTGCGTTCCAGACGACTTGTATGTCAGATATTCTGACCTGAAATTGCCAAGTTCCTGACTTCACATCAAACGTAAACAAACATGTCAGACTGTGAGAAGCTGATTAATTTGTCTCGTGATGAAACGCAATGGATTCCCCCTCACATGTACTCGTCTTGGGACTTTATTGTGCGTTCGCTTCCCAGCTTCATCTGTGCCCTGTGAAAAGACCATTTCTAAAGCAGGCGACCTTATTTAAAAAAAAATAAACCGCCTGTTGAAAAGCTGTTGTCCCTATTGTACGTGTTACATTTTTTCCCCACACACAAGCACAGTCATAAACCAAGTAACACAAGTACAAATCACATCACAACCCTCTCACCAATGTTTCCACTTTCCCTTTTGACCCCACCATATTATCATAAAGACATAAATTCATAATTTATTCATTGGCATCACAAACATCATTCATTCCTTTATTCAATTCAAAGCTTCACACACCAAAGCCATGGTGTCATTATAATTAGAGCCCGAGCACTAACAGGCGCTGACAGACAGTAAGGCCCCTTTGAAATTGTAAGAATTCTTATTATCATTATTCAGGCATATTAATCGTCCTTTTTGAGGGCTTTCACATGCTCAAATTCTTACAAAAATTTGCAGAAAATTAGAAAGTGGTGGAAATTTACATATTCTGGCGGAATTTTCAATGGGCGTGGGAAAATGGCTCAACGGTGCCCTCCGAGACCCAGCATGGTATTCACATTTACCGATCTTCATTACATTTGATGTCCGCTTGATGGCGCAGTCGAGCAAATGAAGCACCATGAAGCTTCGGCCCATGACCGAACCAATTGGATGGAAAGCTTCATTGAGCTTCATCTCGCCATCACTATAACAAACATAATTAATCATATGAACTAGTTAAGAACACACATTCATACTGTGCAAAGAACACACTTCAACCTTAAAATGACATGAAGGACTTTATGAAAAATAGATACAATAGGTAGAAATCAGTAGAAACAAGATATATAAACACAAAACATTCGGGTTTTTCAACGAGTTATATTTTCTAGGGACATAAAAACTGTAAAAAGTCTATTTAAAACAGTGAACTCTGAATATGTATAAAATGAATATCTGCTGATCATTCCTTATTAAACTTTTGTTGTAAAGGTTGAAACTGAATCACTTCTCTTCTTTTTGAATTATCACGTCTCGTACTATGGGGATAAATCTTAAATATTTTACCACACTCAGATCAACTACTCGGTTTATTTCCTGTATGACTCCTCATATGTTTATTTAGATGGCCCCTTTGGCTAAATCTTTTATCACACTCAGAGCAACTAAACGGTTTCTCTCCTGTATGAATCCTCATATGTCTATTGAGATTGCACCTTAGGTTGAATCTTTCACCACACTCAGAGCAACTAAACGGTTTTTCTCCTGTATGTGTCCTCATATGTATATTTAGATGGCCCCTTCTGCTAAATCTTTTATCACACTCAGAGCAACTAAACGGTTTCTCTCCTGTATGAATCGTCATATGTGTATTTAGATGGCTACTATGGCTAAATCTTTTATCACACTCAGAGCAACTAAACCGTTTCTCTCCTGTATGTGTCCTCATATGTGTATTTAGATCACCCATTCTGTAAAATCTTTTATCACACTCAGAGCAACTAAACTGTTTATCTCCTGTATGAATCCTCATATGGATATTTAGATGGCACCTATGGCCAAATTGTTGATCACACTCAGAGCAACTAAACTGTTTCTCTCCTGTGTGACTCCTCATATGGATATTCAGATTGCCCCTTATGTTAAATCTTTCACCACACTCAGAGCAACTAAACGGTTTCTCTCCTGTATGAATCCTCATATGTGTTTTTAGATGGCACCTATGGCTAAATCGTTTATCACACTCAGAGCAACTAAACGGTTTCTCTCCTGTATGAATCCTCTTATGTCTATTTAGATGGGACCTATGGCTAAATCGTTTATCACACTCAGAGCAACTAAACGGTTTCTCTCCTGTATGACTCCTCTTATGTCTATTTAGATTGCCCCTTTGGTTAAATCTTTCACCACACTCAGAGCAACTAAACGGTTTCTCTCCTGTATGATTCCTCTTATGTCTATTTAGATCACCCCAATGGTTAAATTTTTTACCACATTCAGAGCAACAAAGCGGGGTTTTTTCTGTCTTACATTCCATATCACTTAGAGGCTCCATCCAATCATCCTCACTGACTTCAGTCTCAGAAGAGTCTTCAGTCTTGTCCTCAGGACCTGGTTGTAAACATCCATCAGGACCTGAGTTCCTGGCTGGTTCTGGTCCTCCACAGTCCGCTCTGTTCTCCTTCGTCTCACTCGGACGAAGCGTTGACGATTTATGTTTCTCTTCATCTTCTTCACTCTTCACAGCGACAGGAGTCAATGTGAACTTGACATCAGCCTCCTCCAGTCCTTGAAGCTGCTGTCCATCCTGAGTGGTCCACAGTTCCTCCTGCTCCTCTTTAATGTGGGGGGGCTCTGGGTCCTTCGGGTCCACAAGGGGGCTCCACTGCTGCTGCTGCTCCTCAGGAAGAACCTCTTCTTTAATCACCATCAGTTGCTGGATGTCTGCAGGACACACAAACACAAATACACACGTTTATCATTTCAGAGTTTCTTGAAGTGTTTTGAAAAAAGTTGTCTTGTGTTGTTTAATGTCGACTGATTTTTGAATGATTGCATTCAAGAGGCAGAGATGTTGAGGTCGTTTACAGTTGGTGTTACAACACAGCTCGTAAAGGAAGCAGCATAAAACAAAAGGTTTCTAGTAGAAACTTTTTTCAGTTCGAGGCTAAATAAACCAATAAGGTCACTGACAGAGGAGAAAAGGGTGAGGGGACGTTAGTTAGTTGGTTAAGCTGCTTTCAGAAAAGACCTGTGGGTAAAACTCAGAGAAATGTGTCCAGTATTTCTGTTTCAGACATGAGCAACACAGCAGCAGGTTTTTTCTGCAGAGACTCGTTGACAACAGCATCAAATCCTCCTCATTAATCAGGTGAGAGGTGGAGCAGCAGACAGAGACAGGAAGTGACGTATTAACTCGAGCGGATGCTAGCTAACTTTAGCCTGTTAGCAGTTTCGTTCAAGCCAGTTGGAGGGTAAGATTCTCAACCACATGCCAACACTGAAAGAAGCCCCACCATCAGTTGATCACCTCCGCAGGTACTCTTCCATCTTAGGGGCACTGCATGGTGAGTTTATAAGAGGATTTCAAGACTTCAAAACAGTTGAAAGTGAAGTGCACAAGATGTCTTCTCCCTTCACGTGCAGTGTGGATAATGCACCGAGTGATGTTCAGCTCAAACTGATTGACCTGCAGTCTAATACACTACTGGCAGAGCACTTTAAGTCAGTATCACTTCTGGAGATTTATTCTTCTCTCAAAGAGGAGAACTTTGTATACATGAAGAGGCATGCTCAGAAGATGTTGGTTCTATTGGATCTACTTACATATGTGAACAAACATTTTCTGTGATGAAGTTTAACAAATCCAGATACAGATCCTCTCTCACTGATGATCACCTCTCAGCTGTTCTTCACATATCCACCTCAGATATTCAACCTGACTTCCGTGCACTTGTTCAAACAAGTTTTCTGGTTGAATGTTCAGCTCAAGTCTAGAAGGCCCTACAAGTCATGATCAGATAAACATGAATCAGAATAAGTTCAGGTATCTATTTAGACCAACATTTTCTGGGGTTGGACCTTCGTCTACAGTGGATATAAAAAAGTCTACACACCCCTGTTAAAATGCAAGATTTTTGTGATGTAAACAAATGAGACAAAGATAAATCCTGTCTGTACTTTTTCCACCTTTAATGTGAACTATAACTTCGAACAATTCAGTTGAAAAAAACAACTGAAACCTTTTACAGGGAAAAATAAAAAACTAAAATAATGTGGTTGCATAAGTGTGCACACCCTCTTATAACTGGGGATGTGGCTGTATCCAAAGTTAACCAATGAAATTCAAACTCATGTTAAATAGTAGTCAGTACACACCTGCCATCATTTACAGTGACTCTGAATAATCCTAAATAAAGTTCAGCTGTTCAAGGAGGATTTTCCTGACATTCTCTTAGTTGCAACTTACAACAAGAGCCATGATCCGCAGAGAGCTTCCTAAGCATCAGAGGGATCTCATTGTTGAAAGGTATCGGTCAGGAGAAGGGTAGAAAATAATTTCCAAAGTATTAAATATACCATCGAACACAGTGAAGACAGCCATCATCAAGTGGAGAAAATATGGCACAACGGTGACATTACCAAGAACTGGACATCCCTCCAAATTGATGAAAAGACAAGAAGAAAACTGGTCAGGAGGCTTCAGAAAGGCCTACAGCAACATTAAAGGAGCTGCAGGAATTTCTGGCAAGGACTGGCTGTGTTCTACATGTGACAACAATCTTCCGTATTATTCGTAGCTTTGGACTATGGGGCAGGGTGGCAAGACAGGAGCCTCCAAAAAGCATGTGGGAAATAATGTTGTGGTCTGATGAATCCGAGGTTGAACTTTTTGGACATTATTCCAAAAGGTTTGTTTGGCGCAAAAACAACACTGCACCTTCACCCAAAGAACACCATACCCACGGTGAAGCATGGTGGTGGCAGCATCAGGCTCTGGGGAGGTTTTACTTCAGCTGGAACATGGGCATTAGTCAAGGTGGAGGGAATTATGAACAGTTAAAAAATACCAGTCAGTTTTGGCAAAAAGCCTTCAGACTTCCGTTAGAAAGCTGAAGATGAAGATGAATTTCACCTATCAGCACGAAAACGACCCGGAGCAAACATCCAAATCAACACAAGCATGGCTTCACCAGAAGAAGATTCATGTTTTGGAATGACCCAGCCAGACCCCAGACCTGAATCCACTTGAACGTCTGTGGGGTGATCTGCAGAGGGCTGTGCACAGGAGGTGCCCTCGTAATCTGACAGATTTGGAGCCTTTTTGCAAATAAGAGTGGGCAAATATTGCCAGGTTAAGATGGGCCATGCTATTAGACTCCTACCCCAAAAGACTGAGTGCTGTAATAAAATCAAAAAGGTGCTTCAAAAAAGTATTAGGTTGAGGGTGTGCACACTTATGCAACCAGGTTATTGTAATTTTTTTATTTTTTATTTTTCCTCCTAAAAGATTTCAGTTTGTTTTTCAACTGAATTGTGCAGGTTAAAGTTCACATTAAAGGTGGAAAAGGTTCGGACAGGATTAGCTTTATCTCATTTGTTTACATCACAAAAACCTTGAAATTGAACAGGGGTGTGTAGGCTTTTTATATCCACTGTATGTCTTTGCTTCACAGAATTTAACCAATGTTTACCATCTTCACTAGCAGGCCGCCCCTATCAACGACGTTGGGCCCCAAAAACCACCAGAATGCAGCGCACAGCATGGGTACAAC
This sequence comes from Pseudopleuronectes americanus, assembly GCA_038501795.1. NCBI lineage: Eukaryota > Metazoa > Chordata > Actinopteri > Pleuronectiformes > Pleuronectidae > Pseudopleuronectes > Pseudopleuronectes americanus. The sequence continues at coordinate 21,786,779 of CM076726.1, forward strand.
ACCAAATTAATTCCAATTCCCTGATATTTGAGCCACCAACGTGTGTGGGTGCGTTCGCAGCTAAATCTCACTCAAAGGGTTTTTTGAAAAATTGGCAGCTCTGTTAAGGGTAGCACTGCCACCGGACCGTCACCCACTGCCCTGGGCTCCCGGCATTCTCTTAAATCTTTTATCACACTCAGAGCAACTAAACTGTTTCTCTCCTGTATGACTCCTCATATGTGTATTTAGATGGCACCTATGGCCAAATTGTTTATCACACTCAGAGCAACTAAACGGTTTCTCTCCTGTATGACTCCTCATATGTATATTGAGATTGCCCCTTAGGTTAAATCTTCCACCACACTCAGAGCAACTAAACGGTTTCTCTCCGGTATGAATCCTCATATGTTTATTTAGATGGCACCTATGGCTAAATCGTTTATCACACTCAGAGCAAGTAAATGGTTTCTCTCCTGCATGACTCCTCTTATGTCTATTTAGATTGCCCCTTTGGTGAAATCGTTCACCACACTCAGAGCAACTAAACGGTTTCTCTCCTGTATGACTCCTCATATGCGTGTTTAGATTGCCCCTTCGGTTAAATCTTTTACCACACTCAGAGCAACTAAACGGTTTCTCTCCTGTATGAATCATCATATGTGTATTTAGACTGCACCTATAGTTAAATCTTTTACCACACTCAGTGCAACAAAACGTTTTTTTTTCTGTCTTACATTCCATATCACTTAGAGGCTCCATCCAATCATCCTCACTGACTTCAGTCTCAGAAGAGTCTTCAGTCTTGTCCTCAGGACCTGGTTGTAAACGTCCATCAGGACCTGAGTTCCTGTCTGGTTCTGGTCCTCCACAGTCCGCTCTGTTCTCCATCGTCTCACTCGGATGAAGCTTTGACGATTTATGTTTCTCTTCATCTTCTTCACTCTTCACAGCGAAAGGTGTCAATGTGAACTTGACATCAGCCTCCTCCAGTCCTTGAAGCTGCTGTCCATCTTGATTGGTCCATGGTTCCTCCTGCTCCTCTTTAATGTGGGGGGGGCTTTGGATCCTCCTGGTCCACAAGGGGGCTCCACTGCTGCTGCTCAGTGGGAACGTCTTCTTTAATCACCATCAGTTGCTGGACGTCTGCAGGACACACTGAAACACAAATACACATGTTTATCATTTCAGAGTTTCCTGAAGTGTTTTGAAAAAATTGTGTTGTGCCGTTTTATGTCGACTGTTGTGATTTTTGAACGATCACATTCAAGAGGCAGAGATGTTGAGGTCGTTTACAGTTGGTGTTATGACGCAGCTCGTAAAGGAAGCAGCATAAAACAAAAGGTTTCTGGTATAAACATTTTTCAGTTCGAGATTAAATAAACCAATAAGGTCACTGACAGAGGAGAACAGGGTGAGGGGACGTTAGTTAGTTGGTAGAGCTGCTTTCAGAAAAGACCTGTGTGTAAAACTCAGAGAAATGTGTCCAGACTTCTTGTTTCAGACATGAGCAACACAGCAGCAGGTTTTCTGCACAGACTCTTTCACAACAGCATCAAATCCTCCTCATTATTCAGGTGAGAGGTGGAGCAGCCGGGTGCAGCAGACAGAGACAGGAACTAATCCTCTCTTTTCCCCGATCTGAAACACAGGCAGCAGCACGAATCTCTGCCTGTCTGACCGACATCTCTCAGTGGACGTCTGCACACCATCTAAAGATCAACCTTGACAAGACTGAACTCCTTTTCCTTCCAGGGAAAGACTCTCCCATCCACGACCTGACTATTAACTTTGACAACTCCGTGTTAACCCCCACTCAGACTGCTAGGAACCTGGGTGTGACACTCGATAGCCAACTCTCCCTTACTGCAACAACACGGTCCTGTAGATTCATGCTGTACAACATCAGGAGAATACGCCCCCTTCTCACTCAGAAGGCGGTGCAGGTTCTGGTCCAGGCTCTTGTCATCTCACGCCTAGATTACTGTAACTCCCTCCTGGCAGGTCTACCTGCTACTGCCATCCGACCTTTGCAGCTCATCCAGAATGCAGCAACTCGACTGATTTTGAACCTAAATTCCCTCACACCACTCCGCTCCTCTGCTCCCTTCACTGGCTACCAGTGGCTGCCCACATCCGGTTGACCTGCAGTCTAATACACTACTGGCAGAGCACTTTAAGTCAGTATCACTGCTGGAATTTTATTCTTCTCTCAAAGAGGAGAACTTTGTATTAGGGATGGGCATTCGATTAAATGGTCTTAATCGATCGTCGGGAGAATTAACGATCAATTTTCGATTAATCATTAATATTTTAGAATTGAAATTCAGTATATATAGGCTATATAAAAATGCTGTGAAAATAGAAAAAACAGAGCTTTTCCTCATTGAGGTCTCTCAGTCCGGTTGTTGTAACGCCCCCACTCCCGGAACCCCTCACCCAGACCCGGCCGGGTCTGTCCGGGTTCCCCTTCCCGTGGACTGAGGGTCCGTGTGCCGACATGAAGCTGAGCAGCGGAGCGGAGGCTAGCACCGGGCTGCTTGCTACAGCTGCTAACATCCTCGCTGTGCTGCGTTCAGGGCAGCTCGGATATTCCAACCTCCAGACACATCGCGAACATCCATTTGTCTTCCTAGAGGAAAAAATAAAGTCCTCGACGAAATTCTTAATGATCAATTAATCGATTATCGATTAATTATGCCCATCCCTACTTTGTATACATGAAGAGGCATGCTCAGAAGATGTTGGTTCTATTGGATCTACTTACATATGTGAACAAACATTTTCTGTGATGAAGTTTAACAAATCCAGATACAGATCTTCTCTCACTGATGATCACCTGTCAGCTGTCCTTCACATATCCACCTCAGATATTCAACCTGACTTCAGTGCACTCAAACAGACTAGTTTTCTAGATAGACTATATGGGGGGGGGGCCTAGGTGGTAGAGCGGGGGTTCTCCAACACAAAGGTTGCCGGTTCAAACCCCACTCTTCCCCATCTGCATGCCGAAGTTTCCTTGGCAAGATACTGAACACCTAAATAGCCCCTCATAAAAGCTGAGTGTACTGAAAATGTAAGTCGCTTTGGACAAAGCGTCAGCTAAATGACATGTAATGTAATGTAGTAATGTAATTTTATATGCAAATAGGAATAGAACTTTGTATAAAGTTAATTTAAAGCTGATCTTTGAAATACTGCAAAAAACCTGCATATTTTGTACACAACTGTTATTATAAAGGTTGATTAAAATGTGATATGTTGGCATTATTACTTTGCCTGCCCTCACTTTTTCATTCCCTAATCAATCAATCAAATTTGATTTGTATAACCCATATTCACAAATCAAAAAGTTGTCTCATAGGGCTTTAAAATGGTCTGACATCCTCTGTCCTAACCCTCTGCAAGAGTAAGGAAAAATTACTAAAAACAATTTTAACAGGTTAAAATACGTAGAAGGCTCAGGGTCATTGGTAGAGACTACCAATGACCCTGAGCCTTCATGTGCTATGATTGGATTGGATTAGAATCAACTTTATAATTGAGAATTTGTTAGTCATATCGACGGATGATACGGGTTTAAATGTAATTAGAATTATTTCCTTAAATTTAGCTACAGCACTATCAGGTAGACATCTAGAAAATTAGTTTTTCATTAGTGGTATATTCAGATAATGAAAAATCAAAGGTTATTAAATTATGGTCTGATAGTATTGGATTGCGCGGAAGTACTATTAGATGTTAAATTTTGACACTGTATGATAATACAAGGTCAAGTGTGTGGTTACAACAATGAGTAGGTTGGTGTACAAACTACCTGAAACCAATTGAGTCTAGTATCGGAATAAATGCTACGCTAAGGTAGGGCTGCTCGATTATGGAAAAAAATCATTATCACGATTATTTTGGACGATATTGAAAAGAGGATTATTCAAACGATTATTTTTTGAGTTTGAAAACATGATGCACTTATTCAGTATTTCTCTCCAAAAAAACACTTGGTAAATGAGAACTTTGAAATTTCCTCTCGTTATTAAATGTACCCATCTGCCCCCCCACTACAAGTACACAAGCTGACAGACAGAGATAGAAAGATAGGGATGGGGGAAGGCTATGAGGACCATCATCATTTACCCCCCAAGCACCTGCATTGAACGGGTTACATGACCGGTGCGGAGAAATGCGGGTCCAGTGTGAACAGCCAGGCGTGTGCGCTGGAGAACGGCGCTGCACAAGTTTTTCTGCCCTTTTTGTCGACCAGACAGGGCTGCATACCCTCTGCCATTATCCACTCTCGCTGTTTTGTAAATACCGCCGGTCACCACACACACACAATTCGCCTCCTTCACTTCACGGCTGCTTGAGAGTGAGTGCCAGTCAGCAGGGCTGCATTGAATGCTTTCGGAGAACGACTGAATTGCGCTTGCAATTTCAGAAAATCATTTCAACTCGATTATATTAGTTTGGAGAGCGTTTGAATTCAATTAATTGCACAGCCCTACGCTAAGGCTATCTTTATTATTGTCAACATGAATATTAAAGTCACCAACAATAATAATGTTATCGGTCTTTAGGAATAGGTTTGATAAAAACTCAGGGAAATCCATTAAAAATTCAGTATAAGCCCCAGGAGCACAGTAAACTACAGTGAATATGATTGGCTGTTGGTGTTTCCTGGATTGGCGTGGAAGAATAAGAACAAGACATTCAAAAGAGTTGTAGCTGAGTTTAGGTTTAGGATTAATTGATATACTGGAATTAAAAGTAGCAGCAACTTCTCCTCCTCGGCCAAGTTCTCTGGGAACATGTGAATTTAAATGACTGGGGGGAGTAGATTCATTTAGACTAGTTCATTAACTAAAAGAGCCTTTGATGAATGTGATCCGACATCGTTTCTGCAAAAGCACACAACGATTTTTACTGTATTTACGTTTAGTTTCAAACAGCAGCTTCAGTTTGGATTCGATGCCCCGGCTCTGGTCGCTGGAGAATCTGTTTGAACCGTGAGCTGGTGGCTCTTTAATGGTAGCACTGTGCCCCCTCCGGACCGGAACCACCGCCCTGGGCTCCCGGCTGCTCGGGACAGGTCGAGGGACTGCTAGCTGAGGCTAAGCTACATGCTAAGCTACGACGCTCCGTGGCGGCTAGCAGGGGCTAAGCTAACTACAGCTAACGGAGCTTCCAAGTCGCTGAGCCTCTCGCCTCCATCGCTACCAACACACTGCATTTATTACATGTAGCACTACTGTTAATGGAGGCGGAGGAGTCAGTGAACATGAGACACTCGGAGCAGGAGAGAGAGAGAGAAGACATCGCTGCTGTCTCCGCCTGTTAGACTACGAGGCTGAGCTCACACAGAACACAGAGTCACGGAGCACCCGAGAGTAGGGGCTGGTCTGTGTGGCTGTTTAACTACAGACCGGTGATTGTATGTAATGAAGTAATCATAACGTTTACTCTGACCAGTAGAAGCTTATCAAATGAATATGAGTAGAATTGAGTTCATCCTGTTGGTGCGGCCCTCCACAACTGTCCATGTTCTCATGTGGCCCCTTGGGAACATGACCCCCCCCCCTGCTCCCGGGACTGACCTGCTCTGTGCAGCCGGACTACGGGCTGCATCGCGGCATCGAGCAGCCTCCTCTGGCGGCAGACCTCCCGCTGGGACCGCTCTGTCCGCTCCACTCGCTCCTCGGACTCTAACAAGGTTTCCTCCAGCCCCGCGAGGGTGAGCATCATCGAGACTTCGAAGCGTGTTACGTTCGCAGCCTGGCGAGCAGGCAGAACCACGTGACTGATTCGGGAAAAGGTTCGCGGGTTTTGTGTGCGATTCAAAATAAAAGAGGCCGCGAAACGCAATGGATTCCGCCTCACACTACTTGTCTTGGAACTTTATTTTGCGTTTGCTTGTAATATATTCCAGGTTATTTCAGTTTGATTTAACTGTCAATTCCTCAAAGGAAGCAACAACAAAAGGGACATTATGCTTTTACTCTGAAGACGAACAGGAAGTGATCTATGGATCTTGTTGCAGTGACAGATATCACAACCAATAACAATAATCTAATGATATTTTCTTGATATTGAAGAAGTAACCTGTTAACTATGCTCAGTAATGTACGTGTAAGAGTGTTACGTAATTTAACAAATAAACATTACGTATGTTTTCAACGTGTTTTCCCACACACTCACACACACTCTTAACCAAACACACACACATTATTCATTACTTCTTTAATATGAATTTGCAGAAACAGCAGCTTGATGAGAGAAAAGTCTAATGAGTTTTTCTCCTGAAATTCTTGAAGCTTAAATAAAGTTTTCATTCACCTGCAGCGATATTAAAAAAGTTTATAAAAACCAACATTAAGCAGGTTTGAGTGTCACACTGATAATTAAAGAGCTGAAACGGTTTTGATATGAAATCCAGTTGGATTTTAATTGGACTGGTTGAGTGGGTTTGTTTAATTTGTGTGATATAATATTACACAAGGCCCAGTGTCAAGGAATGGAGAGGTTGAATGGAGAAGCTAATTGACTCAGCAGGTTGAATAGCAAACAGGAACAAGGGAGAGTGATTCATTAATTCATTCAGTTAGACAGCTCGTAGGCTTTCCGTCGACCCGGAGGACATATTAAAAGAAGCATTTATGTTTTTTATTAATCCCAGGAAAAGACAAATATTGAAATAATTAAGACATCAAACCTAATTTGACCACTGGTACATAATCCTCAGTTACACAGACACCACCACTGCTCAGTTTCTTTTCATAGATGTCTTGAAAATGAGATATTTCCTCATTATTATCATTCTCCTACAGTTACAACTTCAAATTAAGGGAACAAATAGTTTCATCAACAAAGACACTGGAAAAGGAACACTGTGCTGAGCTTTACTCTTCTTGAAGCTGTGCCTAACAAAACACACTAGATGGCACCAAGGAAATACTTACTTCAAACTAGTGTGAACAAAAAATCAAACACAACGAGACCCCTGGAACTTGCTCACATTGACAGATCTATCATGACCAGACAAACAAAAAAGTCTCAAGGGGCATTATGAAAAACACAACAGGAAGGCCGCCATTTTGCATTTAGTGGCCATATTCCAACTTTTTACTTCGAGTAACTTGTACCAGGGCTTACCAACAGATCATCTTCAACTTGAGATGAAAACAAAAATAATTAAACATAAAAAATTACAATTTGTACAATATCTAGGACTGTCTCTGAATCCTGCTGTTTTGCATTTCAGGTCATTCATGTCAACGAGGGCTCCTCCGTCATCGCTGCTCCACTGTCCCTGTGTGTGTGTGTGTGATGCTGCGTTCCAGGCGACTCGTATGTCAGATATTCTGATCTGAAATTGCCAAGTTCTGACTTCACATCAAACGTAAACCAACATGTCAGACTGTGAGAAGCTGATTCATTTGTCTGTTAATGAGACAATTCAACTGTAGCCAGTGCAGCCTCAATTCGTACAGAAACAAAAAAGACGCCATTATCTTTTTATTAGACTTTCATTCTTGGAAACACATTCAATATATAACGAACCAAGAAACTATTATTTAAAAAAAACATATTTAATCATTTGAACTAGTTAACCTGATGCGCTGTTTTACCAATCAGCCTCAAGCATTGTTATTTATTGTTGTTAACTGCTTTGTACAGCTAGGTACTAATGCAATATATCGTTAGAAAGCTAAGATTCTTCAGATTCCACTGATGTAAACAATTTAAAGATCTGATCACCACAGCCGGTACAATCAACGTCTCAGTCAGACCGGAAATAGAACAAAAGTCCATAACAAAGTGTTATGGTTTGAAGAAGGAGATGGACCAAGATGCAGAGGTATTTAACAAAGAGAGTATTTAATATAATAAGAATCTTAACTAGACAAAACACAAGACATTAACACGAAAAGAGTGGAAAAAAACTGGAAAGACAAGAAGAGTACAAAAAACACAAGGAAGCTTACAAGGGACTCAAGGTGAAGAGGCTCAGGAGTTCAGGACAGGAACACAGGAAAGGACAGCACCATGGAACATCAAGACAGCAAGAACAGCAAAAACGCAAGAAGCAAGAAGAGCAAGAACACAAGAAGCAAGAATTAGACAGACAGTCACCAAGACAGGAAGTGAAGACAGAAACAACCCACAAGGAACAGAGACTAGAAAATAAAACAGGAAACAGAAACAGAGTGTACAAATGAAAACAACTCAAACACAAAACAAACAGAGATCCAACAGTTAACAGAAAACACTTTTACAAAGTCTTAACTGCCAGATCGTTACACAAAGTCGCTGCGACTCACCTAAGAAGCTTCATATTAATCCACAGATCGATAACATTCCAACGAAAACATTTTAAACCATATGACCAGTTTTGTTTTATTTGTCTTTATATAAAAGTATGATTTTGAGTGTAAAATTTGCCTATTTAGCCTGGTTGGTTACCATGGTTACAAAGGGTCCGTTGGAGTCTCCAAATGTCCTTTGTGGAAAACGGCTAAACATGCACTTAGGAAAAAATCTTTCAAATATTCATTTTCTGTGGTATTTTTATCAAATTTCACCTTGGGCTAGTCAAGGCTTAATGCTAGGGTCCCATTGTGTTTTCCAGCTCATAAGTCCCAGCTAGAGTCATCTACAAAATATTCAGGCGGAAATAAAAAACCTTCTACTTCAAAGTGTGCCAACTGCTATTACTCAATGCCAGTAGCACTTAGAAATCTCCTTTATGACTGCTCATATGTGTATTTAGATGGTCACTTTGGCTAAATCTTTTACCACACTCAGAGCAACTAAACGGTTTCTCTCCTGTATGAATCCTCATATGTCTATTGAGATTGCACCTTAGGTTGAATCTTTCACCACACTCGGAGCAACTAAACGGTTTCTCTCCTGTATGACTCATCATATGTGTATTGAGATTGCCCATTCTGTTAAATCTTTTACCACACTCAGAGCAAATAAACGGTTTCTCTCCTGTATGTGTTCTCATGTGTGTAGTTAAATGGCTCCTATGGCTAAATCTTTTATCACACTCAGAGCAACTCAACCGTTTCTCTCCTGTATGTGTCTCCATATGTGTATTTAGATCACGCATTCTCTTAAATCTTTTATCACACTCAGAGCAACTAAACTGTTTCTCTCCTGTATGACTCCTCATATGTGTATTTAGATGGCACCTATGGCCAAATTGTTTATCACACTCAGAGCAACTAAACGGTTTCTCTCCTGTATGACTCCTCATATGTATATTGAGATTGCCCCTTAGGTTAAATCTTCCACCACACTCAGAGCAACTAAACGGTTTCTCTCCGGTATGAATCCTCATATGTTTATTTAGATGGCACCTATGGCTAAATCGTTTATCACACTCAGAGCAAGTAAATGGTTTCTCTCCTGCATGACTCCTCTTATGTCTATTTAGATTGCCCCTTTGGTGAAATCGTTCACCACACTCAGAGCAACTAAACGGTTTCTCTCCTGTATGACTCCTCATATGCGTGTTTAGATTGCCCCTTCGGTTAAATCTTTTACCACACTCAGAGCAACTAAACGGTTTCTCTCCTGTATGAATCATCATATGTGTATTTAGACTGCACCTATAGTTAAATCTTTTACCACACTCAGTGCAACAAAACGCTTTTTTTTCTGTCTTACATCCCATATCACTTAGAGGCTCCATCCAATCATCCTCACTGACTTCAGTCTCAGAAGAGTCTTCAGTCTTGTCCTCAGGACCTGGTTGTAAACGTCCATCAGGACCTGAGTTCCTGGCTGGTTCTGGTCCTCCACAGTCCGCTCTGTTCTCCTTCGTCTCACTCGGATGAAGCTTTGACGATTTATGTTTCTCTTCATCTTCTTCACTCTTCACAGCAAAAGGTGTCAATGTGAACTTGACATCAGCCTCCTCCAGTCCTTGAAGCTGCTGTCCATCTTGATTGGTCCATGGTTCCTCCTGCTCCTCTTTAATGTGGGGGGGCTTTGGATCCTCCTGGTCCACAAGGGGGCTCCACTGCTGCTGCTCAGTGGGAACGTCTTCTTTAATCACCATCAGTTGCTGGACGTCTGCAGGACACACTGAAACACAAATACACATGTTTATCATTTCAGAGTTTCCTGAAGTGTTTTGAAAAAATTGTGTTGTGCCGTTTTATGTCGACTGTTGTGATTTTTGAACGATCACATTCAAGAGGCAGAGATGTTGAGGTCGTTTACAGTTGGTGTTATGACGCAGCTCGTAAAGGAAGCAGCATAAAACAAAAGGTTTCTGGTATAAACATTTTTCAGTTCGAGATTAAATAAACATTTTCTGTGATGAAGTTTAACAAATCCAGATACAGATCTTCTCTCACTGATGATCACCTGTCAGCTGTCCTTCACATATCCACCTCAGATATTCAACCTGACTTCAGTGCACTCAAACAGACTAGTTTTCTAGATAGACTATATGCTAGGTGGTAGAGGGGGGGTTCTCCAACACGAAGGTTGCCGGTTCAAACCCCACTCTTCCCCATCTGCATGCCGAAGTTTCCTTGGCAAGATACTGAACACCTAAATAGCCCCTCATAAAAGCTGAGTGTACTGAAAATGTAAGTCGCTTTGGACAAAGCGTCAGCTAAATGACATGTAATGTAATGTAGTAATGTAATTTTATATGCAAATAGGAATAGAACTTTGTATAAAGTTAATTTAAAGCTGATCTTTGAAATACTGCAAAAAACCTGCATATTTTGTACACAACTGTTATTATAAAGGTTGATTAAAATGTGATATGTTGGCATTATTACTTTGCCTGCCCTCACTTTTTCATTCCCTAATCAATCAATCAAATTTGATTTGTATAACCCATATTCACAAATCAAAAAGTTGTCTCATAGGGCTTTAAAATGGTCTGACATCCTCTGTCCTAACCCTCTGCAAGAGTAAGGAAAAATTACTAAAAACAATTTTAACAGGTTAAAATACGTAGAAGGCTCAGGGTCATTGGTAGAGACTACCAATGACCCTGAGCCTTCATGTGCTATGATTGGATTGGATTAGATTAGAATCAACTTTATAATTGAGAATTTGTTAGTCATATCGACGGATGATACAGGTTTAAATGTAATTAGAATTATTTCCTTAAATTTAGCTACAGCACTATCAGGTAGACATCTAGAAAATTAGTTTTTCATTAGTGGTATATTCAGATAATGAAAAATCAAAGGTTATTAAATTATGGTCTGATAGTATTGGATTGCGCGGAAGTACTATTAGATGTTACATTTTGACACTGTATGATAATACAAGATCAAGTGTGTGGTTACAACAATGAGTAGGTTGGTGTACAAACTACCTGAAACCAATTGAGTCTAGTATCGGAATAAATGCTACGCTAAGGTAGGGCTGCTCGATTATAGAAAAAAATCATTATCACGATTATTTTGGACGATATTGAAATCAGGATTATTCAAACGATTATTTTTTGAGTTTGAAAACATGATGCACTTATTCAGTATTTCTCTCCAAAAAAACACTTGGTAAATGAGAACTTTGAAATTTCCTCTCGTTATTAAATGTACCCATCTGCCCCCCCACTACAAGTACACAAGCTGACAGACAGAGATAGAAAGATAGGGATGGGGGAAGGCTATGAGGACCATCATCATTTACCCCCCAAGCACCTGCATTGAACGGGTTACATGACCGGTGCGGAGAAATGCGGGTCCAGTGTGAACAGCCAGGCGTGTGCGCTGGAGAACGGCGCTGCACAAGTTTTTCTGCCCTTTTTGTCGACCAGACAGGGCTGCATACCCTCCGCCATTTTCCACTCTCACTGTTTTGTAAATACCGCCGGTCACCACACACACACAACTCGCCTCCTTCACTTCACGGCTGCTTGAGAGTGAGTGCCAGTCAGCAGGGCCGCGTTGAATGCTTTGGGAGAAGGACTGAATTGCGCTTGCAATTTCAGAAAATCATTTCAACTCGATTATATTAGTTTGGAGAGCGTTTGAATTCAATTAATTGCACAGCCCTACGCTAAGGCTATCTTTATTATTGTCAACATGAATATTAAAGTCACCAACAATAATAATGTTATCGGTCTTTAGGAATAGGTTTGATAAAAACTCAGGGAAATCCATTAAAAATTCAGTATAAGCCCCAGGAGCACAGTAAACTACAGTGAATATGATTGGCTGTTGGTGTTTCCTGGATTGGCGTGGAAGAATAAGAACAAGACATTCAAAAGAGTTGTAGCTGAGTTTAGGTTTAGGATTAATTGATATACTGGAATTAAAAGTAGCAGCAAATTCTCCTCCTCGGCCAAGTTCTCTGGGAACGTGTGAATTTAAATGACTTGGGGGAGTAGATTCATTTAGACTAGTTCATTAACTAAAAGAGCCTTTGATGAATGTGATCTAATGTTTAAAAGACCACATTTAAAAGTCTTAGTTCCCTGTGTTATTTCAGAGGTTGTGTTAATTTGTATTAGATTATTGTGTGGAGCTCTCGCTCTGCTATTGTTTAATTTAAATAATTTAATCTGACGGGGGAAAGACACAATCTCTATGGGGTTGTGTGACTGATCCAGAGGGAGCGCAGAGAAGTGTGTAGCACTGCAGCTCTGCTTCCTGGTCCCAACTCTGGGTTGTCATGTTATAGACTGAGTAATATTCCTAGATAAGAGAGCTGCTCCATCCCAAGTGGGAGGAACGTGTCTCTCCTAACAAGACCAGGTTTCCTCCAAAAAGTTTAACAATTATCTACAAAGCCAGGAACCGTTTACAGGACAGCAGCGGACAGCCAGCGGGTAGAAGACAACATGCGGCTCCACATGTCCTCACCTGTTGTGTTAGGGAGCGGGCCAGAGGAAACTACTGGGTCCGACATCGTTTCTGCAAAAGCACCCAACGATTTTAATGTATTTACGTTTAGTTTCAAACAGCAGCTTCAGTTTGGATTCGATGCCCCGGCTCTGGTCGCTGGAGAATCTGTTTGAACCGTGAGCTGGTGGCTCTTTAATGGTAGCACTGTGCCCCCTCCGGACCGGAACCACCGCCCTGGGCTCCCGGCTGCTCGGGACAGGTCGAGGGACTGCTAGCTGAGGCTAAGCTACGTGCTAAGCTAGGAGGCTCCGTGGCGGCTAGCAGGGGCTAAGCTAACTAGAGCTAACGGAGCTTCCAAGTCGCTGAGCCTCTCGCCTCCATCGCTACCAACACACTGCATTTATTACATGTAGCACTACTGTTAATGGAGGCGGAGGAGTCAGTGAACATGAGACACTCGGAGCAGGAGAGAGAGAGAGAAGACATCGCTGCTGTCTCCGCCTGTTAGACTACGAGGCTGAGCTCACACAGAACACAGAGAGTAGGGGCTGGTCTGTGTGGCTGTTTAACTACAGACCGGTGATTGTAGCCGTAGTGATGCAGAGAAACAGCTGTTAGCAGAGGAGCTAGTTCACAGAGAGACCACCACCAGCGACTGGTAAACAGGAAGTGACGAAATGACGCAGCACGCTTACAATAATGACGTAATCATAACGTTTACTCTGACCAGTAGAAGCTTATCAAATGAATATGAGTAGAATTGAGTTCAGCCTGTTGGTGCGGCCCTCCACAACTGTCCATGTTCTCATGTGGCCCCTTGGGAACATGAATCCCCCCCCCCTGCTCCCGGGACTGACCTGCTCTGTGCAGCCGGTCTACGGGCTGCATCGCGGCATCGAGCAGCCTCCTCTGGCGGCAGACCTCCCGCTGGGACCGCTCTGTCCGCTCCACTCGCTCCTCGAACTCCAACAAGGTTTCCTCCAGCCCCGCGAGGATCTGCTCCGCCGCGGCGGCGAGCCGCTCGGTGAGCATCGCTCTCAGCTCCGGGACTCGAGCCTTTCCTCCTCCTTCCTCCACCTGCAGCAGGAAGTCTTCAGCGGCAGCGCTGAGCCGCTCATGTACCAACACCCGCAGCAGCTGCATGGCGGCCACGTTCTGAGGCTCTGAGGGGACAAAGACAGACATCGACAGGAAACAGATACTCCTAGCTCCGAGCCAGCAGCGCCCCCTGGAGGACTGGAGGACGAAGAGGAAACGGTAGAAATACTCTGTTACAAATACTTGTTAAACAAGTAGTAAAGTATAAGCAACAAAATAAACTTAACGAATGGTGGAAAAATAATTCGAATCATTCACTGAGGTAAAAGTACCAAGACAGTAAAGTAATATTCCATTACAAGTAAAAGTACTAAGACAGTGAAGTAGAAATACTCAATAATTAAATGCAACAAACTCCGACAGTAAAATCAAAAATAAACAACAATTTTTAGGACTGCAAATCAGCAGTGAACGGGCCGAGCACATGCATTTTGAAGCGTTGGTTGCGTTTTGCTCACTGCCGCAAAGATAAACGTTTCCCTTCCTGCGTCAACACTATCAATTACACATCACACTGTGGAAACTTTATGTAAATGGGATGATAGTTGTAGAATAAAACTTATTTCCTGGTACCATTAGGTGGCCATCAGTATTATTACATACAGACTAATAGATCTGTTCAAGTAGGGGCTGTGATGTAGCGTGAGCAACTTTGTTTCAAAAATAAACAACAATTTCTAGGACTGCAAAGCAGCAGTGAACGGACCGAGCACATGCATTTTGAATCGTTGCATCTGTTTTGCGTACTGCGGCAAAGATAAACGCTTCCCTTCCTGTAGTGTTTTACAATGCTTGGTCACGTCGTGATAAATCAGTCTCTTTTGCTGCCCTAGGCATTTTGCACCCCTAGGCAACCCCCTATGTCGCCTGTACCAGGAGCCGACCCTGGATGAACTGATTGGATTTGGGTGGTTGAAGGTCAAAGGTCCCAATCACTCATATTAATATGTAACCTGTCAGGAACACGTGCAGGAACTGAAACTGCTCTCTGAGATAATTCCAGTTATTTAGTTAACAATCACAACAGTGCTTTTGTGACGGATCGTTTGTGCCTCAGTCACTCGCAGCTGTAAATAATTCAGAGGAACTCATCAGGTCAATATTTACAGAAACCATTAAAGCTCTTGTGAAATTCTTGGAAGCTCCGAGGGCCGATTGTGCGAATGCGGCAAGTTGTGTCTCTCTCTCGCAGCCGGTCCTCCGCTCTCGCTCACGGATGAGGAGACGTCCGGTTCTGTGTGTCGATGATTGGGAGGAAAATGATTCTACTTCATGTTCATCGTTTACTGGGAAAAACACAGCATCCAGTCTGAGGTCTCATCATTGTGTCAGTTTCCCTCCGTCCGTCCAGATTCTCCTCAATTTGTTTCAATTGAACGTCATCAGTCTTTTTTTAAGAGAAGCTGCCACGAAAGTCAAAGTCAAATTTAAATGACAAATTCTCAGCATCTGTTAATGCGTCACTTTGAGCAAAAGGCTTTTTCTACTTTCTTGTACAATCATCCTGTTGCAACTGCACTTTACTTCATACAATTTCTATACAAACCACCACAGTGAAATGTGTTTGTAATGGACATACTCTGCATTTATGCATTTATTTTTACTCTATTGCCTTTTAATTCAACCACTGGGGGGGGGCAGTGTAGACAATAGTTTAACTGAGACGACCGTAAGACACGATGAACAGTGACAAAAATACACTTTTGAGTCTTGAGAGGAAAATTATCACAACGTCCACAACGGTCGCCATGTTTGCTGGCATTAGAAACTCTGGACTCTGCGCTGCCCTCTAGTGGACGTGTTGTCATCGGACGAACAATCAGCGTGGTTGTTTTTCTTCTGACCACCGTCAGTAGCATCCCGCAGTGAAAATTAGTTTCTCTCGACCAGCATGAATAGCGCCTGTGTTTGAACATATATACAGATTATTACAATATACAAGTTCGGACTTGTCACGTTCGCTTCTAACGAAACGGGACACGAACCCACGACTCGTCTGGTGTCGTCTCATTCCCGTCTTTTCCCTGATTGAATGGCTTCCTCCTTTGTGATACACACACTTTTCCCTGGTCTTACTCTGGATTTCAATTTCCATCACATCTGGACGCTGAAAGGCGCCTTTGTGCGACGAGCGAACAATGAGGAGGGAGTCGGAGAAAAGAAGATAGCGAGTGAAGAGCGAGGCGAGTTCCAAAGAACCTTCCCGAATATACTTTTCCCAGCGCCGAACTTACATTAACCTCCTCCTGTTCCATTGTGGGAGATAGTGCGGTGCCAACAGAGAAGAAAAGGTCAGAGCTGAATAGTGTCATTGCGTCCGTGAGGCAGCGAGACGCCTGCTGCATTAAAGAGTCTGTCGGCTCAGAGTGAAGACAGTTATTTGGGAAGGAAAGAGAACAAAAAAACAGATATGTCTCATAAAACCACTGATAGATTAAGAAAGGGAAACTCTACCTTAGTGACAGTGGGTTCGGCGTTAAAGCCTCGGGCAAATGAAGGGTATTAGATCTCCGAGGAGGAGACGTGTGATTTGCTTTGTATGAATATTCAACCTCTCTCTGTTTCTGCTGTAAAGCCCTCAGGATTTTAGGAGAGCGTTGATTAAAAGTGAGCAAACACTCGACTCGGGTTCCAGCTCGGCGCTGTAATAAAACTGTGTTTACTGTATCGGTCCCGGAATTAATGAGACTAAATGGTGAGCGGAGTTTATCTGTGGAGATGAGGCGGATAAGCTGCTCGGAAAATCCTCAAAAGTTCAAGACTCAACCTCCTGAGATCAGTGAAATGAGAAAAGTTACAGCGTCGGACAGGAAAAAGGATCTTCGATAGAGAATGGAAGGATTTTGTGTAGGAAAAAGAAAAACACATTTTCTTTAGGCGTTTGTTCTGTGTTCTTGTCTAAATGTCTGAAGTGGCTCTTCACGCGTGAGGTGAACATAGAGTCTTTGAAACGTTCGCGTGAAGCGTGACCGACAAACACAAATATTAAGTTCTCATTTTGTTTTTCCTCTAAGAGAAGATAGACGTGACGTCGAAGCCTCTTTAGCTTTGGATGGTAAAACTTCATCTTTACTCAATAAAGCTGTTGAGAATCTTTTAAAACAATTAATTTCCCGTCTCTGTACGAATCAGATGTGTCACGTTCCTACTCTGGTAACCTGGAACTGTTCAAACACAGCCTCACGTTTTACTAGCTAATAATAGTATATATTACTTACTTACTAATTTACATGAAATATACATTATGTATATATTATATATATTATACATTATATAAACTATGCCCCGGACAAATCAAAGATTTCAGACCAGGCAGGAAACAGTCAAACCGGTTTGAAACAAAACTCCAGGTCAGACACAAAAAAGGTAAAACGATTCCCCGAACTTTCCAGCGCTGTGTATTATCTCCAGTTCTTTCCTGTGAAATAAGAGATTAGTTCAAACCTTGAGGTTCAGCGTCTTTTGATTTAACCTCCGAAGAAAGTGATTTGTGATATCTGGCCCAACTCTGAGTTTATTTACAGCCTGATTGAGTTTCTTGCCCTTTTTCTGTCTGGGACTGGAACTCGTCTCTGGTCTTTTCATTATAAAGTCACTGGCTCAGATTTCTGCCTTGGCCGAGGGATCTGATAGTAAAGTGTGACTGATGTTTATGAGCAGTTTGAACAAGACATTTATCAGATCAGAGTTTTCGGCTCCGCAGGCATTTCCTCAGGGCAGAGCTGCAGACAGAGGAAGGAGTGATCTCATTGGTTTAGAGGAGCATCAGTGGCCTCCAGCCCGTAGCCCCGCTGCGTTTTTATTTCCCAGAAAACGATCACTGACAGGAACAGAAAGGGCCTGAAGAAATACGAGGCTAGAAACTCCTGTGAAGTTTGGTGTAAATCTGAGAAAAAGAATAAACGGCTCAACGCGACCTGATTTCAAATGCTTCTCCGCCGACAGACAACGGTTCTAAACTGTATCGTCCTCAGAAACACATTTTCAATTCACGGTGTTCCTGATGCTGCCACTAGACGTCAGCAAAACTAGTTGTCGTACAAAGTAAATGGAATTGCTCAAAATGCGAAAATACTACGATAAAGGAAACGATGAAATGAAAACTGTTCATTTGAGAATGGACGTTTTTTGGCAGCTGATGTGTCCAAGGTCAAGAGTTTAGTTTTAAACCATCACTGCAAACTGAGACATTTTCATTTCAAAAGCAACAGAACAAACCACCGGCTGAAAAGGATCATGTGAAATTACCAAGGCAGTTTCTCAACTGAGCTTAACATCAAGAAGAAAGTCATAACTGATAAAAAACTGGTCATATTACGAAATTAAAGCCAAATTGATTGTAAAATATAGGATTTTATTCTTAGAATATGACCTTTTATACACCTTGTTTCTCCTCATATTAAGTTTTATTCTTCAAAATGACGTGAATACTCTGTCGTAATTTGCAGATACTCCAGAATGATCAAAGCCTGTTTTCATGTCTGGATCCTCCGGCTCCGCTCGCTGGAGGAGGACGCCACTCGAAAGCTCAAGGCTGTCATGATAATATTTCGTCTAATGGACTTTCAGACAATTACAGCGCAATGTGTGTTACTCCATGTTCCTGGAAGCTTTGAACACTCGACCGTAAATTAACACTCAAGGTCCTCGTCGAAAGACCCCCCCACACACACACACAAAGAACTAGAAGGTGATCGGCCACATGTAGAAAACTTGCTGGTGTTGCAGTTTTGCTCAATTTTAAAACCTTGACTGTTTCATCTTGATCTTTGAAAACTTCATATAATAACCTAAAAGACTAGGGTCTTTGTTAAACTACAACACAATCTATGGTAGAAGCAAATAAAGTTCCTGTAAATAACAACAACAGAGCTTCATTGCATGTAAAGATTCATATTCTCCTAAATAAACTGTGTGAAACAGAGAAAACGTCATCAACCGTAAATAGATTTTCTCCCGAAGACGTGTGTTGTGTATGAAAACCGGTCCAGATGTTGGAAACAGCTGCAGTTCATCACTTCAGGGATTTCAAGATGTGATTTTCAGCTGTGACATAAATCAACTAATCGGAGTTGTTGTGTGTTTTACTTCTGAAAAAGCTCCAGTCAGACAGAACTTTACCATCAGAGACAAAGCTCCGCTCCCAGTGTCACCAGCGCAGCAGAGCTGGAGGTCAACGAGCCTCATTATCATCCCGGTTGCTGTGCGACACAAATTATAAAAACTGCAGGGAAGAGATGAAAATTATAATTTGCCTCTACGTGGTAATAAAGATGTTGAAAATAACCGGCGAGCAGGTTGTCTGCGTGTGGCTGAAGGAAAGGGTGAGAAGCTTGTTCTGAAGCTGAGGCCGAGGGAACAAGACGTCCCACCAGGGAACAGAGTGCATGTGTAAGAACGGAGCCAGTTAAAGCAGCTCGTCTGCACAACAGATGATGCAACGTGTCCTGAGAGCTGCTCCTCAAATATGTCTGAATAGGTTTCCTGTTGTCAACAACTACGGACTTTATATTGTTCTTTTATTCTATTGAGGGCAGAGGAAGTCAAACTGAAGCTGGGTTTTGACCATAGACGATAATTAAAGATGGACGACACATCTTCAAATCCTCTCACTCTCCAGGAAGGAAGCAAAAATATCTTGCATTGAAAAACGCTGCTGTGTCGAAACCGATTATAAATATATATATATATATATATATATATATATATATATATATTTATATAATGTGATAACGGGGATGGAACCACGTTATCGAGGTCCTGCAGATACATCGACCAATCACGAGTCAGTCTCAGCTGTCAATCATGACGTTTCAACCCCTTTTTATATCATCAAATTACAATTAAATTCAAACTTATCAGAAACATTTCAAACATCAGTGAGATAAGAACTAACCTTTTTTGATTCAAATCGATTAGATGTCTCCTTTGAGTCATTAGTTTGATCCATGTCCCGTCCAATCACATGGAGGAGGCGGGGCACATGAGCTTCACTGCAGCCAGCCACCAGGGGGCCATCAATATGCTTTGGTTAATGGAAGTTAATATATGGATTCACACACTCATTCGGATGTTCCTTGTTGTTTTTGGTCTTTTCATGAAATGTGTTGGCAACAGAAACACACAATATTTCCAGGTTTGTGTTCTCAGTCCAGACTTCGTGACCTTGGCATTTAAAAAAAAATCATCATGTACTGTACCGAAGGAATTTAATATAAAAACTGCCCCGACTGAAGTGTAGAAACGTCATTTTCTGTCACGAAGCCCAAATCTTTCATGAACAGGGAGGTTCTCGTGGAAAATGTCCGTCAGGGGCTCGTGGTCAAGGGCCGAGAGCAGCCGGTGTCCTGCCAGAGAATTCAGAAAAAGCCTTAAATTTCCCAGACAAGGGAAGGATTTCCACAGGACTGGAGGTTCAAGAGTCCAAGGTAACCTCTCCTGCTTCTCCTCCTCCTCCTCCTCCTCCTCTTCCTCCTCCTCCTCCTCCTCCTCTTCCTCCTCCTCTTCCTCCTCCTCCTCACTCCTCCTCCTCACTCCCACACCGCTCCACTCCGAGGATCTGCTGCACAATTAAAAGCTGGCCAACGCTCAAAGACACTTTGTTAGGGAGCAGCTCCGAGGGAAAAAGGTGATGTAATCCTGGATTATTTTGCAGCATTGCACTGGATCTACAGATGTTCTCATTGAGGACCACTTAGGAACAAGCAGAGACTAGTTTGAGGAGGTTCAGGAAAACTTCTTGTGTTTTATACAAGATGCACTAAGCTGTGAGCCGACTCTTAAACCACTTAATACATATGAAAGTAGTTTTAAAGCTGCAGATCTGTATTTGGCCACTGAGCAATAGGATAAAATCCACCTCTAAAATATCCCGGCCTTATATCGACATTATAAGTAAGGATTTGAATTGTGTTTATCAGTTTGTAACATAGAAGTATGCAGAACCTTTTGTCTTGCAGTAACAGCCACTGGGTCAGTAGGTGGTGCTGCAGCGCCCCTACTTCCGGCATCCCTTGCCCACAGATGGGGCTTAAAATATACTGGACATGCTTAGGAAAGATTCATCTGTACAATTTCCAATGTTATCAGAGGGCGGATCCAAGAAAATTGTTTTCACCCATTTCCTGGAGAATAATTAAAATAATGAAACAGAAATATTAAGAAGACTGACATGTATGAACGTTTGCTGCTTGATTGAATTCAAGGGGACGGTCGGTTCTTGGAGGAGGTTTGAACTCTGCTCAGTGACAATCAGCTCTTTAACGTTGGAAGTTTTGAACAACTACGACTTTAATCCTGGAGTTCAAACTGAGTAACCACCGGGGAGGATCGTGCTGTGGTGTTGTTTTAGGTCAAACCCCTCAAACCTGACCAAAGTGCAGAGATATCCCAAATGTAAACCTGGTCCGGAGCGGTCAGGGCCTCAGACTGGGCCAAGGGTCATCTTCCAACAGGACAATGACCCGGAGCATAAGACAACACGGGACGGGCTCAGGTTTGAAAAGCTTGTTACTTCATGACAAACAAGAGTGGAGGCTTTGGTCTAACTCCTTAAAGCTCTTAATACTTAAAGATGAAAGTTAATTTGAAGTCACATTTATCACATATTCACTCCTTTTAGCTCTGGTTTGTTCTCCACCATCATTTCCATCATTAAAACGCAGGTGGTTGAATATGACCTTGGGGGATTTGTGTGCGTCTGAATGAATTTGTGTTTATTGCTTCAGTTTTTTTGTTTCCCTGAACACAAACATAAGTTGTGTTTCACCCACGTGTGTTTGTTTGTCAACAGGATTTCTCATAAACTCCTGGACGGATTTCCACAGATTTGTTGGAAGGATCTCGACAAAGAAGCTCCTGCGTCACTGAATCTCTCCTTCTGTGTTTCTGTTGTTTGATTTCAGTTTAAATTCAGTTTTCTCTTGTTAACGAATCCTTCACTGCATCGATACGATGCCAAAGAGTTTTAATAAAACTCTTATTTCCTTTAAATCCGAATTCTAAAAACTCTCACCTTTCTATTTCATTTCCAAATAAACCTCAGACGCCTGAATAATCAGCTCCACCGAGATGAAACCTTTGGTTTTCTCGAGACCCGAGTTCTGCTCGGTTCGTTCAGAGGTCGGATCTGTATTGATGCTAATAATCCATCAGCCCTCCTGACCTAACCTGTGCTCCACCTCTGAGCACAGGCAGCTGAAGATTCACTCAATTACCTCAGTAATAGGCAGCAGGCGGATGAAAGCGCCGGGAATCCAGCTCCTTCTCCCCGTCGGTCATTACTGCCGGAGGAGCTGGAGCACCGAGGGCCGACGAGCCACATTCAGACGAGATCAAGGAAAGAAATTTAGGCAAAGGATGAATCAGCCTGCATGCAAAGAATTTAGACTCGGCAGAAGCAGAAGAACCCCACGTCATGCAGATACACTGTCCGCACACGTGACACAAACACACACACACACACACACACACGTTTCCCAGTCTGAGGGGGAGGGCACGTTTATCTCTCCTTCTCTCGTTGGGCTCTGTGCTACTGGAGCAAAGGCTAAAGGAGAGTTGAGGACACGAGAGGGAACACACAGTACTCCCTTCACTCAGGATTTTATGGAAAGGAAATAGTCCTGCTTCGTATCATATAACATCATGCAGCAGTGTGTGTGTGTGTGTGTGTGTATGTGTGTGTGTGTGTGTGTGTGTGAGCGACCAATAAGGCAAATAGAATTATCAGAGGATAATTGAAGTAGGAAGAGAAAGAATCCATGAATCAAAACAAGTATTCTGTTTTTCAAAAGGACCAAAAAGCTGAATGAATGAATCATCGGAGGAAAAACCGAACTGAATTCTATCAAAACTCGGTTTGGCTGTTCTCTGCTGCCGGTTGCGTGGGTTTGTGTACGTCATGATTAACGTGGTCAGAAGCTCCTCATAACAAACGTATAGCGGCTGCGAGATCAGAGCGGATCATGTTTTCATCTGCGTTGGCTTGTTGGTTTTTGAAAAACTAGCAAACTGAAGTGGAGGGGTGAGACACGACCCGAGGACAATAACATGACACGTCAAACACGTTTTTAAAATCTGCTCAGGTGAAATGAGGCAGGACGACCGAGAGGAGGTTAGAATCCAGTCTGTGCAGAGACAGAGCAGATAGAACCACATCCCAGCGTCCATCACTGAAAAAGTGGATTCACATCAACAGCACCCACACAAACACACACTAATGGCAGTAAATTAGAAATAATGACATGCCTTTAATCGGTGAGTTGGTAAACGAGGCACTCGGTTGGTTATTATTGTCTCTGTGCAAACAGTAAATACTCACAGTATTATGTGAAGGTTCTGTTACCATGTCAAATGAGATACAGGGAAGTGTGGAGGATTGCAAACACAAGGGTTGTCATGATTGTATTGAAACAAAGTCAAAGCTGCAACAACAGCTGTGTGTGTGTGTGTTTGTGTGTTTGTGTGTGCATGTGTGCGTGCGTGCGTGCGTGTGTGTGTGTCTGTGTGTGAGTGTGTGTGTGTGTGTGTGTGTGTGAGTGTGTGAGTGTGTGTTCACCTCAGATCTGCCTTTCTCTTGCTCCTCTTTCTTTTTGGTTTGTGAACACTTTGTTGAGCGCCATCTTGGTGGTAAATGATCATAATCCACTAAACAAACATCAGCTGTTTGAAGAAGACTTGAAACTAGAGACTGAGACATAAATGGAAAATGTTTACTGACGTTATAAAGTGAAAAGTAGAGTCATGTTCTCATAGACTTCTATAGAAACTATCAGTGGAGTCGCCCCCTGCTGGTCTGAGAGAGACTACAGGCACTTCTGCAAAGGCCTCACTTTCCGGACCTGGTGAACAAAGTCGAACAACAGCTCCCGAGTGGTGGAAGCAGGTGATCAGCAGGTGGCCACGGAAATGATCTGAGTTCTATCAGAATCGAATATAGACTGAAGTGATAAGGTTCAGCTTCCTGTAGAAAGGCCTCGAGTATCAATATTTGTAATCTATTGTCTTTTATACCCTTTGCTTAATAAAACTGTACAACTACACACACACACACACACACACACACACACACACAGACACGTCCGAGGTGGAAACAGGTGATCAGCAGGTGCCTGCAGGATGGTGGCCCCGTCACGTGAAGGGTTAACACACGGCCCTGCTCAGAAAGGAAACAACAACAAACAGAAAACAGTAGAAGCAGGTTTTTCTAATCTTCATCATCAGAGGACGGTTTCCTGTGCCCCAGAAGCATCAGGACTCACACATAACATTATATTTCACCACATGTGGAGATTTCTGTATGAATCCGTCATGTCGTGTGTTTTTCTTTCATCCCCCTTGTTTTTGATTTGCTGAGGTTTTTTATTGAGATCATAAATCCTGCTGGAGGACGCAGGCTCTGCTCTCCAGCTCCTTTTGGCTCCGGGTTGTTTTTACTATGTTCCATCTCTTTCAATCATTAACTCAGAGGAGCAGAGCAGAAACAAACCCACAGAGGTCAGAGGTTACCTCACAGCAGCACGTTGGGTGTCCACTGTACGATACAGATCTGATGGAGACAAACGATCTGACTTATTATTAATATTGGATTCAGTTCTTTTAACAACATGTTTCTGTTAAGTTTCTTCCTCCTCCTCTTCCTCTTCCTCTTCCTCCGCCTGTGCGTAACGCCGCCGGGCAGCTCTCGGAGCAGGCGTGGCCAGTGACGTCTCCAAACCGGCCAAACCTTAAACCTGGCGCCCAGAACCCGGGAGAGGACGCGACGGGACACACTAACGGGACACCGGGCAGGGACAGACTCTCGGAGGAATAACGCGGAGGGAATACGCGCCGGGTTCATGTGGCGTTCGTCTCCACTTTCACTTTTTACGCATCGGGGTTTTTCTCCTCCTGACGCAGCAGCGGCGCAGGAAACTGACTTCTATCCAACAGCTGCACAAACACCTCGTCTGCTCCCGTCAGCCTCTCGGCCGCAGCTTCGGTTCTCCGCGTCTTCATCTCCAACTTTCCGGTCCAGAGAAACGTGGACGGAGTTTGTCCGCGGTGCGTCACGGAGGAGAAGTCGTGTCCAGTCCGACAGGTGCAGCTCCGACCTGCTCCCGGGTCCACAAGCTGTGTCTCACTCCACAGGTCAGAATCACATCCTCTATTCCCACTTTAATATCTAAACTTCACACGGCAGCTGAGTAATAAAGACTTTATTTAATCTGCAGGAAGTGTCATCACATAAAAACAGCTCTGAAGATCTTATTAATCCTCAGGTATTAAGGTAAAAGAAAAGATAAAGATGGTATTTGAGGAGTTTTTTTGATTTTATTACTTTATAATCTGATATAATCTGTCAAATTACAGATTAATGTTTACTGGATATTAATTGACACCATACATATCTACAGTGGCACTGTAAAATACATCAGCCTCACCACAAAGTCCATTTAGTTCAGTTGTTCCTGAGCTTTCATCCTAGGCAAATTTATTTTATGATGTAAAACTAATTCAATCATAGAGAGAAAAATGGCTAAAAAGCAGGAAAGTCTTGATTTGTACATTTTGAGGTTTTTCTTTGTCTCAGTCAGAATTTAGCTTCACTTTTATTCCTCTGATGAGACAATGGAGACGTCAGATATGAAGCAAACTCATTTTATCCTCCTGCAACATCGATCTTCAGTCTCATCGAAAAGGAGAAGTCAGGATGAAACTGAGCGTGCATCAGCCACACGGAAAATATTTAGATTTTCATTTTCATTACACGGCCCCAAGAGAAGAAGAATTTTAATGTCTTTAAATTGCAATACCACAATATTTTGAATATTTTACAATCCATTTCCTAAGTCTGATAATTAACATTATTAAAATAGTCCAAATGCAGTTTCAGATTCGTGTTATGTAAGAAACTCAGACTAAATATCGTGTTTTTACAAGATAATGTTGTCTCCTCCAATAAACCACCTCTTATTTGTGGATTGTGTTAAAAGGGTTCAGACCTAATAAGGATAAAGGCTTCTTCTGAGATCCAGCTCCTCTGCTCAGCTGCTGCAGACACTTTCTTCACCAAATCACATATTTTCCTGCAGCTGATTTTTATCCCAGATATTAAAAAAAAACTACTTTGCAGCAGATCCGTCAGTTCATGTTCAGACTCCTGCAGCGTCCTGGTGTGTATTTGCTTTTGTGTGTTTTCTCAACGAGGCTCCTGCAGACTCCTGTGTTCCAGATGATGGTCCTTCACAGTTTATTACAACATTGGCAGAGTTTGGCGTTTGGTTTTCACTCTTATCTCTTGACGCCACTGCAGATTGTTTTATCGCATCAACAGAGCGCAGCCTATCAGCCGCCGCTCCTCTGGCCCGGCGGTGGAAACCAGGGAGGATGTTGGACTGTCAGCCTCCTCTCTGCAGCCTTGAGACTGTTCACACTGGAAGAAGAATCTGGCTGTTACTGTAAATACCAGATTCCTTTTCCCCTCTGGAATAACTGTGCTGTGGGGGAGTCGTGTGTGTGTGTGTGTTTGTGTGTCTGTGTGTGTGTGTGTGTGTGCTGAGGGAAGTCCTGCCTTTACCATAAATAAGAAATTGGACTTTAAGCACATCCCCTTCCGTTCTCCGGGTTTCGCCCACATTGAAAAGAATTCCTTCGGCCGGCGCCTAAAAAACTCAAGGTCACGCTGCTCAACAGTCCCCTCAATCCCCCCTTACCCCCCCAACCACCCCCCCAACCACCACCACCACCACCCCCCACCCTCCCAGCCCCACAGGTCCTCCATCACGGGAGGTTCATGAGCTAAAACATGACCGAGTCGAGAGCTCGGCCTCGACCATCAGATGTGATTTGAAGATAAGAGTTTTCACATGAAGCAGAGTTGCTTCTTGTTTCTCCTCGTGTGATTCTCTCCAGTGTGTGAGGCCTGAAAAACAAACAGTCGGATTCTGTGTGCGGTAATGTGTGTATGTGCACTCAAGCATGTGTATCTGGCCTGTGCCATCGTGGGCGTACTGGCACGTGAGAGGCTCCACCCTCACGTGCGGGTGGAGCCTCGGTCGTACCTGTTTAACGTCGGCACACATGGTGTTTTGTTACGGTGCCGCACTGAGCCGTCGTGGCATGAGCAGCATGGGCCGTCCTGTGTGCACATCTGAAGTGGAGTGGAAACCTGGGCTCACGTCCCACAGTCTGTAACACGATACCCGGTCCTGGGGACGGCAGGGGACGGGGGACAAGACAATACAACCATGGAAATGAAAGGAAAATCAAAAACAGTTATCAAGTGATTTTTAACCTTGAAGAAATCTCAACGTGTGTTTTAATTGGAAAAGCCATTAGATAAAGAGAGGAAAACACATGAGAGGCAATGATGCCATGAACATGTTAATTGGAGGCAGATTGATATATTGGTCGATATTTATCAGTTAATTGATGTGATTCAGAGTTTGTTCACATTCTGACCAGTTGTCACTTGGACTCAAAGATGGACTGGTTAGATTTCAGCGGCCAAAGGTCAAAGGTCACCTCATATTATACTTTACCTCACAGTTTGCGTGCAGGTAAAGTTCCTGGTGAAACTTTAACAGGAAACACTGGGATGGATTCAGTTTGGTGAAGTCGGCCTCACCTGCACTGCAAATACATATTGTCGGACCAACTAACAGACAATTTAACATTTTACATTAAAAAGCTAAAATTGATCAAAAGTGAGCGAACTATCTTGATTGTAGTTTTTTTGCAGTTTTTGTAAAATAAGTTCCAAGAAAAATCGAAGAACAGAAAATGTATGTTTAATACATCTATCCTCATGTGAAATCAAAAACTAATTTAACTTTAGATTTCTGTTTGAATGAACCCACATTTCCTGAGACTGCAAAACGGTATTTTTGCAACATGCAAGCAATTAATTATCCTTAATTGATCCGCTGACATTAACGAGGGGACAAAGAGAAAGAACCTGGAACAATCGTAGAATCTGAATCCTGAACGTTGTCCCTAGGGTTACGGTGGATGTGCTGCAACTGTTTGGATCTAAACCTTTAATATCCTGGTTCACTGGTGGATTTGAACTCACGTGTTTCTCTGGTGGAGAATCGGAGTCGACCTTAACGCTGAGGAATGGTCATTATTAAAAAGATCAAATCCAAGCGATAATTTCCATCTAATTTCCATTTTGCCTCAGGTAATATCTTTCGAGAAACAGTCAAGTTTAAGCATTTATAGTCGTTATAATATATTTTCAGTTTGTTTAACTTTAGACAGATGCTATGTCTTTTAACAGGGAGGCAGTGTAGTTTCAAAATGTAAAGATCAAGGCAAAACCAAAGCGTGAGCGGGCTCCTTGGCCTGGCAGCCTGGTTTATAACAGGTTTACTGGCAAAGTGAATGAACAACGACAGACAGACAGTGTCCTTTGACCGCTCGTGGCCTGTCTGGTTTACCATGGACGGCTGCCACGAACACCAGTCTGTCCAAAGCTCAAACCAGGGAACAGACCTTCTGACTTCACTGCAGAGTCGCTGGTAAGAGTCGCCTGTGCCGAGCCGTGAAGCCTGAAGACGTGAGTCCTCTCTGTGTCGTGTCTCCTTGTGTTGTGCGTTCTTTTTGAGCCCGAGGATGTTTAATGTCAGTGATTCATTAAGTCATTGAGGCTCCGAGATGTTTAATTCTGGCAGCGCAGAGAAAATATTCGGCCGTGAAATGTCATCCAGACAGTTTGCAGTTATTTTTACTACATTTATTACTATTACTGTTCATTATTACTATTACTGTTCATCTCGTGTTCTTCAGAGTTTACAGAATCCGTCCGTGCTGATGCGCCATTGTTTTATAAACCTTGATCCGCTCGTGTTTAGCACTCGCTGCTCGATTTTCATGGACACAAAAACATTTTCAGTCTGCGTATCAGTGGATTCTATCGGAACCTTGTGAGAAGACACAGGAACTGATTTTCGTGTCTTCGGTTTGTGACGTCGTCTGTTTGAGCTGAACCGACGAGACGCCTGCCCTCAGCTGGACTCAGTTAAATCAATAAATCTAAAGGGCAAAATTCTGTTTATCTTAAAACTACTTCTCAGGGTAGAATAAAGTGTAAGTATAAAAGTAAACGGATCAAATTTAGATCAAAGTTTATTACTTCCTCGAACCTGCTGCTGTTTGAGTGAGTTGATAAAATCAAGGATAGTGTGAAACTGGATAGACTGCTTTTTTTGCCACCAGGGGGCAGAATAACTCCAACAAGCTGAGGGAGCCACGGTCTTGACACATTATCGACGTATATAAGACGTTATATAGAATAAATGTAGGAAAACGGTTGTCACCTGCTCATCCTGTGTAAATCTGATGAGTCTTTTCTCTGAGATGAAAGTTCTGAGTCGTACAATTTGACTCAGATGATTTCTGGACGTGCTTCAGCGTCTCTGCTGGATGATTAAGTCTTGCAGTTGTTGTAGCACTTATATTTTTAGACACTTAAATCACTGCAGCTTTGTTTGACACCCCCTAGTGACCAAAAGAGCATGATGCAGCTTTGAAGGCTCTGGACTTTCGAGAGGAGACGTCCCTCTGGATTCATGATTGTTTTCCAGACTTTGATTTTCTGGTCAAAGCCGCTTCTCCAAATCCTGTGGAACCAAAACGCTGTGGTTTTATTTTTCAAAGTTCATCACTCAAAATAGAAACTGGGACAGTTGGGTCGTTCCTGCGTTGACGGTACAACAAGCCGATGTGTTCAACATCAACACAGGACGGAGGAGAGAAATCTGGGTCAGTCACATTCACCTGGAACGCCTCTAATCGCCTGTTCCAGCTGGTCACAGGGTCACTTGTGTGATGACATAATCGATCTGTGCACAATGATCCGTCCACATTCTGGTCAAAAGTCTGCTTCTCTTCTCAGCTGTGTTTATTCTGTTTGAAGTGACGAGCACGGTTTGTGTGTAGCTATGAATAAAGGTGAATTGTTTTGAAAAAAGGCCGCTCCGACCTGACCTGTGCGAGTCAGGTACTGACTGTTCACGTGATTGACCTCCAGCTGTTTGCTTCACTTCACATCCAGTCAGAACCTTTAAAGAGAATCTGAATCTCGGCTTTTCAAGCTGCTGCCATGACACCCTCCGGTTCCACTCCACGTACAGAAGGAACGTTACCTCTGCTCAGGGCTTTGGACCGATCTCTACATGCATTTATTTGTTCTTTGGTCTTTTCAAGTTCGATATCTCTCGTTAACATGCCAACAAATGCCCAGTTGTTTAAGCCCATTCTTCTCTATTGTGGAATTCTTCCTGCAGGTTGAGTTTCTCCCTTAAAGTAAAGCAGCTTAATTATCTTGAAGTCTTTTAAGATGGAGATGAAGATTGTTCCAGCGTCACCGATAACAAGCTGGACTGTTGTTCTCGAGAAGGAGCTGAGCCAGAAGACAAAGGTTTTGATTGACCAGCTGATCCACGTTCTGACCCTCACCTACAACAGCTGATATATCGATATATATCTCAGTGTCACTGAGGAGGAGCTGGAGGAAGATGCCGGAGAGAGCGATCTCTGGTCACCGGATAAGTGGCAGAAAATTGATGGATGGATTTTCTGTCCGTGGAACACGTGTTCATAGATCAAACTGCTGATAAACCAGAAAACAGAAGTGTTTCTCACATATTACAGCAGGTTTTTGTCTCGTGTTTGATCCACCAGCAGCCTGCAGCGCTTCACAACCTAACACCCTGAGATATCTGGGGCTCCTGTTGTTCTAATACCTGCATGAAAAGCTCCTTAGTTCCTGCATGCATCTGGAGTTGTTCCTCACACGTGTTGTCCTCTGTCCTGTGATTGAGATTCACTCAATGCAAATCCCATTATCTTGTGTTCTGTGGTTTCTCGAGGGTCCTTGAATACTAGAAACACTGATTCCTGGAAATTCACAATGAGCTGCACTGAGTCACAACAGCTCAACACTGGGCGACAATCTGATGCAGTGTAGACGCAATTCAGGAAAAACGATAAGAAAAAGGAATTCTCTTTTAAACGTCAAGTGAAAAGTGTTTTTAAACCCTTTCCACAACGTTTCTTTAAAACTGTCAAATGTCACTTTTGATGCGTCATCAATGAAGCAGAGAAGGTTTGGACTCTGTTTTCCTGGTTTTCCTCATCCCAGTGTTTGTGTCCCTCTGCTACAGGACTTGTCTGCAGATGAAGATGCAGTAGAGGAAGCAGTCTTCATCATCCCTGTCGAATCCCACGGTCAGTTCCCCCTGACATGGCCTCCTCCCCTGTGCTGGACCATATACCGCTGCTCCAGCTGCAGGAGGTGGACTCCAGTAAGACGTCCGAGAGGCCGAGCTCCCCGGTGTTCCTGCCCTCCGTGTACAGCCCCCCCGCTGGGCATGGACAACCACACCATCTGCATTCCCTCTCCGTACGCAGAGAGCGGCCACGAGTACAACCACGGACCCCTGACCTTCTACAGCCAGCCTGTGCTGAGCTACGCCAGAGCACCCGTCCCTGAGAGCCAGTCGGCCCTGTGCGCCCCCCCTCAGCCCCTCGGCCTTCTGGCCCTCCCACGGTCAGACCAACGTGCCTTCACTGACTCTGCGCTGCCCTCAGCCGCTCGTCTACAGCGAGCCCAGCTCACACGGACCCTGGCTGGAGCCCAAGGCCCACGGCATCAACTCCAGCAGGTGGGATTACTGACACTGACCCGTGGATGGAAGTAAAACACAGGTTTTATCTCAAAGGTTGTTCTTTACTATGATTGACGGGTATAGTAATATCCTAACTGGTAATTGAATAAACCAGACGACAAGAGCAGGATTTTAAACAATGATGATTCTACTAACGAGTGTCTGGATGGTTGGGCTGTGGTGATGCTGGTTGCAGGGTCCTTTGCTGGTTTTCACAAACAGCTGTTCACCTGTTTACTCAGAGATTAGTGACGCTCGACTCATAAAACACACAACCCGAGAGAATCAGTTGTCGTGATGGAGTTCATTCAGAGTTTATTAGTATCGACACTTCACTTCCTAAGGCCATTAACAATACAAACACCAAGTGAAACCGATGAGTTGAAGAGTTCTCCAGATACGATTTGCACAGACAGAGAGACAATCTGGGATTATTGAATAGATGATAATCAGATTTTCATCATTGGAATCTTCTCCCTGTTAGAATCCTTCTCCTCATATTCCTCCTCCTCTAAAATAAAGATCTGCTGATTCAGTCTAGTGAATAAAGCAGCTTTACGTTAAACAGCCTGTTTTCAGGGTTTTATCACCTCTCTGATGCTTTTCAATGATTTCTTCTACACATATATATTTCCCTGGTGACCCTGGTGGTCCTGGATGGATATAATGTGACACCAGTCGTTATCACCTCAGCTCTGATGCTTGATGCTTGTGAAGACACCAGCGTTTTATTCCCATTATGTTTGGATGATGAATTCTGTCAGTTTCCTGATGCAGTTCTCCACTTGTCTGAAATGCGGTTGTGGAGACATGTTCAGCATCACGCTGCCTGTGGGCGACTAACAGCAGGTGAATGACGGCTCAAATCCAAATGTCAAGTTGTCCCCGTCTCTGCTCTCAGAGTCTGTGTTTGTCATTGCAGCTCCATCATCAGCTGTAACAAGCTGCTGGGGACCAGGTTAGAAGACGGGGCCTCGTCCTGCTCGTCTGCGGGGGGGAAAGCCGACATGCACTTCTGCGCCGTGTGCCACGACTACGCCTCGGGCTACCACTACGGCGTGTGGTCCTGCGAGGGCTGCAAGGCCTTCTTCAAGAGGAGTATCCAGGGTATGAACTCCTTCTCTCCGTCCCACCACTGATCTCTTCTTCTCCTCACGTCCATCCGTCAAATAACTCTTCTCTTTGTTTGTCAGGACACAACGATTACATCTGTCCGGCCACCAACCAGTGCACCATCGACAAGAACCGGCGTAAAAGCTGCCAGGCCTGCCGTCTACGGAAATGCTACGAAGTGGGCATGATGAAATGTGGTAGGCCCTTCCTGGTATTATGGGATTTGTAGTCTTAATCACATTCAGCTTCTCAGAAGTCAGAGCTTTGTGATTTGGATGATTCTGGATCTGACGGGTCATTAGAGCTGCCAGTGTTTTGTGCTATCTGTGTTTTCTCAGTTTCTAAACATATAGAATCATCTACTTGTTTTGTTGTCTTTCTCCAGGTGTGAGACGTGAACGCTGCAGCTACCGGGGGCCTCGACATCGCCGTGGTGGCCCTCAGCCTCGGGATCCGACGGGCCGGGCTCTGGTCCGGGCGGGGCTCGGCCCTCGAGCTCCGCGGCACCTCCACATGGAGACGCCTCTCGCCCCCTTCGCCCCCCTGCCTAAGGCCACCCACGTGCACCACTCGGCCATGAGCCCGGAGGAGTTCATCTCCCGCATCATGGAGGCCGAGCCTCCGGAGATCTACCTCATGGAGGACATGAAGAAGCCCTTCACCGAGGCCAGCATGATGATGTCCCTCACCAACCTGGCAGACAAGGAGCTGGTGCTCATGATCAGCTGGGCCAAGAAGATCCCTGGTGAGATCAGAGCCTCATAAATAAGAACCAACTTGTTATGGATGTAAACATACCAAATAAACAAAAGGATAAATATTGTTTTTGTTCCATGTATGTTCACCTTCCATGTTCCTGTGTGTGCTCCTCAGGGTTCTTAGAGCTGAGTCTGGCAGATCAGATCCACCTGCTGAAGTGCTGCTGGCTGGAGATTCTGATGCTGGGCCTGATGTGGAGGTCGGTGGATCATCCTGGAAAACTCATCTTCTCTCCGGACTTCAAACTCAACAGGTGAGAAAGAGCCACACAGACATAACCCCCAAACACTGTTTATCTGATAAACCGTCTGTTACCTCGGATCTTCTCTCTAGTATAATAGGAGGAGGGAGGTGAAAGAAAGAGTCGTCTGTGAGTCTTTAACATATCTGGAAGATCGAGTCCAGACTTTCTCCATAGTTTGTCTTCATTCTGCTGTGGAGATCACGTGTTTACAGAACATCCTCACCGGCGTCTGCTCGGATCACAGAAAGCTCTCGAGCCTCTTTATCCTCCTGAGATGATTTGACTTGTTGTTTTTGTTTTTGTGTCCATGCCCGAGTCCTCCTGATGATTCTCACCTTTACTCACTCAAACATTCTTCTTTAACTCCGGGCTGGCAGGCGAAACTCTGCAGAATCTAACACCAGGAGATTATCTGGAGTAAAATGGCTAATAACTGTACGGTGGGCACCAGACCGCAGAGCTCCGCCTCTCTTCTCTGGGTGGAGATAAAACGTCAGCAGCTTCTGTTGTTTCTCACACTGGATGAAGGAGAACTTCTGAGTCTCGTGTTATTCCTGTGATGGTGGTGACGGTGTAATCTTCCCACATTGTTCCACTGTGATGAGCTGATTTACCACAATAAACAGGGAGTTCACTCAGACCTTGAGCGGTGGAGATAGGGACCAGCGTCATATCTCTGACTCTTCCTCACCTCCGGCTCCTTTTACTGCCAAAGATCTTTTATCACTCGCTGTTCTCCACCGGTCCGACATTCCACTTTGGCCAGACGGCGCTCGGCTCGCTCTGGCGAAGCCGCTTCACCCTTTGTATCCATCGTGGTAAACAGGCGGTAATTAAGGTGCCACTTTGACAGCACTTTGTGTTTCCTCCTGTAATTAGTGGGCAGCAGCAGCAGCAGCAGCTCATGAGGCATTAAAGTGAATCGCGGCAGAGGGGCTCAGATTCAGATGAGTGGTCCGAGCTGTTGTTTGTTCAGCTCGTAGACGTGTTGGTACGAACATAAACAAACACATCAAACATATACAAACACATCAAACATATACAAACATGTACAAACACAGATGACCTGCGATCACTTCTATCTGTGTTATATAAAGATCTTACTACTAGGAAACTTATTGTTGTACAGTTCAGTTTTACAAGTGAATGTTGCAATGCAGCTAAATGTTTGGGAGCATCTTTAACTCTCTCTTTACCTCAACTTGCTTTGTCTTCGGTCTAAATCTAAATGTCAAAGTTCATCAAACTTGACCAAAAATAAATAACAAACTCACCTGGTTCCCATGAGATAATCCACTGACTGTGGTTATTCCAAAATAAGTATATGAGGAGGGGGTTCCTATTTTTTTGTTATAAAATGACATTTATCATCGTGTTAAATACAGTTTATATCTCATCCCTCCACTGAGTTTCAAGATAATCTGTTCAACACTGTTTGCTTAATCCTGTTGACTTCGAAACATCCGGACAAACGACTGAACGAACAAACAGACAAACAAACAAACAAACAAACAAACAAACAGACGAACAAACAAACAAGGAAACTCTGCGTTTGTTCTCTTCACAGCAACACGTCTGTGTTTGAGTCGTGGTAAACATCTGTGTGTTAACTCATGTGAGGGAGAAACTGAGGATCTGCTGGCTCCACCTTTCCTTCACCACGGAAACTGTCACTACAGACTTACATGACCTCGGTGTGTTTTCACAACAAAGCTTTATTTTTCACGCTGGACTCGTTTCTGTCGCCTGTTCTCCTCCGACCCCAGAGGGAAACATCCAGGATGTGAATCACCTCTTCACTTGTTCTCCTCCCTCACGACACAGCGTCACATCGTCCGTCACCATCAACACACTCATCTCATCGTTTCCTGTGGCACAGGGCGGATTAACTGTCGTTCATGTTTTCTTCTTCCAGCCGATAAACACTTAGATGTTGTGAATATTAGGAATCAGAGAGAGGATGGTTCGGTTTATTTGATTTATTAGTTTAGCATCTTAGAAGAAGTCTTGTCCCTGAAGCGTTTTAGAAGTGAAGCAGCAGATTGTGTATTCAGTTGTGTCTTTGTGTGTGTGTGTGTGTGTGTGTGCGTGTGCGTGTGCGTGTGCGTGTGTGTGTGTGTGTGTGTGTGTGTGTGTGTGTGTGTGTGTGTGTGTGTGTGTGTGTGTGTGTGCGCAGGGAGGAGGGCCAGTGTGTGGAGGGCATCATGGAGATCTTCGATATGCTGCTGGGAGCCACGTCTCGGTTCCGCGAGCTGAAGCTTCAGAGGGAAGAGTACGTCTGCCTGAAGGCCATGATCCTCCTCAACTCCAGTGAGTGGGAACAGAACTGTTTCACAACAGAGACAACACACGACACACGTGTTCATTCTACACAACGCTAATCTGACCAGAGCAAAAAACTAAAACAAGTTCAAGATTCAAAGATCTTTACTGCCATTATACTTCTCTCTCTAGTCAAGATACTTGTGTATAAAAAGTCTAAGAATATAGAGAAATAAAAGCATGAAAAACAACAAGTAAATAACATAGAGACAACAGAACAAGGTCAATTTACAAACTTTGCAAAAGGGTGCAAATTTAAGTATTTAAAAATGTGGTTTTCTTACTTTCATCCTCAAAAGGTGACATGACAACCTTCAAACTCCTCAAGTATAAATATATAAAGTATAAATATAGATTATCTCTGTCAAGAAGTTTATGTTTTCATCCCTGTCCATGTGTTTGTTTGTTGGTTTATAAGGAAGATTATACAAAAAGCTACAAAACAGATTAGGATGTAACTGGTGGGAGGAAGTGGAAGGGGTCAGAGAAGAAGATCGAGATTTGATTTTTCATTTTCTCCATTTTCAATGATTTCCCAGTGAATAATTCAGAAATCATCTGATATCAGTGCGTGTGGGAGAGTTGGTGCAGCCCGGCTGAGTTTGGTTCTCACCGGAGGTCCGAACACTTTGGTTATATCATTTATTAATAACCAATACAGATATATCATCTTCACTTTTGTGTTGAATCCTGTTTGTTTCTCAGTGTGTTAATCTGTCAGTGAGATAATCAGGAAAACCCACTGGACTAGAATCTGGTGCCAAGTTCAGCCGCAGTCCGAGGAGCAAGCTCAAAGCCTAAAATCTGTTTATTTACATCTACTAAAGTTTAAATTTGAGCATTTTGTGCTAAATAAAGTTGTAATTATGTGAAACTCAAAGATCTGTAATCATATTTAATGGCTGAGAGACTGAAAGCAAATACCACAACGTATTTCCTGTGGTCAAATCACTGATTTAAAGGCGTCACCTGCTCTCAGCAATTTGAGCTTTTCTACAACTTGTCAGATTTAAAGTTCAGAGACAGGTTCAGTGGATCATAACAGACGTTTCCCAACTTCACCTCCTTCTGATGCAGCAGGTCACAGTGTCCCAGCAGGTGAGGGACGTCTGTGCACGTGCTCACATAGTTTGACCGAGTTCCTCCCCAACAAACACACACACACACACTCACACACACACACACTGTTGACTCTGCTCCACTGCAGCTGGGGTAAAAAAAAAGAACAAATTGTGCAAGAAGTGAAATCAAGTCGGAAAAGTCAAATGAGCAAAAAAAAAGGAATTTTTGTATATTTACGATCTTGGACGGGTTGGACGTCCTGGTGGTGGGTGGACAGCTGTGATTTACTGCTCCTCCCCTCTACCGCCCCCTGGTGTTCCATGTGCGACCTCCATCACAATGCTGTGCAGGGTCTGTGAGGAGTTGGTGGCCAGATGTTTGTTGCAGATGTTCCTGGAGTCACAGCTCAGCTCCTGGGAGGACGACTCAGTGTGGACTCTCTGTTTCAGATCTGTGTACGAGTTCCCCTCAGACGGCCGAGGAGCTGGAGAGCAGGAACAAGCTGCTGCGGCTGCTGGACTCGGTGATCGATGCTCTGGTCTGGGCCATTTCCAAGCTGGGGCTGTCCACCCAGCAGAAGACGCTGCGCCTTGGTCACCTCACCATGCTGCTGTCACACATCCGCCACGTCAGGTACACACAGGGACGCAGCAGGTCTCAGAAACCCTGTGGTGTGAAACAGGTTCATGTTGCAGATCTTTAAACACCTCAAATCTGATTCATATTTCTTGGAACATACATTTTAGGTAAAGTTAGTTTTCAAAGAACCAGTTGCCTCATAAAACATGTTTATTGCCTCTTGAACATACTACTACTGTCTTTCCGGGATTTCTTTTAAATGTTGACCAGACATCACTTGAACTCAAAGATGAGGTCAAAGGTCAGGGTGAACTTTTCGAGTCTGAATGCTCTTCCTCTAGTCTGCAACGTTTGAGAAAATCCAAAGAAAGACAGATGAACAGATTTAGATTTGCTTGAGTAAAAGTACATTCTCCACACTATATAAATACTTCAAGTAAAAGTTATTATTCTTATAGATAATTAATAGATGACCAGATCTTTCTCCTCTCCACAGTAACAAAGGCATGGACCACCTCTCCAGCATGAAGAGGAAGAACGTGGTGCTGGTGTACGACCTCCTTCTGGAGATGTTGGACGCCAACACATCCGGCAGCAGCAGCAGCAGCAGCAGCAGCCAGATGTCTTCCTCCCCGAGCTCGGACATCTACTCTGAGCAGCAGCAGTACCCTGCACCTCCGTCTCACCTGCAGCCCGGCTCGGACCCAACCGACCACCCCCCCCGAGCACCAGCCTCCACACAGACCGTCCGAGGAGCTGGACAGGCACCTGCAGGCCGTGCCTCTCCAGGCCACACCTCCACCTCACAGTCTGGTCGGGACCCACATGGAGAGCAACGAGTAAGTTCACAGAGGAAACCGCTGAGTATGTTCATCTGGTCCAGACGAGTCACCTCACTGAAGTCACCTCTGGTTTTGTCTCTGCTCCCAGTTACATCCACCCAGACCAGTGGTCGCTGGACTCTGGTGACGGCGGCTCCCCCCCCGGGGATCCTGCGGACTGCCTCATCTTCGATCACATGATGCTGGGATCCACGTTGGAGGGATGACGGGACAGAAAAGACACTGAACTTTAGCAGCTCCCCCAAAGAAACAAGAAAACACACAAAAAACATGAAAACACAAAGTGCTGTTGTGAGGTAAAAGCTTCTTTGTTTTCTCTCGTCGAGATGTTTTTAGTCCTTAGGAGAAAAAAGAAGGTCTTTCTTGATCGAATGTATATTTTGTGTGCGTTAGATATTTCCTGTGAATGTGCACTACAGCCGACGCTCCCCAGGACGCGGCTGCTGAACCGCTGCCAGTCAGTTTGTGACTTTTTGATAAACAGTATTTGTATCTCCTTTTTCACCTCGGTGTCACAGAACAAGCCATCGAACCGCCTGACGTGCACCGTGCACGTCGTCCACACGGTTACTACTCGTTTCCATGAGGAGAGTTGGTCGTGTTTCCTCCTCCTTCTCTACTTCTCTGTGTTTGGTGTTTGAATCGGTTCCTGTTCAGGATTTTTCTACTCTCTGTTGTGGCCTTTTTAAGAAATGACTGTTAAAAAAGCTTTTTCTGCTCATCTGGTTTCATCGAGGTCTCGTGAAACAGCTCGGATGTTGTCACTGCAAAACTTGGCTGTACCTAAAATGTAAAGTTCTAAACCTTAAAGCAACACTGTGTAACTTCTGAGCAACAGCGCCACCTGCAGAGAGAAAAACGACGTGGTGAGTGCAGCTCTGACGCTTGTTATTACCCATGATCCTCTGCTTCCTGACCCAGAAGAGCTGCTGCAAAAAACATCCACCAATCTCTGTTCAGAATCCTTCATATTTTCAAAGTTTCCTGCCGAATATTGGAGCTAAACTCTGGGTTTTAATAACTTCTGAGTGTTTTTAAACTGATCTCAGTTCAGCTTCACTCTTCACCTGCAGCTGATTGTGACAGTTGAAGCTGAGACTCTCGGCCACTTCTTCTCTCAGGAGATGGAACCCGCTCGGCAGAGATCCACAGTGTTGCTTGAACAAACAGGAGTCGTCGTGTTCTTTGCTGTAATTCATGAATCTTCCTGAGTGAAGGGGACAGAAGGAGTGTGAGCATCTGTCCTGCTCGTTCTGTTGTTCTTGGCTCTGTCGTCTTTGGCTTCACGTCCTTCAGCGATTCGTCTCCTCACGCATGTGAAACCTCCTGTTTGCATTTTGTTTGCTGTGGTTTTCCTTTGGATTATTTTCCACGTTCAGCCAAACAAAACTGAGAAGTTGTAAAATGCTTTTTGGACAAACAATCATGAGCGGTGCCACTTCTCTTCAGCTTTAGCTCCAGGTTGTCCACCGGTGACAGACATGTGCACTAGTCCCTCTGTCCTGGTGTTGTTGTTGTATATGCATGAACCCACACAAATGTTTCTCTTGACAGTTTGGACACAACACACACACACACACAAACACACACACACACACACACACACACACACACACACACACACACACACACACACACACACACACACAGTGAACACACGTCAGCAAATCATGGCAAACACAGTTTATTGTCAATCAATAACAACAATCTATACATCCCATAAATAAGTGTTCACAAAATAAAAGCAAACTTTACACACGTTTCTCCTGTTTGTCTATGTGTCGTGTTTGAGAGATTATTTACAAATTAGGATTCAAAGTTTCAAAATCAAATCCTCTGATATTCATGTTAACATTGAAAATGAGCAACATGAATGATTGTGCATGTTCACGGCTACATTCAACAAAGAGTCGATAACATTCACCTTCTGCTCAGAGTCAACTGCAGGGACGACACGGGTATTTGTGTTTTTCACGTATTTCAGGTTTAATTCCTGGTTTTACTTCCCGGTCTGAGATGGAGAATTCTGAATGAGACAGGGTTTTAAACACATGATGATGCGTGGTGTTTGTGCTCATGTCCGGACACAGGACCAGTCCGAGCTCAAACTGCTGCATCGATGCTAAATGAATCTCAGTGAAGCTTTGAAAGTTGTCCTTTGAAACGTGTGACGCTCATGTGATATTAGAATCACACCAGGGCTGCACGATATCAGGAGAACATGGGATAACGTTGACGATACGAGTTGTAAAAGTCCTTCTGCTTTGCACGGATACTTTGACCAACTTTACAAAGACAGACAGACAGACAGAGAGAAAGAGAGAGAGACAGATCCGGACAAAGAGAGACAGAGCGAGAGAGAGGGATAAAGATCTATAATCTGGGGCGGGGCTCATATATATTGACGGATGCAGCGTTTAAGGCACATGGAAACATTTTGTAATCACAGTTCACGCAGTCTTTCACGATGTGTGTATCTCACATGTTGACATCAGGATGACGGTGAATCTTTTGGATGTATCGTGCAGCCCTCGTTTTCACAAGGTCTCAAAAGGTTTAGTTTAGTTGGGTCTTAATTATTTTTATCAATTGAATCAATCGTCATCACCGTGAACATTCTGCAAAATACGTCACTTTCGTTGATGAGTCACCGCTGATGATGATGATGATGTAGCTCTGCTTCATTAGTTTTATAGTTTTTACGCTGTAATGTTTGCTTAAAGAACTTGATTAGTTAACGTGACTGATTTATCGTGGTTGTGTCTCAGTGGGTGTTTCTGCCCCCTTGTGGTCAAACGTTGTTGAACGCAGCTTTAATCTGAAACACATCTTGACTTTTATGACCATTTACAATAAAATATGTCTTCAATTTTTTCACACTGTGTCTGTAGCACTCAAACTATTTGAACTTTATATTAATCTCAAACACTTATTCATACACAAAGCAATCATCTGCATTATCTCTGGATTTTAAGTTTGCGGTTATATACAAAATCCGTGACAGGTACATCAGAAGAGTCACTACCGTCATTAAGTTTATTAAAAGCTCAGATTTTGAAAACGTCGAAATCTCAAAACCTCTTTTCTCTTCTGTACAAAAATGTGATTCTAGCAAGTTTCTGCCGTCTTTGAAAAAACAGTAGAAAGAGCTGCAGTGGTAGAAAATGGCGAGTGAACCTTTCAGCTTCCGGAGGCTTTGGTAACGACAAAATATAAATATCAAAATAAATCTTCAGGACTT
Source organism: Pseudopleuronectes americanus (assembly GCA_038501795.1). Classification (NCBI taxonomy): domain Eukaryota; kingdom Metazoa; phylum Chordata; class Actinopteri; order Pleuronectiformes; family Pleuronectidae; genus Pseudopleuronectes; species Pseudopleuronectes americanus. Next base: position 21,828,490 of record CM076726.1, read on the forward strand.
GTTTTTGTGTATTTTAGACGTGACCTGGAGAATCCACATTTAAAAACCACACTGCTTTGAAACAGACCAGTAACATGGCTTCGTTTTGAAGAACTGTCGCGTTGCACAGATAATAAATATACGATTTTAAATACACCAATAAAATTTAGAGTCAAATAAAAAACACATTGAGGCCTTCAGACATGAAGCTGGTGTCTCTGAAGTGTCCGTTCTGGATTTCAACCTGAACAGGGGGTGGTTGTCTTTCCCCCCCGCCCTGGTCGTGGTCATGGCGGTGCTCATGTGGGCGGGGGCCCGTTGGTGTAGCGCAGCATCGGGTAGAAGGAGCGGGCGAAGTTGTTGGACAGGGTGCAGCTGTAGCCGTCCTCCGACAGAGGAACCAGACAGGCCAGGACCAGCAGCAGCAGGAAGAGCAGGTGCAGGGGGAAGGCGGCTCGGAGGACCCGGTGGAAGAAGGGGCGGTGTGGGGGGGGATCCCTCCGCTCCTCCCTGGATCTGGTTCAACAGAGGTTCACGTTAAACTGGTGTGGACGGCTTTAGACCAAACCCTGAGTGGTAATAATATGTAACGTGAATCTTTCAAAACTTTCTCCAGGGTAAAGATGACACGTGGGAAAGTTCTTAAAACTTAAAAACCTTTAAACTAATTTACAAAAACTCAAAACAGACGTTACCTCCTGGCTGCTGTTCGTCCGACTGCAGCAGCCGGGCGACGAGCGTCCGACTGAAACAAACAAGAGAGACACGTCGGTCACTTCAGGTTATATTTAAAACAAACATTAGTTTATAGACGTAGAATTGATTTAATCAGTGCAACTTCAGGGTTGTTTTTCAGGTTTCAAAAATTGTTGTTGTTGAAAACTAATAGTTTTTTTCTTCCCGGCTCACTGAGAGGACACTGAGAGATTAAACACAAACTTTGAATAAGACAAATCTCTTTGTAGATTTAAATTTAAAAAATGTTTTTATTAAACATCTGTATTTTCATTTTTGCACAAACATTTATAATCACTTTATGTACAACCAAAAAAAACTAAAAACCTAAAAACTAAAATAATAAGTTTGACTCATGTAAGTTCTGTTTTGTAAATGCTCTCTGTGTGTGTGTTAACCTGTGTGTACCTGTTTGTAACTGTGTGTGTGTGTACCTGTGTGTATGTGTGTGTGTGTGTGTGTACCTGTGTGTGTGTGTACCTTTGTGTGTGTGTGTGTGTGTGTGTGTGTGTGTGTGTGTACCTTTGTGTGTGTGTGTGTGTGTGTGTGTGTGTGTGTGTGTGTACCTTGTGCAGCAGCAGGTCAGAGCTCAGTGTTCCCAGACCCATACTGTCCATCTCAGAAGTGGCAGAGCAGGTTTCCTGAGACTGATGTTAAACAAACAGAGCGTCACTCTCCTGACGACCTTTCACACGATTTCATACTTTTAGATTTTGAGGGATGTCGAACTCTTTATATATAAATATATACGGAATAAACTGCATCATGCAAACAGATAAATTCACGCACCAGTCGTCCCTGCAGCACGTGCAGGTCGGCGGCCGCCTGTCGCAGCAGGAGCTGCAGCTTGTTGCCGATGACGTGGACCTTCTCCTTGGCCTCCAGGCTGTCGTGTCCGGTGGCCTCCAGGAGGAGCTGAGCTGAGATCTCCTGCAGGGAGGTCACCTGCCGCTGACGGCCGCGCAGTTCCTCCTGCAGCTCCTGCAGACAGGGGGCGACACTCAGAGTTCAATATGAAGACGAGACAAAGACCAGGTCCTCGATGAAAAGCTGACTAAAAGTAAATGAATAGATGTTTAATTTCAGAGATGAATGAATTGATGCGTTTACCATCAGGGCGTCTCTGCGCTGCAGCAGCACGGAGCGGGAGGTCGACAGGTCGCTGACCTTCACGGCGTGGAGTCGGTTCTCGGCCTGAGACAACCACATCAACAGAGAGTGCAGCGTCTCCTGGAACTCCTGAAGGTCACACAAGGTCAGAGGTCAGAGGATCGTTCACAGTCAACTTCTATTTCATTAGAAACTCGAGAATCTCACACGTTTATATTTTCAATGTTTATCAAGGTCCCATCATTTCCAAAGATTCACAGACATCAGACTGAATCACAGACGATTGGAACAGTGCAGCATCTAGTTGAGCTATTTCTTAAATCTTCTTAAAGAGTTTGGAAGCTCTTCACTCAAAGTATCCCAAGCACACAAACACACAAACACACACAAAGACCCAGCGTGTTGTGTCTGACCTGACACTGCATGAGGGCGGCGTGCAGCCTCCTCTCCCAGCTCTCCAGGCCGCCGCACGCCTGCGTCCAGCTGAGGTTGGCGGCGCTCAGAGCTTCCTGCAGCTCCTGCAGCTCGGCGCTGTCTCCACGCAGGAAGTGGCGACTGTTCAGGTTGACGGAGATCATGGGACACTTGTAGCTGTTGAAGCTCCTCTGCATCTCCTGAGCCACAGAACGGAGACCTCAGCGTTTATACAGATGTGATCAAATGTTTTTACAGTATATATTTATAAATACACAATTGTATTTCCCTCCTCTGTTGAATAACAACCGGAAGATTCTGATTGGTCCATTCTGAGGTTTCGTCTCGAACCTGCCGACCCTAACGCCGTTGCCGTGGTTACCTTCAGCTTCCGGATGTTGACCTCGATGTCTCGGATGCTGGTGGACGGTGCGATGCGCTGCAGCCTCTCCAGCTCCGGCAGCACCCGGCCCAGCCAGGAAGTGACATCACAGAGGTCAGAGTTCAGCTTCTGCCACTGCTCCAGGTCCTGCTTGATGTCCGTCTCCCTGCTGAGCTCCTGAGCCTGAAGCAGCTCCCAGCGCTCGATCACACCTGCACACAGAAGGTTCACATCAAACCAGGATCGAGTGAACGACTCATTTTAACATCAAATCAATGATTAACACTCTCAGAGGACGGATATCTGAGTGTGTGTAGAGGGACGGCTGGGCCTGAGACCTGAGGGACCTTCTAGTCGATAATGAGAAGTTAACAGTTCCATCACTATCTGTGGGACCCATCCTGAACCAGTTTAAGTCTCCACAGATCCAAACAGAGTGACGCCTCTCCCTACCCGTGCTGGTGTGTTTGTCGGCCATGCCGCCCGTCAGCCCCGCCTCCTCCAGCTCCTCCTCCTCGTCGTTGAGGATCAGCTTCACTCGCTTCACGCGGTCGATGCTGCCGCTGCACTCCGACATCAGCTTCGCCTGCGGACGCACAACATGACCTCAAACACACCGAGAGACAAACTCTGTCATCCTGCAGGTAGCGGGGCGTGTGTGTGTTCTTACGTAGCCCTGCGGGTGGAAGGGGGTACTGCAGGTGAGCGTCGGGGACGAGCTCAGGCCTCGGAGGATTTCTCGGGGAACTCGTTTCCTGTCGGGGGAGCGGGGCTGGTGCCAGCTGGGGGGGTCGCTCACGGACTTCACTGAAGAGAGAGAACGAGGAGGAACGAAGGTGAAAGAATGAAAAACAAACAAAGAGTCAAACATGTTCAACAGAAAGAGAACTGAGGAACAACTGGGTTTAAATCACTGAGGTGTCAGAACACAGGGAATTAACATCCTCATTGGTGTGTGTCTGTGTGTGCCTGTGTGTGTCTGTGTGTGTGAAAGTATTTATGTTTCCTTTGTTTCTAAAGATCTTGCAGAGACAAACTTTCACATGCATGAAACTCATGTGTCTGTGAATCACATGCAAACGACAGGTCAACCATCCACATGCAGAGAAACGTGGAATCATCACATCATGCAGATCTGTGACGTTTGAAACGTGAGGTTGAAAAACAAAATGGTGAACGATGAGTCACGTCTGTAACTTCAGATAAAGATAAAACAGGAAGTGGGGGTAACGGCAGGATGGGTTCGGTGTTGCTAGGAGATGCGGGGGTCATAAACACAGGGCGATGCAGCGGCATGCAGCGTTCGTACCCGAGGCTGCGTTCACCGCTCTGACGGTGGCTTTAACAAACGCCTCTGAACTCTCTGCGACCTTCACATCTGCAGGAGAGAGCGAAGGTCAACGTGTCGCACAGCTGCTCTGTGAGGGGGCGGAGCTGTGAGGGGGCGGAGCTATGCACAAGGCATGAGGCTGATTCAGGAGCATGATGAACTGGTGGAAACTGGTTTTCAACTCCTGGATTTAGTTTGTATTTTTTCTTATTGTCAAATGAAAAGTCAAGAGCCCGTGGATTTATCAGAATTCTGCAGATTGGAGACTTCCACACACCTCATCCAGTATCTGCTTTAATATTTTCTGCTATGAAAACTTATTTTAGTTATGCAGAAAAGATGCAGATTCAAGTTTACTTATTATTTGAACAAATTATGTTTTTCCTACTTCAAGTTCTCTCCTTTCTTTTCTTTCTTTGTGTGAAGATAAACTAAAACTGAAGGTTTCTCATGTGGAAGGAAAATATAGTAAAATCCTGTTTGTGTTGGATTAAGTTATTTAGATTTTAAATAATGGCGGTAGGCTTCTCCTCTGATGTGGTTACCTGACAGCGCGCTGAAGAAGGAGGCGTCCTCATCGTCTTCGTGGGACGACGACCCCCCCACGTCCACGGTGTGGTCCCACTCCAGCGGGATGGAGTCCACGCTGACCGGCGTCTCTCTGCCCGACCGCTCCAGAGGAGGAGCCACCAGATGACACATGGCCTGGTGTCCCGCTGCCACTGGAAGCTCCTCCTCCTCCTTCTTCCCGGTTTCTCCCCACGAGGTCCCGTCGGTCAGATCGGTCGAGTCCTCCAGGTCCGATTCCTGGTCCGACAGATCCCTCTCCTCCTCCAGCACCTGTGAGAGAAAACCGATGATCAGCAAGGAGGCATCAACAGGCTTCCTCATCGGAGGAGCAGGAGGAGCAGGAGGAGCAGGAGGAGCAGGAGGAGCAGGAGGAGCGAGGGCCTCGGTACTGACCGGGCGTCTGTTGACCAGGCGGTGGTGGAACCGGGCCACTCGTCCAAACACCTCCTGGCAGTAGGAGTGCAGCTCCTCCAGCTCGTCCTCGATCAGCACGGCGTCCAGAGGAGCGCTCTTCTGGATCAGGTTCTCCCCGAACACGATGAGGGCGTCGATCTTATTGGTGTTGAGGGTGATCTCCTGCTGGAAGCCCTGAGGAGCCCGAAAACACACACCATCGTTAACAGGGTCCAGGGTAAGAGGGATTTAAAGCTGCACGTTTAAATATAAAACTAAGATTTTCTGTACGTTTCAAACACATTTCTAATAATCAGAGTGGAACAGCACTGACGTTGAGTTGTCTCATCTTGTCCTCGACGTCGCTCTCGGAGAAATGCTCCACGTTGGTGAGCTGCAGGTCCATCTCGGTCAGCCAGACCAGGATGGCCTCCCGGGTTCCCTCGAAGTCTTCTCTCTGAGAGGTGAAGTGCTGCGAGGACACCAGAGCAGAGATCACGTTTCAAAACTGCTCACAAAAACACAACATTTATATTTAAAGTGTGAAACAAAATGAATCGCTATAACTTTAGGATTCAAACTTCAAGTGTGTGGTGTAAACTTATATTATTTTGAATTGATATGTATTTGTATGTATTTCTGCACTTTATCCTGCCATCACAAACAAACGTCAACTTAACGAAACTAAAATGAAAAGTCAAATTGGTCGTAGATTATCTGAACATGTGTGACAAAGATGATTTATAATATTTAGTGAAGCTCTTAACTCAAAGTAGATGTGATATTGAACACGCGTCACATCTGTGCTGCTGATAAACATGTAAATCAAATGAATCTGATCTGTTTCTCCTCTTCCTCTCTAACCCTGTGAGCTACAGATCGTCCTGTTCTGACTCTGCTGTGAACCACAGATGTGAAGGTGGTTCACAGGCAGCGAGCAGCCGGAGGTCAACCAGCACCAATCAGGTGACTTCTTACATCACACGCCGTCTTTATATAGCAACAGAAACATCCCCCATCTGCTCGCCGCCACATGGCGTGACGGGGAACAGCTTCCTGCCTCGTCATCGTTTGAGAGGTGACCCAAATCCCGGCGGCTTAGGGGGTGGAGCTAACCCTAACCCTATTTTTATGAGCTATCTCTGCTGTGACGAGTGCAGTTTGTTGTCTTGTTGGTGTTTTAGAAGTTTCCTTTGTGATTCTACCGGCTGCGAAAACGTTATTTAAATCAACCTCCAAATCCAACATTCCCCACATGGCCCACTTTGGGTTCACATCCATTTTGTCCGGGCCAGATGTGCCGCATCACTGCCAGAGGTGACCCCCACATCTGTTTGCTGCCTCACCTTGAGTCTACGCAGCACGGCGGCCACCCTCCTCTGCAGGCTGTCCCACCGCTGGTTCCCCTCGTGCACCATCACTTTGAGCCTGCTGGCGGCGTCGGTTCGATTCTCCCGGGCCAGACGGCGGTACTGTTTGTTGACGAGCTCCAGCTGAGTCAGGCGCTCGTGAACCTGCCGCTGGAACGCCTGAGAGGGAAAAGACACAAAGACACAAACAACACAACACAAACAATGGTGATTTAAATCGTAAATTAAACCTAATTGAGGTCATTACTTTTTTTTATTGATTGTTATTTCCCTTGTAAATTCCTATTAGATTAAATATGTGATTTTAATAACTATAAACTCCAAGAGGATCCAAGTCTGGATTAAATGAAATAAGAACAGGCATCAGCTTTCTTTCTTTAAGTATCTATATATTAAAGTCACACAATATATAACACCACAGATATAAGCAGACAACAGGCTGCAGCTGCTCTCAGGATTAAAACCTCTTCCAGTCACTTTATGGATTTGAACCCTCGACTGGTTTCCTAGTGATGATGCTCCCACAGCTCCCACAGCTCCCACAGCTCCCATCAAGTGTCACTGAACCCGCCGCTGTATGTGAGTCAGCGGCGTCATCATCATGAAACGTGTCAGGAAATCAACGCCATCTACTCTGTTGCCGTGGAGACGAGGGAATCCCGGCAGAGCCCAGATTACCGGACGCTAATCTGGGTTTCTAATCCAGAGTGACACGTCAGAGGAGCAAGGAGACACCTGGACCCGGCAGCTCCCTCACACAGCCACACACTGAGATCCAGAATCTATCAGAGCTCTACAGGAAAAACAATAAATATTTGTCTGCTGACCTCGAACTTCTTGAGCTCCTCCTTGGCGCTGGTGTAGAGGACGCCGGCCGAGTCGGGGTCGGCGGCGGTGAACTCGGCGCTCTTCAGCCAGTCTTCAAAGCGAGAGTAGTCGTCCAGGTACTTACACCAGAGACGCCAGGTTTCCTCGATCCTGACAGGAGACATTTCACAAAGTTAAAACCTCAAAGCGTCACATCCCTTCCTCTCGATCTGATCTAATCCATACAGTCATTCTCATAATTCATCCAGCAGAGGATCCTTCCAGCCTCCTGCAGCGGCTCACCTCATCCTCCTCTCCATGGACATGGCGCAGATGTTCCTCCAGCGCCGGTCCAGGCTCCGGGTGGTCTGCTGGATGGAGTCGTTCTCCGAGTCGGAGCCGCAGGCGTCGGCGTCGTGGAGCAGGACGTCGCACAGCGTCAGCACCGAGGTCACGCTCGCCGTGTGCTGCTCGATGTCCCGCTGAAGGTCCTGCAGGACGGACACAAGACAATACACAACACCGTCAAACCGCTGATCGACACCATCGTCCAGCAGGAGGATGCACAAAGGAAAATGGGGAAGGACTTAAAGCAGTATGAGATTCAAATGAATTAATAACAAGTTGCATTTCGACAGCTTCAGTAGAATATTTAATTTGTCGTAACACTAATCTCTGAGTTGCTGTCACAGAATAAACGTTATTGTTTTGTAGATAAATTGTGCAAAGTGTTAACACAACTATGGAATTGGGCTCCAGGTCAGTTTTAACACATTCCACAGTAGATTGTGTCTCCTCCGATGTCCCTCCGATGTCCCTCTGATGTCCCCCTGATGTCCCTCGGAGGACTGATGCCACTTTTGTCTTTTTTCCCGCTTGTTCAAAGTTACCACGCTCTGTGTTGCCATGGCGACGTGTCCAGGCAGGAGTCATTGGAGCCGTCACTCATCCACTAATGGAGCGAGCTGCAGCCTCTTCCCTCTAAAATACAGAAGTCCCGTCTCTTTCAGTTCTCTCCACACCTCACTCAGGTTTTTCTGTCTGTTATTTCTCTCTCTTCAGAAGTGTGTCCTTCCTCCTCCTCCTCCTCTTCCTCATCTCACTGTCCAAATTCAGACAGGAAATCAAATCCAATCGTCCAATTTGTCTGACAGATCGTCTCCAGATCAGGACGTCTTTTAAAAGTCTGCTCACTGAGACGTGACCTTCATTCACGGCTCGAAAACCCATCATAAAACTAAACCCTGTGGAGTCTGGCTCTCAGTGCATGTGAGTGCCTGCTTCCTCCTCCACAAACACCTCCCCCCCCCGGCAGCGTGCTGAGAATCCACTCTGCAGCACGGGCTCCTCCACACTCCGGTTATTACTACAGGGTGTGTGTGTGGGGGGGGTTGTATAAAACTGCTTTTTACACCTGGTTCTTCTGGAAGATGGAATTATAGTTTTTATTTTTCTCTTTTACTGACGACTCTAATTGTTCTGTATGATCAAATATATGTTCTGTGAATCTCTCTAAAAAGCTTAAATTGTAAAGCACTTGTTTTATAAAAATTACAAAGCGCTTTACAAAAGGATCAAATATTATAACATAAACTAACTCGGTGGAGCTCAAACCTTCACCAAGGCCCAACCGCCCTTTAGAGATTCAGATTTCACTCATAAATATCTTTTTTAAATTAAATTATTTTAAGAAGATTGATTCAAATTACCTGATTTATTTCAACAAGGTCCAAGAAATCAACGAAAATATCAAAATGTTCATGTTCTTACTCAATGTTCCTGCGTCTGCCCCCTGAACCAGATCCATCAAAGTGAATGGATTCCTCTTTGGGCCGAGAACCAACAGTTTTTGTGTTTTCATGCTGACAAACAATCAGATAAGACGAAAACAGAACCTCCTCTGCTGAGGTCATGAACAAATCTCTCCTGCTCACCTGCTGCTCGGCCAGTTTCCTCTGGATCTCATCCCCGTGGCAGACGTCGTAGACCACCGGCTTGGCGAGCTCCTCCTCGATGCGAGACAGCCACGAGCGCAGGTTGCTCATGTTCCTGTCGAGCTGCTGCACCGTCACCAGCGTCTCCTTCAGCTTCCTCACCCTAAAGGGGGGAGAACTCCACGTTAAGAAGGGAAACATCTGAGTCCAGTGAAGAATCTGATATCAGGTCTGTTTGTTCATGTTGCAACAACAACAACATCTGACCCACAATGAAACCAGAGGCCTCAGGTCATTGAGCCATGAACTTGTTTTAGTCGTTAGATTGTGAAGATTAACTGAACAGATCCTGTTGTCATTGCAGCTTAAGTTCAATGAAGCTGCACCAGACTACACACACTCATAGATCTCAGTCCACTTAATGCGCCTGATTGTTTTCATCAAGATTTCTGCATTAACGATTTAGAAATTTACCAGAATGTGGAGAAACACACAAAGACGCTGCTTTTCACACCTCGAGACTGAGGAGGCACATTTTGGTGTTTTGAATGATGGGACACATGCTACTGTCCAGATGTTGACTCCAGATGCAGCTTCATGAATATGTTTGTGAGCTTGTGTTTGTGTGCATGCGTTTGTGTGCATGTGTTTGTGTGGATGTGTTTGTGTGCATGTGTTTGTGTGCATGCAGGTGCATGCTGGGGGTTTTCCTGCGTCTCCATCATGTGATGACGTGGCAGTGGAAGAGGGGGAGGAGAACAACATCAGTGACATCAAAAACATGCTGATGCTGCGACCGTGGACGATTCACAGCATCAAACACACACACACACACACACACACACACACACACACACAACCACACACACACACACTCTTGCTGCCCAAGCTGCCACAGAAACCAAAACAAGACAACCGGATCTGAGCTCAATTTGCTCTGATGTGTCGGCGTGCCTGCACTGCACTGACAAAGCCTGGCCCATCCCCCTTCTCTCCTGCTCTCCGTCTCTCCTCCTCCTCCTCCTCCTTCTCCTCCTCCTCCTCTGCCTCCTGCTTCTTCTCCTCTTTATCACAACAAAACCCCCGATCTGCTTCCCTTTCAGCTGCCGGCCTCTTCAGCCTCACGCCACCCGGGCGCGAGATGAGGGCTCGGGATCAGAGAGGTACTTACGGGCTGGTGAGGAGGCGACTCCGTAGCGATGGCTCATCCGCTATAAAGAGCAAACCACTCCTCTTCCCCCTCTGAAGTCCCCTCCTCCTCCTTCCCTCTCTCCATCATCTCTCCTCCACAAGCATCAGGAACAGGTTCACTCGGGGACAGAGAGTGAACCTGGAGCATCTTTCTGAAACCTGACAGCAACTTAATATGTTTTAAATAAAAGTCTATAAGATGAAACGCTGAAGAAAGTGAACAAGGTGACTTCAAACTGAAAAAATTATAAATTTAGGATGAGACATAAAGCAGAAAAAAATATGAAATCATCAAATTTCAAACGCATCACTTGAAGTTAGACCTTTTATTTCTTTATTATAATAAAGATCACGTTTGTTAAATGAACAAATGACTTCAAATGAATCTGATGAATGTAAAAAGGCAATATCTTTATAAATAAACAAAAGAGTAATTACTTTTAACAACAAACAGATTTAACCGACAGAACTTGATAAATCTCATCTATAGTTTATTGCCTGTAGATTTGCAGACACGTGTTCATATTTCCTCACTTCAGCTTTACTCAGCAGGGTGACACGTACTGTACGAGCAGAAAATGAGATATTCAAGGTGTCAAATATCTGTAAAAGTATAAGAATATAACAAATATAGAATATCCGGTGACACCAGCGCACACCTGCATCAACAGATGGAAAGCAAACAGAAAGCACCGGAGCTCATTGAAGTGAGTCCAGGTGTTGAGCAGATTACAGGTGCAGCTGGACCTCTGGACATTATCGAAGCTGCCGACACACACACACCCAGCGGGAAACCTCCGCCTGGAGAAACCTCCATCTGCCACCTGCCTCCATCACAGAGACAGACGCCGGGGGTCCGGAGCAATAAGTGCAGTAATAAATAACACGTCTGGAGGTCGACGCTGCAACAGGTGGAGGAGAAGATGGAGAAATCTAAAGCTCTTTTCAGACATAATGGTTTCTGCTATATTCACGTTCAAGTGCCCGTTATGTTAATGTCTGCTGTGGTTTCATTCATGGGTCACGATGCCAACAGGGTTTTTATCTTTAAGTGAATCACTAAATAAGTTTCCACATTATTTATTTAAAGCAATAATTATTTATCAGCTGCTTAATTCATATCTCTTCATTTCTATTCAACCATTTTGCAAAATGATCATTCATGCATTGTGTTTTCAGGTTTGTTAATAATAATAATAATAATAATAACCTCATAATACAAGTTTTAAAATGAAAACGTTTCTGTGTGGATTTGTGTTATGATCCTCGAATCACTGCATTATCTGGAATTGATTCAGACTCATGGCTCCAAAGTGTTTCCTACACAAAGGTTCTAACCACAGTGTTTCAGAACAGATGTTATATTATATTATCATTTACTATATCTCTGTTTATGCTCCATTTTGAGGGAGATGCTCTCGCTGTGGAGATTAGATTCTAAAAACCCTCCTATCGGCGTCACAGTCCCTCACACTCGGACCTGAATACTCAGATTCTCCATCCCTCCGGTTCACAATCCCTCGTTCCACCATGGAAAGCTCCACATCGTCACCATGACGACCAGAAGTAGGAGCACTTGAAAAGGGCGAGAGTCCATTAAGCGCACACTTCATTTCTTTTATGTCGGCGTTAGAGCGCTCGACAACACGACACTAAATAATCTGCAACAGCTCCACTTGAAATTAACGACTCGACAAACTGTAATTCAGACACAAAACACTGTAAAGAAGTAAATGTGCTCATGTGCCAGGTGTGAGGAGACAGAGGAGGACTACAGGGGGGGGGATTGTCTTTTAAAAGACGCCTGCCTCGCGTGCATCTTGCACTCAGACAATGAGGAGGGAGGATGGTTCCCCTCCGGTGGCCCCCGAGGCCGAGGGCCCGTCGGCACAAAGGCTGGTGTCAGCAGGAGGCAGCTGCTGGGCCGGGGCCGGAGCACCCGGTTGGTTTTGGGGACAAACAAAGGCAGCGAGACAGTGTCAACGCTTCTAATCCCCCAGCAAGTCAGACCTCAGCAGTCATCTGCCACAACTTAGTGAAGCGAGACGCAGACAAAGGCCGAGGACACGACGGCCATCGGCAACTCTGAGTCAGCTCCTCTCCACCGCTGCTCATCCTCTGCCTCTATCCAAACATGTGACACAGTGCTGTTGAACTTGATTTAACATTATCTGTTAAATCAACTTAAATACCTTTCCCTCCCAAAGTCACTGCGGTGCAGGACTTGTTTTTCGGATATGATGCTCCAGCGATGTATATTGCATCTAGTGGCAATTATTGGTACTGCATGTTTAGGCTTTAAGGGTCAAGTGAAGGCCGAAGCCCACTGACACACACACACACACACACACGATATGACGATGATGAAATTACTTCCTGGTCGTGTTAAGCAGCTTCTGGGGACAATCCCCCCATTTATCAGCTTAGTGCAGCTTCTGTCTGTATCAGGCCGAGCCTCCGATCTGTGAGTTCAGATTCATAATCAAAACCTCTGAAATGATAAGATTTGAGTCACCGAGTTCAAATCAAAACTCGTCTCAAAGCTTTGAATCCAACTCCATGACGACACTGGTTCCCAGTTTGGACTCCAGACCAGCGAGTGGATGTAACGGTCGTTAACGGTTTCCTGCAAACTGGGAATCACAAACAGGCCTTTTCTGTGTCTCTGGTTTAAGAACAATGTAGATGAGAGAGTGACAGCTGCACATTCCATCACAGCCACGAGGCTCGTGCCTCAGCAGCGGCTCATTAACGGGCTTAGCCTCGTTACACTGCTCCGTCCCTGGGGGTGGAGAGGGGGTGGGGGGGGGGTCTATTGTGCGTGATGCTCCCTCTGGATAAAGATGGACGACACTAACGACCCGTCAGCTGTGAAACTGACCCGAGGACCCACCCTCAGTTTCTGTTTCTACTTTACACCTTCAGCGGTCGTGAGATGTTCTGAAATCCTACTTCTCTCTAGGTTTGAGGCGTCTGTCCCGAGCCGTCACCATATGGCCCATCTAAGTCTCTCATGGGGGATCAGTACCCATCCCCCCCCCTTCCTCTGGTCAGACCCACAAGGCGCCCTCTCTTCCTACCTGCTCTCTTTGTGCTCTCTCTTCCTACCTGCTCTCGATGTGGTCGAACAGATGCTGCCAGCGGTCGTTGATGTCCCTCAGCTTGTCGTTGATCTCCGTCTCCTTGGTCTTGTTGCTGGCGCTGATCAGTTGTTCTCCGAGCTGCTTCAGGTGCGTTTTGTTCTCGCTGAAAAGGTTGATTTCCTCCATGCAATCCTGAAGAAGAGCAGAAGAAGAAGAAGAAGAAGAAGAAGAAGAAATCTTGTAAGTTTTTCATGTTACATGTATATACTAAACAAAGTACTACAATTTAAAAAGTAAATTCACTTCATAAAACATTAAGATTCAAAGCTCCAGGGGTTGAAAAGTGTTAAACCTCCTGCAAGTTGTTAGGGCAAGAACAACCTCTACTTCCCTCCAATCCCCCCCCCCATCCACACACACAGAGACACACACACACACACACACACACACACACACTCACACCGTGACAAATGAAAGGGCCCTGAGTTGAACACAAAACAAACCCGCGTGGAGCTGGAGCTGACAACAGCTGTCGTCTCTTTAATGACTCACGGCTCTTTGAATAGGCCCCACACACACACACACAAACACACACACACACAAACACACACACACACATCGTCCCAACACACAGCAGCTCGGAGCTGAAAGCATGACACAGCAGAAACAAACTGTGTGATTCAGTGATAAAGTTTGAAGAAGTTTGTTCAGAGACTCCACAGAAACGTGTAGGATTGTGAAACTTCAATGGAGGCTGGAGAAAATGCTTTTATATTTAATCATCATAATCCTGCACAACTCCATTCATCCATCCAGCAGTTATCATATTATTAGAGTTCAACCTTCAGGGGTCACAGGAGGAGCTGGATCCCAGGTCACCAGGTCACCAGGATCATATCTGACCCCACATTCACGATCACGATCACAACTCATTATTCATGATTCATCGTCTGTCTCCAGGGTGACAGCCTCGTACCTTCTTGAGTTTCTCCACCATTTCCTCGATGTTGAGGTCGGAGTTGTTGGGCACCTTGTTCTCCATCTGGGTCAGCCACTCACACAGCTCCTTGTTCTTCTGGTTGAAGATGATCCAGGCGTTCAGGCGGTCGGCGATCTCCTGTTTCCGCAGAGACACCTGAGGGTCGCAGGGCAGAAGGGAAACGAGCGTTAGCACTTTGAGACGCTCAGGTACTGTGTGTGCACGTCTCATGGCTGGTGAAGCCGGTGCACCAGGAGAAATAACTTAAACAACTTTTTAAATCTCCAGTTCTCCAGAGTCCACTTCTCTGAGCTTCTCACCAGGAGACCACAGAAAGCGTCTGACAGAGGAACGTGAGAGACAGTGAGATCACCTTCCCTTCCCCCAAACTCATTTTCATACAAAAGCTCCTCTCGGCTCATTTCAAACTTTTCTCCTCCGTCACCATCTGTTCCCTCGTTCACACAATGACACCCGACCTGTGGCTTTCTCTCTGTTAACACCCAATAAGATTTACTTACTTCACTCAACATTAAAGGATCAGATTTTTTTAACACTAACGACTTGAAAATCCTAAAAAAAGGCTCCTATGCAGATCAACATGTTGTGAGACGACTTCTGATTGAATTAGAAAAGTCTGAGTTTCTGCTTTGAGCCTTTTAGCCTCAGAGCAAACTTTGAACTTCTGAGCTGAATCGTCTGACAACACACAGTGAGTGACAGCTCAGGCTGCTGGTCCCATGTGTTCGTGCTTCACCTTCTTCAAACTGACATGATGGAGCTGGGACAGATAGAAGAAACACAAAGACGTTCTTCTGGTCTTCCAAAAATTCCATCCTAACTCCTGAAATGACTTCCTCGTGGAGACTTAACTTCATTTGTCTCAAACCAGATTAACATTTCAACTCAGAGCGTTTACTCAACTCACAGTGTGAAGCTCCATCCACAGGAAGTCATGAGGGAGATGCTTGAGTTTCTAAAGATGCAGCCACATAGTCCAGGTTCATTCAGAGTCTATATCAACAAGTTTCGATAAAGAACCAGAACCAGCTGATTCAAACAAAATGCACAGATATTATAGATTGAGTTTTACGGCATCAAAGTAAAGGGTCACCAGTGTCATGTTCCCTCAAGCTGCACTTTGAAGGAATCTCTACACTCCCTGATTCACACTGAGGTTCTCAGTTTGAATCTAGTCAGGAAAACCACAGTGCAGAGAAAAGCTCAGATGTTCCTGTGAGTGTTCGACTCATAAAGAATAAAGAGGATGAAGCAGCTTGAAGTCGGGTTTTACCTTGAGGCACAGCTCCTCCCACTGACAGTGCAGGTGCTCCACCTGCTCCTGCAGCAGCAGCACGTCGTCAGCGATGATGTACTGGGACAGATCCGTCTTCATGGTGCTCAGCTCCGTCAGGCTCTGGGCCCAGTCCTCCAGGGAGTCCTCGTTCTCCTGCATACCATCGCACAGGGAGCACCACAACAGACTGTCAGAGACCCCCCTCCACCGCTCGCTCGCCCACAGCTGCTCCCGGACACTGCCGGCCCCCTTCCTCTCTCTCTGCCCCTCACTACTCTCTCTCTCTCTCTCTCTCTCTCTCTCCTGTCTCCACGCCCAGAGAGAGAGAGAGAGGATTAAGGGCCTGAAGGCCGGCCGGGGGGAGGGGTGAGGGCAGCACAGGGAGTAAAGGCTCTGATGGGTCGGAGGGGATGAGTTTCCAACTTGGCTTTGAAACTTTGAGTGATGTCCCCCCCCTCGTCCAACTGCCTGAAGGCTCAGTGTGTGTATGTGTGTTTTTGTGTGTGTGTGTGTTGTTACTGTTCAAACACTTGTTTACTTTTCTACTCATCACAGCCTGTGAGTTTCTGCAGGTTTAGTTTAAAAAGTTGGTTGTTGACTCGTGTCCATGTTTGCAGACGCACCTTGTTGATTCTCTCGTTCCTCTGCAGCTCCTCGTCCCACTCGGGAATCATCTGGTTCACCAGGGTCTTCAGGTCCTTCAGCTGCAGCTCGCTGTGGCCCAGCCCGGCCTCGCAGCGCTGCCAGTTCTGAGACACACAGAGCAGCACGTTAGAATCCCACTGATCCGATCAACGCAACAGGCTTTTAAAACAAAACAGAGAACGAGTGCATCTCTTTGTCTTTTGCTTCCTTCTTAATTCACGTCTTCTGTCGTGAATTAAAGCTGATTGGATTAACTTGGCTGCTCAGGGGGAGCAGGGGACAGATGGAGGACGGAGCATCCAGATGTCTCCACAGTCTATCGAGTTGAAAATACAAAACTAAGACAAATCACATCGAGCTGCAGCAGCAAAGAAAACACAGGAGGCGTTTGAATGAATTCAATTTAAACTAAGAAAATGTTGAGTTTATGAGTATTTCTGTGGATTTTTACGTTAAATCTGATGTTTAACTTTGAGTCTGTGAAATAGACTTGATTTTACATATTCTGTTTGAATCTGGCTCCGTTCACACCTGGTTTAACATCTGTCCTGAGAGATCAGATCACATCTGGACACACAAGTTCACACCAGGTTTTAAAATGTGTCCTCTGATTGTGATTGGATCTCACTTCCTTCTCTAATAAATAATAATCCTGTACGTCATCAGAGTTTTGCTCAGTTTGAGTTTACAGATGTGTCCAAAGTCACTTCAGCTGATGCTCCAGAGATGCTCCAGACCTTCTAAAGACATTCCATAGTGGCCCAGTACCTTGACGATGGATTCGGTGAGGTCCACCCTCCGGCCCAGCTGAGACTGGAGTCTGTCCCACTCCTCCTGCAGGGTCCCCAGCTCCGTCTGCAGCTGAGTCTGGGTCTCCTCGTCCCCCATGGCAAAGAGCTGCCGGCCGACCTCCAGAGTGTGGATGAAACTGCACTGATACCTCTGGAAGAGCAGCTCTGTGTGCTGAGGAGGAGGAGGAGGAGGAGGAGGAGGAGGAGGAGGAGGAGGAGGAGGAGGAGGAGGAGGAGGAGGAGGAGAGGAGGAGGAGGGGAGGAGACACAGAGTTCAACAGGGAACAAACTATCTGTGGTTTAAATGTCTGAACCTTCACTGATGAGCTGCTATCAACAGGAGAAAGAAAGTTAACTGCAGCTTCATTCAGTCCAAATCTCCTCAGCCTCCTTTCAGGATCATCAAAGACTCAAAACAATCTCATCTCTTTCTTTCTTTTCAGGTAAATTCAATCATCAGATCTCTGAATCTTTAATGAGCCGTTAAGCTTCTGGTTTCTCTCTGTTTGTGTCTGTGGTGACGACTCGTCTCGATCTGAATAAAACAATCAGTGAATATCAACTTTCTGCAGAGAACTTTCACACGTTGGGTTTTATAAAAGTCTGGAAATTAGTCGATATTAAGTAAGTTAGTGCAGTCTTGACTGTATAATTATGTGATATAAGTATTTCTGATTTAACGCTCTGATGCACCCGCTGTTCTAGATCAAGATTTCTAGATCTTTATTAATATGTTAATGATAATTAACACAGGTATCATGCTACAGTACAGCCAACAAAAGGTTTATTTAAATAAAATTTTTAGAAAATGCCCTTAGTCCCCAGAGGGTTAAAGTTTGATCACTAATAAATAATGACTGAGTTCTGGTTCCCACCTGCAGGTCTCTCAGCGAGCGCCTGAGCTGCTGCAGGCTGCAGCGGGGGGGGCCCGGTGGGGGGGGAGGAGGGTGTGCGTGTCCGACAGGAACTTCTGCAGCTTCTTCAGGCTGCGGTTGTACTGGTGCCAGTGCCTCACCAGCCCCTCCACCAGGGAGCGCCGCTGGTCGGCCCGCTGCACCGCCCCCTGCCAGTGCTCCCTGAGCTGGGCCAGCTTCAGGATGAAGTCACTCCTGAGAACCACAGACATCGTGAGTTTGACCTTCTAGTGGCATGAGATGAAAAGTCAATAATGATTCAGCCTCTGGAGACCATGAACATCTGAAGGAAACATTTCACTTTGAACTCAAACACTGAATTAACAGCAGCTGAAAGCAAAGAAGATTAAATCAAAGTTTGACCTTTTCACCTCCTGAGAAGAAAATAAAAGGCGTGTCTCTTCCTCTCTCTAAATAGAGGAGAGGCTCGATGACTCATTCACACCTGGTTCAGTGTGAAAGGTCAGAAAGAGTCGGTCAGACCAATCAGAGTCCAGTACAGTCAGACTCCGCCCACGTACTTATGACAAACTAAATTCTTCTTCTGAATCACAATGTGAAACCACAACTGGGATCAACTGAACCGGTGGAACCAGCAGTTACCTGTCGTCCAGCTCTCCTCTCTGCAGCAGGTGCAGAGCTTCAGTGATGACCGAGTGGAGGATCTGGTGACCGGTGGACAGCTCGGCCTGGAACCTCTGAAACACACCAGGAGACACCGGGGTCACATCTCAGGGATTCTCTACCTCCACGAGGAAGGGGATGTTTTCACCCGGGTAACGATTTGTTTGTTTGTTTGTTGGCAGGATTACACAAAGTCTACTGAACAGATTTCCATCAGACATTTATCAACGAGCATCTGGACCGAGGAGCAGATCCAGGATCAGTGCGGCTCAGCTTGATTGACTGTAAGGGGCCTGTTGGTCGGAGGTCTGGGCCTCACAGAGGGACAGCAGAGTGTCGGTGAGTCTGTGACTCGTGTTCGATACCTTGTGTGTGCAGAGCTGCTGCCGCAGGCCGGCGTACGACCCGGCCACGTCCACAGCCAGAGCGTCCTCCATCCTCTGCAGGAAGGACATCCAGCTCTCACACTTCTGCTCGAAGCTCTGCTGCCTCAGCGACTCCGTCTGCAGCTCACTGCACACACCACACAAAACACACATTCTACCTCAGGTGTAAAGAACTCGTTTCAGTCTAATAAAAGCATTGATTCCTCTTTAGAGTTACACACATTTCAGTTTTCTCACAAATCTGATCAAACCTTTGATTTGGGGAATTTTGAGTTTTAGTTTGCCTGTGAGGTTTCATCCTTTAAATATAAGATTCATTCAGCTCAGTTTTATTCACTAACAGTCAAATATCTATTGACAGGACACGATTGGTTTAATAATCATTATTTTCTGGATTCAGCCTCGTGAGGATTTGCTGCTCTTCTCTTCATTTTTAATTCGTGTTTTAGTTTTAGTTTCATTCGCTAAAGAATTGATTCAGTTCAATCCATCGATGTGAGTTCTGTGATCTGATGAACTTTGTCATTTAATGAAGCTTAAATCCAGCAGAGTGTTGAACCTCATGTGCTCAGATCTGCCCCCCCACTGACCTGCAGGCCTCCTCTGCTCTGGCGGCGGCGGCGGCCCAGCTCCGGTTGAGGTGTTGCAGGTGTCGCGCTGCGGCGTCGCCCGGCGTCAGGCTGCAGCTCAGCTCGTTGAGCAGGTCCAGGTCAGCGGACCGGCCGCTCAGCTCCAGGAGGCCAGACTGGAAACACACAGAGGCATCAGAGACTCAGAGGGATCACAGCCGTCTGGACTGAAGCACACGACATCACAGCTGAGAAACAGGACACGCTACAGACACGCTACAGACACGTCTGTCGTCTTCTGTCCCTGTTGAGTCCTCAGTTTGAGTAACGACTAACAAACAGACTTTAGCATCTACACCAGGTTTTAAAATGTAATTGTGTGGATTGTCTCGACGTTGGAAACTGAATTCGTGAAAACAAACTCACTCAAATGAGGTCGTCAGTGTTTACGCCCTTAAAGTTCACAGGAAAAGTGGAAAAGTTAAATATCTACATGATGAACTTCATTATTCAATGTTTTCATTTGCTTTATTTTAGTAATTTTTAAGGTTTTAAGTCTGTCCTTTGTCCTTTTATTAACACCCTAATTTTTACCTTTTATTCATTTAAGCATTTTGTGATATACAAAAGTACCATAGAAATAAGGTTATAACAGATGAGACTGTTTTAATAAAACCTTGAAATCACTAAAAGAGTAAACAAATGAGGCCTGACTCTAGAAACATCTTTAAACTAAATAGTTTGTCTTGAATAAAACAAAGACAGACGCAATTTTTCAGATTTGTTCCAAGAAAGTAAGATTTTTCAGGACTACATTTTTTCGATTATTCTCTAATCTGTTAAAATAAAGCTTGAATCATAATAATAAAGAGGAGTTATTGTGACTGCACCTCGATGCATGCTGATTCATAAAGTCCCTTCACGGCGTCTCACCTGGTCTCCAGCCTGAGCCACGTTCTCCAGACGCTGTGTCCAGACCTCCAGGTTCCTCTCCACTGACTCCAGGACGCCTCCGAACTCCTGCAGCCGCCTCAGCTCCTCCTACACACACATGACCACACGACCCCATGACCTTTGTGGGTTAAGTTCTAGGCCACAGTGACGCTCAAGAAACTGAGTCAGGCTGGGAAACACATGCAGAGCTCTGAACAGCTACATATCGCAGAGTCTGTGCTAAAAATATGCACAAGAACATAACGATGCATTGGAAATCTATCTTCTAAATGGATTTACACTTTAAAAACAATGAAAAAAAATGACAATAAAGTGAATAAATTATTATTTTGAAGCAACGAAACAACAGTTTTGAGTCTCAAACAGGTTATGGAGAATTAAAATAAGCAGAAAGTTACAATAAAAAGCAGTAAAACCACAGAAAGAAGAAGATTCCTTCTCGTACCTGCAGCTGACCCAGTTCCACTGTGAGCTTCTGAACGAGCTGCAGGACACCACGTGTCAACAACCTGCTCTGGGATTGGACCAGAGCAGCAGCCGAAGGTTCCAGGTGACTAGTCAGGTCCTTGGAGGCCTCCAGCACCCCCTGCAGGTCAGACTGCAAAGTGTCCGCCCTCTGCAGGAGACTCTGGAAACAGATTAAAGAGTAAAAAGGTTCAGCTGAAGAGTTTGAGTCTGAGGAAGTGAGTGGTGAGGAAACAGACAAAGGTTTCTAAAGTAATACATTATATTTATTGCAGATCTCAACTACAATTACATGGAAAAACATGACATAGTGATTGTTAAATAAAGCTCAAATGGGCCCAATAACACATCAGGATCTGGATCTGTGACAAACTTAAAGGTCGTTTTTGGATTTTCCTGTTTTCATGTCGACTCGTTCCTTCTGAGACGTTTCCCTCTGCACATGTTGTCCTCTCACCTGAAGCTCGACCATCCTGACAGCGACCTGCTCCGTGCTGTTGTCGTCTGCAGGCGCCGCGCTCAGAGCGGCCGTGACGTTGCTCTGCAGCCGCTGCAGCTGTCGGGAGAACGAGGCCTCCAGATGCCCATAGAGCTCCCAGAGCTCCAGGAGCCTCTGACTCCTCTGGAGCTGCTGGAGCACAGATCCAGACGCCCCTGGTCCAACTGAAAAACAGGAGAGTGAGTGAGGGTTGTGTTGTGTTGTGTCTATAAGTGTGTGTGTGTGTGTGTGTGTGTGTGTGTGTGTGTGTGTGTGTGTGTGTGTGTGTCTCACCTGTGTGTGTGTCTGTCCAGCTGCTCAGTGAGAAGCACAGCAGCCTCAGGACTGATGAAGTCTCTGAGGGACGAGAGGGTTTGACTCAGCTCGTCCCTCAGAGACTCTGCAGCTTGTGTCTCCTCATGAAGAAGCTGATTCAACACAACAACACAACAACAACACAACAACACAAAAACATAACAGTTATCAGAAGTTGATCATGAATCATTAACGATTCTTCACATTAACTCAAGAAGCTTGGATTTAAATACATCATTGAATCAAATAAACAGACATTTTTATTTAACATGTAATAAGCTAGTATTTGAGTTTGTAAAAAATGTGGATGAGATAAATTACACTTTAAAAACAACTATTAAAACACTGAAGATGATAAATGTTTGTGAATCTGGTGAAAGGATGGAGCCAAGAAATAAAACGTCTTTTAAACAGACAAATTACATTTTTGACATTTTCACCATTTCCCTTGTAATGAATCCTGGAACTCGATGAAATATAATCAATGATTTGAAGCAGATCTAAATAAAAACCTGGATCTAACAGATTTAAATGGTTTAGTACCTGCAGACGTTCGTGCAGACGCCTGTGCGCCTGCAGGCAGAGCTGAGGGTCGCTGTGATAATCCAGAGTCTGAGACACGCTCAGTGTTTTCAGCTTCATCTGATTCAGACTCGTCTCCACGCGGCCCCACAGCTGCTGAGCCCGAACCAGCCTCAGCTTCACCGAGTCGCTCTGGAGGAGACGAGGAGAGGATCCAGTGAGACGGAGACACAGAGAAACAGAGACACAGAGAAACAGAGAAACAGAGAAACAGAGAAACAGAGAAACAGAGACACAGAGAAACAGGGAAACAGAGAAACAGAGAAACAGAGAAACAGAGAAACAGAGAAACAGGGAAACAGAGAAACAGAGAAACAGAGAAACAGAGAAACAGAGAAACAGAGAAACAGAGAAACAGAGAAACAGAGAAACAGAGAAACAGAGAAACAGAGAAACAGGGAAACAGAGAAACAGAGAAACAGAGAAACAGAGAAACAGAGAAACAGAGAAACAGAGAAACAGGGAAACAGACACAGCTCCACCCGTCGGTCTAAGTTCCAAACCACAGAGACTCTGGTTCTACGTGTCACTGACCCGCTGTGTGAGGTCTGCACAGGTCAGGACGGATTTCTCGATCTGAGAGATGAAGTCGCTGCTGTCGTCTCCTCGTCCATCACAGAGTTTCTCTCTCAGCTCCTGAAGAGCTGCAGCTTTCTGCTGGATCTTCTCCTCCAGGTCCTGACACACACACACACACACACGAGTGGATTTCAATATGCAGACTTAGATGTGGAAGTTTTTATATTTGATGTTGTGGTTGTCTGCCCCGATGTGAGCCTACAGTGACTCCTGACCTGGCAGCGGTGGAGGCTCCTCTGCAGATCCGTCTGGCTGCTCGGCTTCTGGGCCGAGTCCATCCAGAGGTTCTGCTCTGTGATCCAGATGTTGATCTGCTGCAGTCGGGCCTCTCGCTCCGCTCTGCTCCGCAAAGTCTGCTCCAGCTCCTGGATCTGGAAATCACAGAAAACAGTCAGACACGTAAGAAACTGAATTACATTATGATACAAAAACAAAGATTGGTTAAAATTTCTTTAAGAGTGAGTTTTTGGTTTTATTATTTATGTAATTTAAAGAACCAGAACTTAAATCTCATGTATTAGAATAACAACGTCAAACTTTGAACCTTAATAATCATGAAAGTTGGAATTCATTTGTCAAACTACAGTTTTCAAGCTAACATAGATTCCATCTCCATGACGACAGAGTTTGTGTCGGGCTCGTCTGACCTGAGAGTTCAGCGTCTGCTGGAAACCGAGCCACTGGTGGTTGAGGCGACCCTGGTCCTCTGCAAACTGGTTGTGATCGTAGCGCCCCATCTGGCCGGCCTCGGTACTGTAGGTCTGTGACGGCTGGTTCACGAGGTCCAGTGTGGCCTGATGGGCCGACAGCTCCACCTGACACTCCTGAGAGGGGGGGTGGTGGATGGAGAGCAGAAACACCTCAGCACTGACTGAATTGATTCATTGACTAATCATGATGTTTCATCTTCTCTCTACCTGACAGGTTCTCAGGTTCTGCTTCAGATCAGTGAGAGTGGACGACGCTTGATTCTCCTGCAGCCAGGACTGAGCCGCTCCGAGCCAGACCTGCAGCTCCTGCAGCGCCCCCTGCTGGGTCAGCAACTCCATCCAACGCTGAGGGGGAGGAGAGGATGTCGATGTCACACATTTACACATATGCTAGCGAATGTCGCAGGTCAAAGTTCACCATAGTTAAACTCATGTTATTGGGATGTTCTTTCAAAGATCAAGTTACTGGTAAATATTGCATGCTTGTATTTTATTTAGTGTGAGTCTGCAGACACTCGTGTGTGTGTGTTTGTGAATTTAAATGATAAATAAACATGTTGTTGGTCTCTCTACATGTGTGTGTGTCAAAGTAAACAGCTGCAACACATAAGACAGAGTGTGCAGACTGAGAAACTGATTAAATGTTGCCTGACAAATAAATAATGTGTGAGTTTATCTGTTCGTTTGAGGAAATGAATCTGAAACGAACTCAAAACCTGAAACTGGAGGTTAGGGAGAGAGTGAACCAGAAGAGCGGTAGAGAGAGAACAGCAAATAATAAGGACAGCAGGAAGAGGCAGATGAAGAGGGATGAAGGAGAGGAAGAGGAGGAGCGCTGAGAGGAGAGAGAGTGGACGACAAGGATGAAGCTGAAGGAGAGGAAGAGGAGTCAGGATGAGAAGAGTCCTCAGGATTCTGTGTCTGTGCTGCACAGTGGGACGTTTGGAGCTAATTGGTGACAGGACGACTGCAGCCGGACGGTTTGTGGAAACTGAGGCTGCAGGTGAACTCGGACATTAGAGACACAGGAGGAGAAACACTCTGGTTCTCTTGTTGTCGTGGTCAGTGTCTGTGCTCCTGCTCGGTTATAACGTTTTAGGTTTAGAACAGAAACCCTTCACTGTATCCTTGAGTCTAATTGAATGTGTGTGAGACATTTAAAGAAATTCCCTCAAGCGGAGACAACACTTATTTTTGTAAACACTGAAACTAAATTCAGCTTCAATTTAAGAACAATTAAAAAGTTAGTAAACGTTAATAAAAAAGTAAAAACAAACTGATAGAGTCACATTTGTAACTTCACTTCTTTTAAATCCCTTTATCGTCTGGTGGATCCTGTGTTTGACCTCCACGTGGAGAAACCTCCTCACCTGGTGCAGCGCTCTCTGGACCACAGGAACCTCAGCGATCAGACTGGACCAGTCCGCCTCTGTCTGTCGCAGCTGGGAGACGATGGAGCAGAGACGTGGGTCCGAAGTCTCACTGTCGTCCAGGTTTGAGTCCGAGTGTCCGACTGCTTCCCTCAGTTGAAGAAGCTGAGAACCGGCTCCGATCACAGACACCTTCAGGTCACATCTGGACTCCAGCTGCTTCCTCAAAGCCTGAAGTCAAAAGGTTTAGTTATTATCTGTTCTGCACAAGTCAAATTGAAAAAAGATGCTTCTCAAATATTCAGAATTCTATAAAGCAGGTACAGACACACATGACACACGTCTTACCACACACTGCAGGAAGTGCTCGTGCCTCTGATCCACGTCCATCTCCTCAGAGGACTGACTCCATCTGCTCATCATCTCTCTGGCCTCGACCGTCCAGGCGCTCAGAGCCGCTGAGTCACGAATAAACCTGTTGATCAGGATCATGGAAAATATGATGAAAGCATCTGACACAAAACACTGTCAGCAGAATCACTGTCGTGGTCATTTAAGTAAATGTTTCATTTAGAAATCTTAACTTAAGACTTTTACTTTTTCGTAGTCTGATTTTAAATCAGTGCAACAGGTGCTTATTAAAATAAATATTTTGCATTTCTGCTTGATTAGGAAAGATGATTATACAAATGACAACCCAGGAAGAAAGAGTTTTAATAGAGAACAATATAGGGAAGGATTTAATTCATGAAATTTGAATTAAAACAAAACTATGTATTAAAAATAGTGTGGAATATCTTATGTTTTCATAAAGCTAAGAACATATTCAAACTTTTCATCCTCGTCTCTCACCTGCTGCTCAGTTTCCTCTCTCGGTCGCTCGTGGTGCGTTCACTGTCCGCTCTCTGGCGAGCGGCTCTCCATCGGCCCTCCAGCTCACTGGTGGCCACACCCACTCCCCTACAGCCCCACCTCTGCAGCCGTAGCCCCGCCTCCAGCACCCGACCGAGCCGCGCCTCGTTCTCCTGCAGAACTTCACCGAGCTGCGGCCAAGCAAGAACAGGACTTTACATTAAGCTCGAACTTAAAGTGTTAAACTGAATCTAGTTTGTTTGAGGTTTTACTCAGAGAGGGAGTGTCTTGAAAAAATGTGAGGTGCTGTCTGGACTTTTGATCTCGTCTGAAAGCAGATTTAAACTAATGCTTAAGTTCCATAAGAGATCATTCTAGACAGCGGGTTGGTTTTCATTAACTTCAGCGGCTCCTCGTTCACCTCAGTAATGTTTCCAATCCCACAGCCGAGCACCGAGGGACATGAACCCTAACATGTTCTACCCTAAGCCTCTGCTCGGCTAATAACTCACATGGAAGTCCAGGAACATCGTGTTCTCCTACAGAAAACAACCAATCCGCTTGTGTGTAATTGAGCCAATTAGGCTGTTGAGTGCAATGGACAAAGTACGGCATGCAGAGAGCGCCCAAATGAGCACAACGGAAAATTGCAAAATACACTTTGTCCTCCGGTCGGCCGTCTGTTGGAGAATCAGAATTACCCCCGTGTCCGTCAGGAAGAACACGTGTATTCACAAAAATTACCTGGAGGCCAGAGAGCTCCTCAGATAACAGCTCCTCACTGTCAGCCCCCTGGTGCATCCTGGGAGATGTAGTTTCCTTCAGCAGGGAGTCGGCCCAGGCAACGTCCTCCTCCCACTGACACCACACCTGACGCAGAAATGATGATGGTCAGAGTTTTTCTGATGAGTCTGAATAAATTCTGATATTTCACAGATTGAATGCGTCTTCATCAAACTGCAAAACGTCCCAAATAAAGCTTTGTTCAGAGTTTCCAGTGTTTGAATATGAAAACCTGTTTGTTGTCAAAGTATGTACCTGTAATGTTTCCTGCATCCTGGTTCCTTTCTCCAGAGCGCTCTGCTGCTGTCGGGCCACCTCGTCCTGCAGGCCCGTCAGGACGCCCTCCCACCTCTGGAGGGCGTCCTCTGGGAGTCTCTGGGTCAGGTACTGCAGGGTCCTGGAGTGATGGCCCAGGAACTGGAAGAACTTCTGATGAGAGAAACAGAACTTTGTGTTGAAAGATGATGTTTGTAAGTTTTATTAAACACTTTCTCCCGCTCACTGACCGTGTGAGCGCTGAGCTGCTGCTGGAGCTGAGCTCTGCTCTGGAGCTCCGTGTCAGGCCTGAGGCGTTCAGAGCCCAGAGCGAGCAGCTCCTCCAGGCGGCGGACCAGCCGCTCGTACAGCTGCTGCAGCTCCACGCTGCTCCTCAGCTCCTCACAGCAGGAGCCGACCCCCCCCAGAGACGTGTCCAGCTCACCCTGCACACAGGAGGGGCGAGACACACAATCGTCTCTCATTCAGCTGCACTTACATTTCTAAAGACCAAACCCAGGAGTGAAATGTACCTGCAGCTGTGAGGCCTGGTGGAGGAGGGAGGACGGCAGCTTGTGATGCTCCGCCTCCCTCCAGCAGAGAGTTCACCTGCTGGACCTGCAGCTGCAGAGACTCGTGCACCTGCTTCACAGCCTGAAAACCACATCGATGAATTAGTGCACGTGACCTCCACACTGCAGCCCCCCCCCTCACCTGAACGCTGCTGCACAGACTCCAGAGGTCGTCAGAGAGGCAAGATGGACGCGATAGCACATTTACATACAACAGGGAACAGTAGAGACGTGTCGTCCATCTTTATTTACACCATGTGTTGTTTTGTATTAATGTGAAGGCTCAGTAACAGTGACCCGTCTCCATGGAAACAGTACCTGCAGATGCTCATTGGCTCCCAGCGTTCCACTGAGGTCACAGACTATTTGATGAACAGTCGACTTGTTAGAGGTGAAGGCTGCATGCAACTCTTTAAGGCGTCTCTGTTGGTTTAGAGACAGATGTGCAAACAGCAAACGCTTCAATACACAAGAAGTTTTTAAATTATACTACTAATACACAAGGTTACACAAGTATAAGGTGGAGTCGTGTTTAGTATGTAAACTCACACAGATCAGTGCTGATACAGTTAAAATGAAAACTGCAGATCATTAATTATTGTTTTAATATTTCAGTGTGTTTCTTGTTGTTTGTGTTAAATAAAGAGTGAGTGAAGAACCCGACCTGCTGCTTGGCCGTCTCCTCCTGCAGGTTCCTGAGCTGCTTCTCTCTGCCGCTCAGAGCAGTTTGGACCACAGGCAGGACTCTGCTCAGTACGTCCACACATCGCCGACCATGCTCCGACCCCAGGACAGTCGTGACCTTTGACCCCCGCAAGCTCAGCTCCACGCCAAGGGTCGCCAGCTCGGCCGACAGACTCTGGAGAGGAAGGAGGTCACAGGAGGTCGTGTTCAGGGAGGAGAAGGAGTGTGGAGGAACGTTATTAACCCAAGTCAAAGGGAAAAATCAATTTGAAAAAACGAATTACAGATGAAGACATAAATGAAACAGGTATTAATCATCATGACTTCATTCAAGCGATTTGATGAATCGTTGAGGCTGACCTGCAGCAGCTGCAGCCTCAGCTGAGCCTCCTCCTCCTCCTCCTGCGTCCTCTCAGCAGGAGAGTGCAGCAGGTGACTGATGGAGGACAGAGACAGGGAAGCTCTGAGCAGCACGTGGAACAAGTCCCTGGTCCAGAGTCTGATGGGAGACGTCCACAGAGGAAACCTGGGGTCAAAGACGTGAGTCACATTATGAACAAACGCTGAGGGAGGAGGAGGAGGAGGAGGAGGAGGAGGAGGAGGAGGAGGAGGAGGAGGAGGAGGAGGAGGAGGAGGAAACACAGCATGTGTCTTTTAATTTCCTATTTACTTCCAGCTTATGATCTTCAGTCTGACGTTACTTCCTGAATCTAGTCTGACAACTAACAACAGAGTCGTTACCATCAAGGGCCCAAGATACTAAAAACATTTTTTTTTACCGAAGGCCTCTTTCTGATTGGACTGTAGAGGCCAGGTTATTATTGATATTTTATATATATCCTTAACATGAAGTATTTATGTACTTCCTTCTGTATTTTGTGATTTGTGAATATGGGCTATACAAATAAAATTTGATTGATTGATTGCTATTTTAACCATTTGTTTTCTACATTTAATGCAGTAAAATTTTTGATATAATTTAATAATTAAAAACCATTTGTGTATGATTGTCTTTTGAGATGGATCCGGACATGAGGAGGTCACATGTCACGACCTCTGCACCTCTGTCTGTGCTTAGCAGCCAGGACAGCGCCCCCTCACCTCATCCATAGGTACTGCAGCCGGAGCTCCAAGCTCTCTCAGGTGGATGATTAGGGTTCGAAGCTCTTTCAGGTTTTCTGTGCCAATCATACGTCCTGCTGTTCCATCACCGCGCCTCGTAGATGAGTCTGTCACCTTCACACAGAGAGAGAGACACTCACACAGCTCGTATCAGGCCCTGCAGGAGGCCCCATAACACCCAGGGGACAACAAAGTGCCTTCTGCTCTAAGGTGATAATCAAGCGGAGCCAGAACACCAATTTTTTCTTTTCTCTTTTGTATTTGAAAAGTGATAATCAAGCACTTCAGCTCCGATGATGAAGAGGTTACCTCAGAGGGAGGAAGCAGCCAGCTCTCCTCCAGAGCCAGGAGCCGGCTGTGAAGACCGTCCCACGCCGAGGAGACGCCTCCGCCGACCACATCAGGCTCAGCAGGAGGCCAACTACACACAGAGAAGAGGATTAACACTTCACTCTGTCCTTCCTTGTTTCTTTCCTTATTTCTTTCTCCTTCATTCTTTCTAAGTCTTGGCAAAGTCCCGAGTAATACATAAATATATGTTGGATCACATTTTCTTTTACTTTGTGAGATAGAACTTTTTTTCCCCACATTTCCATTGATTTCCCAGAGAAGACTTCATGGATCTTAAAGAAACAGCTCGTACATTCAGAGGACTGATCTCTGAGTGTTTGCAAACTGGTGCAGCTGGATTAACTTTCAGGGAGTGTTGGGCCTTTGTGGAGATATAAGTAAATATATAATAATACCGTGGTGACAGCTGGGTGCGGCCCTCTGACTCGAGGCTGTGAAGTCGAGCTCTGCTGCCCTGTCGGGCGATGGCCTGAGTCAGTCCTCGCTGTTCACTCAGCTCCTGCTCCAGCTCCTGCACAACAACAGGGTCAAATATACAGGGATTCAAACCAGAGACCTTATTCAAACGTGTGGAAACACAAGAGTCGATACAGGACACGTCTGAAAACAAACTTCCGTCCTGTTGATTTGACACCAACACTGTTCACGTCAAGTCAAATCAAACCTTTATAAACCAGTTTGTGATTGTATTTTATTGAACTATAGACGTTTTAGGGTTAAATAGGTCAAAAGGGTCTAATTCAAGATATTTAAATAGATATTTGAGTTTAAACATGTTGAATTAGACTCGTGCTTGTGCTGCCTGTAGTCGTCACTGTAAACCTCTGGTACCTTCTGCTGCTGCAGGCTGCTCTGTCTGGGGAGCTTGTTCCTCGGGGAGGAGAAGATCTCCTGAACACTGCTGCTGCGCCTCAACCTGGACTCAAGGTGGCGCTCTGCGTCCCGTACCAACTTGGAGAAATTAAAGATTTCTTTGTTATCATCAGAATTGTCGTTATCTTCTTCACTAAATTAATATTTAATATATGATCAGAGTTTCTCAGGTCGCTCGTACCTGTGGCTCTTTGCGGTTGGTCGTCCTCTCCTCTTCCTGTCGGTCCTGGAGCACCTGCTGGAACGAGACCAGGTTGGACTTCAGGAGCTCCAGTTTGGAGGAGAGCAACTCAGCGGCCTCCTGCTGGGATCCCACAGCTCCAAGTTCAGCTCCCAGTTCAGCTCCCAGTTCAGCTCCCAGTTCAGCTCCCAGTTCAGCTCCCAGTTCAGCTCCCAGTTCAGCTCCCAGTTCAGCTCCCAGTTCAGATCCCAGTTCAGCTCCCAGTTCAGATCCCGGCTGCAGGTCAGAAACTTGACCGAGTGATGACAGAGTCTTCACCTTCTGCTCGATCTCCAGGAACATCTCCTGCAGCACAGACTCAGGTTCAAATCACGTGCAGTTCAAGTTTCAGATTTTAATTTAACCAACTCGACTTTCACTACTGAGGCTTCAACTCTCTCCAGCATCTTCTCTACCAATGACTTATTACACTTTATTCAGTTTGATTGGAAACTTTGGGCTTAAACTGCAACTTGGTGTTTTATTAAAACTTATCCTTCAACTATCTCTTCAACTCCATTCAATTCGTTATTCCTCCACTTCATCTCACACTTATACTCTATGTTTGTCACTACTTGAGCTTCAGCTGCTTCTTCAGCTTCTTTCAGTTCTGAAATCTTATATCAGCTGTTTCTTCAACTGTTAAACTTAACACTTCACAGTCTTTTAGCCTTTTTAGCATTTTTAACTTCCACTTCTTTCAGTGCTTCTGCAGCTAAAGTTCCTTTATGTGCTCGAACTTGTGATATGACTTGAGTAACAACACATTTCACTCAGTATTTCTCAAACTGAATTTAAATAATGTTTTTTTGTTATTAAATGGTGTATTTTATTCAAACCCCAGCTGCTCTGGTGATGTTTTGATTACTACACATTCAATTTATCAAACAATAATCCTCGATTTTATGTTTTTTTATGTGTCTGTAAATCTCAATCTTGAAAACAGATTTTTATCTTTATGATATAATTCAGTCATAATTCAGGATTTAAGGATTTTGTCAGCGTTTTGTTTTTTCTTTTATCAAATACTTTAATCTCTCTGATGCTTTTTCCTGATCTTATTTTAGAAATAGGTTATGAGGTCAGATGTCAAGAAAGTTTCATAAACACAGTGAGATGTTAAAGTCAGATGTTAAAGTCAGATGTTAAAGTCAGATGTTAAAGTGAGATGTGGGTCATGAATCACGACGACAAAGCTCCTGCAGTGAATTTGAATATGAGCCAATCGCAGTCGTTGTGTGTTTGCTTCATTCAAATGTGACGTGTGACTGTGGGAAGTGTTTAACCTCTGAAACTTTACTGGAGGCTCAAGTTACACAACACAGAGTGAATATGAATCTTGGGAAGAAAATGATCTGAGCTTCAGAGACAAAAAGTCGAAGCTGTTGAGGATGATTTATTAAAACTTAAAAATGATGAAATCATCACACAGCAGAAATAGTTTTTATATATATATGACACTGTCTACATTATCGTGTTATCAGCAGGGAGATAAAGACGCAGACGGAGAACTGACCTATGAATCAGATCTATAAAATCCATCTGCTGGAGGAAAACAAAGTGTGTCGCCGCACAATCACACAATCACACAAACACGTCGTTAACTGACTTCCTGACTGACGGACTTTGACTCTTTCCTGTAATAAATGAGTCTGATCAGTTTATCATTTGCAGAAATTCTCTTCAGATATATATTAAAGATGTCGTGTTCACGAGAGCCACGTGGACAAATAACACAAAACACGAGTCCTTCCTTTTCATTTCAGTGATATTTTCATTAATTATATTTCCGTGTGTTTTAATGACCCCACTTATTGAGTTGTGAGTTGTGGGAGTGTCCTGTGGCCCCTCCCCCAGTGGGCGTGTCCTACCTGGCAGGTGAGCAGCTGCTGCTCCACGTTCTCCTGCATGGTGCAGGTCACCAGGCTCCTCCGGGCCTCCTGCAGCCACAGCTCCAGCCGGCCGGCCCGCTGCAGGCACACATGGAGGACGCCTGCTGCCGAGGGCGATGGACCCGGCTCCTCTTCTCCCTGAGACACAAACACAACACACCTGTCTGAGCCGCCCTGCTGAGGAGTGACGGGAGGAGTCCTGAGCAAACTGCAGCTTTAAGTTGGATCTACCTGAACAGGTTGTGTCACCTTCACTATCTCTCCCCTGCCTGCTCTCTCCCTGTCTCTCTGTCTGTCTCTTTCTCTGTCTGACTCTCTCTCTCTCTCTCTCTTTCTCTTTCTATCTCTCTCTACCGGTCTGCTCCACCCACCTGTGACAGAAACCACTTCCTGGAGCGGTGGCCCGGCTCCGGTGACAGTGGCTCTTTATCACAGGACGACTGAGCGAGAGAGAGAGAGAGAGAGAGAGAGAGAGAGAGAGAGAGAGAGAGAGAGAGAGAGAGAAGAAAAGAGGCCCCAGCTACAGGGGTGGAGCTGAGAGAGCGAGAGAGAGAGAGAGACAGAGAACTAAACACCAAAGACAAACAAACACTCGTTCTCTGCCTCTTCACTCTTTGAATTAAACTTGACGACTCAAATTATTTTCCATTTTTTTAATTTTGTTTGTTACTTTTTGATCCCTGATGTTTGAGGATGATTTGAGTTGTGAACTGAAAAGTGTAAAAGTCGCAGATCATGAAGCGGCTGCAGGATGAGAGATGTTTCAACAGGAG
This sequence comes from Pseudopleuronectes americanus, assembly GCA_038501795.1. Classification (NCBI taxonomy): domain Eukaryota; kingdom Metazoa; phylum Chordata; class Actinopteri; order Pleuronectiformes; family Pleuronectidae; genus Pseudopleuronectes; species Pseudopleuronectes americanus. Next base: position 21,861,823 of record CM076726.1, read on the forward strand.
GTCACACCAAGGGTCAACAAACCAGATCCTGTTTAATCAGAAGATTATTACTGAGTAAAGATAAACTCGTGACACCAGGGAGGTTATGTTTTCACCTCTGTCCACGAGTTTGTTGGTTTATTTGAGATCAAGACGACACCGAAAAACTTTGGATTTGCACGATACTTTGGTGGAGGGATGTGGTTTGTGTCCGGAAAGATATTAACATAACATTCTGGTGCAGATCCGAGGGGGTTTTGTTTGATTTTTGAAATTGAGTATAGTTTTTTTTAAAGGGACGGTTGGGCCTTCATGAAGAAACGAGCTCTACTGAGGGACTTGTCGGTTTCTAACTCAAGTTCAACATTTGTGCCTTTAAAAGACAAAAATCATGGTCGTTCGATAACTGCTGTTCTTCTCTGTTATGAAACGATGTTTAACATCAAATCTCAAAGTTGATAAACTCGATCTTTAAACTGCTTCAAACTCAAGTGGTTGATTGTTGATACTTCTTTTGAAACATAATTTAGTCATTCAGGCCCATTTTAGAAGTTAAGACTAAATATACTCAACATAACTGAGTATTTCAAGCACATTAATAATTAGCAGAATTTAAAACGATGCAAACAAGGCCGGGTGCAGCTCAAACCGAATCCAGGAGGTTATTTTGTGATTGGCCTCTTCATCCACTCCTGACTCAGAGCGTTAGAGGGTTAGAGGACGGGGACATGTTTGTGTAGCATGCTGAGACCCGGGCAGTGAGTCTTATTATTATTATTAATATCAATATGATTATATTTTCATGTGCCAGGGCAGCTACAGGAAGCAGGTCCATCAAGGTCCTGATGCTGGGTTTGACGTCAGGAGGGGGAGGATCAGGCTCTGAGCTGAGGCAGCGTGAGCCTGTTTGGTGCTTCCTGCTTCCAGAGGAGGATTTTAGCAGAACTCCTCCAGATGTTGACAGAACCAGACTCTAATAACTCTTAACTCTTTGGTTTGTGATTTCTGTGAAGGTGTGTCGCAAGCCCCCCCCGCCCCCCTTCCCCCCCTCTGACCCTGACCGAGCTCCTGACACAGAAAAAGAGACGCAGGAGTAAATCACTGTTGTGGGTTTATTTGGATTCGTGCTCCTGTTTGGATATGTGGACAGAATAGAAAGACAAAAGTGGAACAATGTACAAGTTACAGCACATGCCGTCAAATGTAAGACATCTCAGTGTCGCTGCTTCCAGGTGAAAACCTCACATCTCTGAAAACATGGCGGCATCTTAGGCCTTGTTACTTTACTTAGATTTAATATTGATGCATTATTCAAATCATAAACGAGACGAGGAGGTTTTCACCTGCCAGCAGCAGAGTGTTAATGAGTCATCAGGTCAAACCAGTGCATTTTCATGGCCAACAATCTGTTTCCTTAAGTATAAAAGCTGATCTCTGACAAAGTGGGATTCTCTTCTTCCTGCTGCCCGGCAGTGACGGAGCATTTCACCAAAGTGAAGACTGCTCTAATTAATCAATCAACTCCATAAACATCCATTTATCATCACGTTCAGCTCATGGGAATACAAGTGGCAGATGCATATGAGCAAGCAAACAGGAGTTTATTTCTGCGTTTGCAAATGAGCTCAGAAAGCAAAAGAAACAAATCAACAAATCAAGAGGTTGAACTATTTGAAATCACCAGTCCCGATAAATGAAACACGTTAAAAAACATCGTACACTTTGTTTCTGCCTTTTATAAAAACACTAACCCACGAGAATCAAGGTAAATTCATTAAACTTCTCCCTCATGCTAAATATCACCAGTCCTCTATTGGTAAAAGAGAAACCATCACCGTGACGACCACTTCTCTCTTAGTGGTCAATAATGTGCTGAGTCATCTTGAACCACGTGTCTGTGGCGTCCACCTGATACTGACTCGGCAGAATCGCTCTGGAGGACGTGAAAAACTTTGGCACAAATGAGATTTTTTACATTTTTAAATTGCAACACTGATAAATGATCCAGAAAGCACAGATCTAAACTGTGGAGATTCACATCTGGAATCCTCTGCCATGTAAATGCACTGATGTGTTTAAAGTGAGACTTTCTAAAAGAACTGTAAGTTCTAGGTTTGGTGCTTGAACACGTCAGGTGATCTAGACTTGAATCCAAAAGAATGAATGCTCTGAGATAATTTTCAAGAGATTTAGAAGTTTACAGGAAAGAAATGACAGATTTCAGAAAAAACATCTAAAGTGAGTTCCAGGCCTCGTTCTAGAAAAATCTTGAAGCCTTGAAATCATAATTTATTTCTAAAAGAGTTCTAAGGTTAGAACTAGAACTAAATAGGAGACCAAGAATATGTTCTAGAAGAAATAGGTGTTGTAGATTTGGTTCTTGAGAAAGTGAAGAGTTCTCATGTTGGATTGTGAAGAAAATAAATAGTTCTAGAAAAAGTCAATGGCTGAATAAATATAAAGCTCTAGACTTGTGTGTATTAGTGGGATTTTTAGAAGTAGTCGATTTTATATATTTGGAGCTCCAAATTCTTAGAAGATGTATAATCAAGGTTGTAGAAGACACTGGTGTTGTAGACTTGGCTCTAGAAGGAATGGTTGGTCACTGATTCTAGAGCACGGTGTGAGTTCTAAGACAGGTTCTAGAAGAGGCTGGGAGCTCCAGGATTGTTTTCAGAACAGAACTGACACGTTACAGGACTATTTTTGAAGCATAGACCTGTGGAATCGGTTTGACTTTAAACTTAAATCTAGAAGTAGTTCTTGGCTTAGAGGGAGAAGAAGTGAAAGGTTCTAGCTCTAGATTTCTAGATCTAGGAGACGACACATCTCTGTTGGGGCCCGGCGGCGGCTTTGGAAACGTTAACGGTGGAGGGCGTGTTTACCATGCTCTCAGGCAGGGACTGAGTGGAGACTGTGCCCACGGGTCTAGATAAAGCTTCAGATGAACTTGCTTCTGTTGGCTCAGAGGTTTCCTGAACATCCTGAGGAAACACGGGTTAGAAGATCAGTCAGTTTAAGGCACTCATCACTTAGTCCAGAGTCACACAGTTATTCAGACACTTGGTTAAGATTGTTACACACGTTTTGTTGTTATGTTAACTTGTGTAAAATTAATTCTCACTGCTTTTTAAAGTCTCATTAAAGGATTTCCCCCAAAAATAAAATGGAAATGTGATTGTGTGAATTTCACTAAAGTAAAATACAGCTCAAAATGATGAAATCCCTGTATTGTACCTTGATTTTTTAGAAAATGTAGAAATAAACTGAGATTCATTCAAAGAACGTTATAACTTATTTTCATGAGATAACATCAAACATCTGGCCACCGTAGTTTTTAGTATAGAAACAGGATTTATCAGTGCAGGAGTTTTACTCAGACAGAGTTTGTGGGATTCAGTTAAATTAAACTTAGTTTGATTAGATGAATATGAGTGGATTAAAATATGGTTTCATAAGGACTGTTTCAGGATTCAGTTCTTTTTTTAAATCTTTTAATAGATTATGAGTTAGATCTTTTATTTGCACTTGCAGATTCCTTATGTTTGGACTTTGCATATATGTTTTTTAATTGGATTTGTATTTATTTGCACTTTGAGTTTGTTTGTTTCCTGTTTTATTTTGAAGCTTTTCTGTACTTTCCTGAACATGGTCTTCTTTTGCATTTTGTTGATTTTGAGTTTCATGTGAAATTCACATTCACCAGCCTTTGCTCCTGCGCCTGCACTTGGATCCTTCTTTGTAACGTTTGTGGAGCTACGCGCTCCAGAGGCCATTCTATTCAGTTTATGTTTTTTTACTCTTGATAATATGTAAATATTGAATATCATCGGGCCGACCCCCTTTGAGAAGCTGACAGTAAATGAGTGGAGTTACCTGTGTGTCCTCTCCGATCTCTTCGGTGCTTTGTTCGGAGGCAGCTTCGGTTTCCTCCGACTCCACGACCTCAGGGTCCTGACACCAACAGTGACAAATATTAAAATCCTTCACATAAACCACCTGAAGAAACTGTAAAAAGGCTGAAAGAGAAAACACTGCTGGTGATTTATTTAGGTGATCAAGTCCCAAACCCTGTCAGACACTGCCCTCTAGTGGAGGAATAACACCCAGGAGCAGGTTGAGCAGGGCGGGGAAGAGGATGAGGGTCAGGGGAGGATGAGGAGGGAGGTGGGGGGGATGAAGGAGGCAGAGTGACTCAAGTCAGAGACAGAGACAAATGAGAGGTAACTGGATCTCATCATATTCAGAATAACCTTCTCATGCTTTCCAGAGAAATGACCACAGCACCCAGTGTGTTAATCCATCTGAATGTGAAGTGGGTGAGTAACCAGCGAGTCCGAGGGGAGAGAAGAGGAAGAGGAAGAGGAAGAGGAAGAGGTGACCAAAAGGACACAGAAGAAAAACAGCTCTCGACCTTCTTTACCTCTGGAGACACGCCCAGGAAAAACTCCCAGAGCCACCAGAAAAAACCTCCTCCACCTTCTTGCTCTCTCTGCTGCTCATTGTCTCTCTGCTCCTCCTCAGCCGGGAGCATGATGACGCCATGATGCTCGGGCTGCTGACACGGGGAAGGTCAAAGGTGCATCTGGGACACTGAGCTGCGAACCTGACGCTCATCGGTCACCTCAGCACCGGAAGAACCTTGATTTGCTTTAATGTAATGTCCTATTTTAAAATGTTATCTTAATTTCTATTCACTGCATCTACATGAAACTGTCTAATGCTTTATGCTTATTTAGATTTATTTATTTTTTATTTTTATTAGTGTGAATTTATTTCAGTATCCTGTGTCTGTCTCACCTGTCAGAGCTCTTTGTAAACCCGGTTTTTAAAGGTGCTTTATAAATAATTTCATTATTATTACTTTTTAAAACGCTCTCCTCTGATTTCAATCAAATTTGAAGCAAAGTCAGTTTATGGACCATGAAAAAAGTAGATCATGTTTTTTCTTAATTTCGGATCAGGGATTTATTTTCAAGACATTTCTGAAGATAAAATTAGTTTAAAAGTTTACACGATTTACTTAGTTTGAGAGTATTTAGCTACGGTGCCTCCAGTTTATCACCATCAACATCTTTAGACACAATAACATCTCCTCTATAAAATGAAAAGTGATCCGTGTTAAGTATTTATCACAATGTGAAAATACTTAATTCACAGTTATACCTCAAAGATTAGCTCAGTGTCCCAGTAGCTGCACTTTTAAGAGTAAAACGCATGCTCAAAAAAAAAGATTAAATTAGCATTAGGAGAGTTGGTTAGTACTTAGACAAACAACAACTTTGGGATCTTGTAAATACATTGTTAAGGACATGTGACATGAGGGCGGGTTTGCAGCCACGTTAGTTTCATCCGATCTAATCCTGCTTACGATGTTTCATGGAAAACCTTCAACACTACAGAGAGTGTTTCATTATTCAGTGACTTAATTAAATTTAAAGGAGCATAAACACGATTTGGTTCCGTAACACTGAGTATTAACAATAAAGATGGACGACGCGTCTCCACTTCCTCCCGTTGGACTGAAATTAAGCAAAAAATCTCGGAAAGTGGTGCCGCCATTTTACGCTTTTTTACGAACAGGAAAAAGAATAAGAAACAAAGGAGGATGCAGAAGAAGAAGAAGAACAAGAACAAGAAGAAGAACGACGAACAACAAGAGCAGGAGGAAGAAGAAGAAAATGAGGAGGAGGAGGAAGCAGAAGATGAAGTCACTGACGTGCACTTTGACTTTTCAGTTTGTTTCATGTCCAAACCACTAACATGGAGCATTGTGACCTGTACCACAGCCAGCCACCAGGGGGCTTCACTGTAGGGAGCTGCCATGTCGTCCATCTTTATTTACAGTCTATGGCTCAAACCCTTGAGCAGGAGTCTCCCTGACTTTCTTACCTGAGGACTGAGCCTCTGCTCGGGGGGGGGACCGCTCCACCGTCTGCAGCGTCGCTCCAAGTCTCGTCAGCACATTCTCTTCCACGTGGACGATTTTGATATGTCCCTCCTCCGCGTCCTCCTTCTGAGAGACAGACACGAAAGTGAAGTGGATTATTTTGACTTTGGGGCTGTGTATAATCTCTTTGAAACCAGCATCTGATCTCAAAGCTGTTTGGATAATGAACCAAACTCACCTCCGACTCCTCCGAGGTGGATTTCAGGAGCTGGGGCCGAGTTGTGGTCTGTTCGGCCGACGGAGCTTTGGTTTGGACCGGAGTCGGAGGCTGCTGGATGAACAGAGCAGGGACCTTCTGCAAGAGGTGTAAAGTAGAAGGTTCAGTGAGGGACAGATATGTGGCACAGGAACCACTGACTGACTGGTTTGATGTCGGACCTTCTCCAGTTCCAGCAGCAGGTTCTGGAGCTGGTCCACGACAGTGAAGACGGTCAGAGTCTCTTCGGACTTCTCTGGGAGACAAAGGTCTGGTTTACACCTCTGGATCTCAGCCACTGTCGTGCTCATGGACTGGATCTTCTTCTCAACCTCCTGTAAACACAAGAACAGCGTTCAGATGGAGGACCAGCTAGGACAGGACTCATAATGAAAGACTCTTCCTCTCGTCTCACCTTCAGACTCTCCTCTCGGGGGCTGGGGAAAGTCTCCGGAGACGATAACAACGTCTTGATCTCGGCCACATCGTTCTCCATCCGCTTCACCTCGCTCTCAATGGCCTCCACCTCCTGGAAATCAAGACGCCACTCCATATATTCAGAAGACAGAAAGGTGTGGGAGCAGAGGACTGAGTAGAGAATGACATGTGGGACTCACAGCAGCAGCGTGCTCCAGCTGAGACAGAGGAGCAGTGAAGCTGTCTTGAACGTCGGCCACTTGTCGATCGGCCTCGACCAGCTGCTGCTGGAGACTCGTGACGTCACGAATCTGAGACATTTCCTTCAGCACCGAGCTGAAGCCCTGCAGGGCCGTGCGGATCTGTGCCGAGTCACCCAGCACCATCTGCAGCGCAGGAGGAGGAGATGAAGACAGCGTTGACTTGATTTATTTTCTATCAATTTACAGTCAAGATGGATGAAAATGTGTTTGAGGGACGGACCTGCAGAGAGTGGACGTGGCTGCTCAGACACTTAGCGCTGGTGTAGGTGCAGGGAGCCGCGAGCCACGACTGAGCTTCAGACATCCAGCTCTTAGAGCTGCTGATCATCTCCCGATGCTCCTGCAGCCACGTGGGAGTCTGAGCAGAGACATGAACAATAATCATCTTTAGAACAAATCACAACGTCAGCTCTGCTGCACAGTCTCCGCCCTCCTCTGCCTAACATGATGGAAACAACCTGTAACAAACATGTATTTGGTCCATGTCTTGTCCACTAGCAAGGAGGGGGTGGGTTTTATGACCCAAACTGTAGCCAGCCACCAGGGGGCGATCAAGACTCTTTGGCAACAACAGGATTAAATGAAAAGATAAATCCAGAGGCAGAAACACCAGTAGTAAAAATCACAATCAGGTTACAAACTGGGAACTGTGGTCTGACCTTGCTGAGCAGGGTGGTCCTCTGCTCGGCCTGCTTGGCCAGTTGTGAGTGACGCTGCTGGACCTCCACCATCCTCTCGGTGAGGGACAGAGCCTCCTCTGGTTTGTCCAGGTCCTGCATGTCCACCTCCAGCGCTGCCAGACACGAGTGCCACACGTCCAGCTCATCCCACACTCGCTGAGAGACGGACACAGGTGAAGGTTTACTGTCAAACTCAGCTTCAGTCTGGACACGATGATGAAAGCAACACAAAGATATCTCATGTCATCTCCCATGAGTCTGCTCACCTTCTGAGTGACCTTGGCTTCGATCACAGTCGGACTTCTCTGCTCCAGTCTCTTCTGGACTGACCTCAGACCAGCCTGGATCTCTGACAGCTTTGCTCCGAGCCTGTGGACGGGTCCGCTCCGCTCCACAGCTTCTCCAACCTGATGGACCCAACAACCACACACGGATAAAACTAAACCTTCAAAATCAATCAAGTGAAGATTTGTCGTCCATCTTTATGTGGATTTGTGTTGTGTTTCTCATAAATCTGCCAGTAAATCTTTCAGCTCAACACAAACTTTGTCAAAATAAAAGCCGTGCATACCTTCACTTCCACTTGCTGCAGGGACTGATTGACCTCCTGCAGTTGACCCTCGATCTCCACTGGGACCAGCGTGTCCATGTCGGAGTACTTCATCTTCATGCTCTCCATGACGCGCAGCAGCAAAGCCTTCTGGGTAAACAGCTGGCCGTGGACCTCCTGAAACCACAGTGAGAAAATAATATTTTAAAAACAGCAGCAAAAATGTATTAACAACAGTTACTGACACATCACTTCCCTAAAAGCAACACCAGCAACATTAGAGGGGTTTAAGTTTTCAAACAGAGGAAAGCAGTTTCTGAGCAGCGAGCCACCGACACTGATCTTATCTCCATCTCTCTGTGAGGAACCTGCTCTCGGTGGTTTGTTCAGCAGCTCTCTCTCCTGATGCTGCCCTCAAACGTTCCTCTTTAACGTCCCTGAACTCTGCAGCAGTTTGAGAAAACCCTCTTCACCTCCATTCGATTCTACTGTAACAAATTACATTCAAAATAAAATCTGATCGGCTGTGAGGAGACCACCTCCGTCTGATCGTGTCCGATGCTCTGCCGAGGAGGGAGGTGCTTCTTGTTATCGCTACGGGGAACTGAGCATGTATTGTTTGTGTGTGTCTGTGTGTGTCTGTGTGTGTCTGTGTGTGTCTGTGTGTGTTTGTGGGTGTGTGAGACAGACAGAGAGAGAGAGAGAGTAAGTGATACAAAGAAAGGGAACAAGCCCTCAAGGGTACAGGGAGATGCGTGATGGGACCCGGGGAGGACGTGGCTGAGTGTGTGTTCTTGTACGTTTATTCTTTTTGATGAAGTGAAGACATTTCTAATAAAGTCTTTGGAAAGTTAGAATATTATAGGAAAGAGAGCATTTGTGTAATCTGAGGATGTTTTGTCTCGTCAGCACTTCAGGGGACTGTTCGGTTGAAGGGTAAGAGGTCTGTTGGAACTGTGTGTGTGTGTGTGTGTGTGTGTGTGTGTGTGTGTGTAGGTGTGTATATGTGTATGTGCATGTGTGTGTGTGTGAGGCTACAAAGGCCACCTGGAAGATCCACTTACAACGGCGAACAAAAGGTGTTTGGTACAAGAGGGGGAGTCAGGATGGTGGGACTGATGGGGGGGGTTAGGGTATTCATGTCTTTCATCAACACAGACCCTCTCTAAGCGGGATGTGTGTGTGTGTGTGTGTGTGTGTGTGTGTGTGTGTGTGTGTGTGTGTGTGTGTGTGTGTGTGTGTGTGTGTGTGTGTGTGTGTGTGTGTGGAGACGTTGGCCTCTACTCAGGTTCTGGGACAAAGGACAAAGTGATTCTCGGAGTTGCTGAGTTTATAGAAACGAAACCCAAACAGCAAACAAGTCGACTGTCTGATATCTACTGCACATTAATAACAGCTCCTCTCTGTCTACATTCAATTAAACCACAGTCACAGTCTTAACATCTGCTGACCATCAACGTAACGTTTCTAAACTAAGTGCAACCAAAACATCCACGAAATGAAAAAGCATTTCAGAGGAAGTTTCATCTTGTTGACAGAAAGAAGCCAACAATCATTGTGATGTGACCTTGATACAAACTAGTGTGTCCCACCTGGAGCTCCTGTGTGCTGCTGCTCTTCTCCATCTCCGACAGAACACCGTCTGCGGCCTCCAGCCAGACCCGGACGCCCTGCAGGTCCTTCCACACCTTTTCCCTCTCCTGCAGCTCCAGCCTGGAGGCCTCCAAACCCTCCTTGCTCTTCTGCTTCACGCTGTGGAAACACACAAACACGCACACACAGCAACAGTTGTTAAAAAAACGTTCTTGCCTAAAATACATGAGCGTGAAAGCTCAAAGCCTCATGACAGTCAAAGCACCGTGTAGCAGGGATTGGAAATTGTGATGAAATGATTATTGAATGGATTAATTAACACATTAAAAAACAAAACAAAACTCAAACAAAGAGTGTAACTTATCATAGATATTCTCTAAATAAAGTTATCCAATGACCTCTGACCTGCTGTATCGGGCCTGCATCGCCTGCAGCTGCTGACACAGCGGAGTGGGAGGGGCCTGCTCCAGGTGGGCGGGGACACCCAGCATCCTGGCGGCACGCAGCTCCAGCGCCGACAGGGACCGATGCTCGCAGTCCAGTCGGTCCTGGTACTGTTCCCAGGACTGCAGCACGTCGTGGAGCTCTTCAGTGGACGCCTTCGCCTGTGAGCTGTCGGGAAGCTCCGCCTCCACCAGCTCCAGGACAGTGGAGGCCTTCTCCAGCTGAGAGGAGACGCATTGTTAGAGACATATCGTGTCTGTCGCCATCTTGTTCTTTTTCTACGTCAGTCGCAGTGGCACTGAACTCAAAACTACAACCTCAGGTTACTTAAACCTCACGTTTTTTACTGATGTAAACAAACCTGAGAATACAACACCTGTAATATGAATAAATACAATCAAACCGTTGATGTTTAACGATTTGTCTACTATTATTCTCTCTACTATCGTTTACTCGATTGAAAAACAACACACCAACAATTCAACATTTTAATTGAGTATTAAAGCAGATTTCTCTGAATAAAACTTCATTTTGGATCATGGTGCCTGTGAAGCTGAATCCCTGTTTGTGTCTTCCTCTACTCACACTGCTGGTGACATCGCTCCACTCTGTGATCTTCTGCTTGCTGCGAGGTGTGAGCTCCCGGGTGCAGCGGTGCAGTCTGGACACCGTTCTCCAGACGGCGGTGACCTCGGCCTCCTGGCCTCCACGACACCTCTGCTCTGGGCACCACTCGTTCAGCTTCTCCAGACGCCTGAGCAGGGAGGCCACCTCCTCCGACAGAGCCTGCACCAGAACGTCAGTTAAATTCAAGAACAGAACGAATGATAAAACACAAAGGTCTCGTAGAGATGCAGGCTGTTACGCACTCGGAGCTTTGCCTCCTGGTCCGTGCAGTCGGGGAGACAGGTCGGTTTCTGAGAGATAAACTGCAACAAGCTGCTTTCTGCAACCTTCACTCTCTGGAAGATCTCATCCTGGGACTTGTTGAAAGATCTGTGATGTTCCACACACCTGAAAAACAGATAATTCATTATAGGAAGAAGCGACTGACTCTATTCAAACACTAGAGCGGCTGAATGTCTTTCTCTGTTTCTTGTACTTTGTCGTACCTGCTGAGACTCTCCAGTTGGACGTGGCCCTTCGCCTGGAGCGTGGACATCCTCACCAGGAGCTGGCTCAGGATGTTCTCCTGGAGCTGCTCGGTCTTCTGAGGCGACAGGTAAGGGTGCAGAGCAAACTGGCTCTGGAGCTGCTCCACATGGGTTTGGAACTGCTGCTGCAGAGACACCAGAGCCTTCTGGGTCTCCTCCAGCCTCTCGCTGCAGGGCCCGGCGGAGCCACACGGGGGCAGCAGACACAGCTCGATGTCCCTCAGGAACTGCACCGCTCGTTTCACAGCGCGGGTGTAGCTCCTCCAAGACTCCCGGGCCTGGAGGAGGTTTTCCTAAAATGTAAAGAATAAATATTTTGAGTAATCATTGTAATCAAGACTGACACATTAGTTTTCATTCTGTTTTTGTTTAAGAAATATAGTAAAACTGATGGATTATTTATGTGTGTGATCATATTCTGACTGACCCGAACCAAACACACACACATCCCAAGATTTTAAGTTTTTCACTGTTGATCAGGTTACAGTCAGAATCAGCTTTCGCATTGAAGAGTGAAGCTGAACTGAGATCAGTTTAAAAGACTGAGATGTTATTAAAAACCAGAGTTTATCTCTAATATTCAGCATGAACCTCAAATATGAAGGATTCTAAAGAGTTTGGTTGATTTGTTACAGCAGCAGCACTTCTGGTTCAGGAAGCAGAGGATCATGGGTAATTTAAAGTATTAAACTTTGAATTCTTCAGTTAGATTCATTAAAATGTTATCGTCCAAACCAACGATAAAATGCATTTGAACAATTGAATGTTGAAAATAGGAGAACAATGCAACTTACCATTTTTGAGTCACATTCACTTAGGACTGATTTCTTCAAGAGCGACAAATCTTGGGACTTGCTTCCTCTTCTTTTCCCCTTCTTCTGCTCGAGAACATCCAGTGCTCTTATTCTGGACTCAACAGTCTTTTTCAAAGACAAGGTTCTCTGGTATTCTCTGTCGATCGCTGTTTCATTTGGCTCCAGCACGGTGACTTTCCCAAGCTCCTGCTGGTTCTTTGAGAGAAAAGCCTCGGTGTCTCTCTTCACCGATTCCAGGTCCAGTTCCTTCAGCAGGTTCCACTCGATGATGCTGAGGTTGTTGTAGAGCGTAATCTGCAGCATGTCCAGGCTCTCATCGCTCTGTTTGAGCCTCTGCTGCTCTGCGGCCAGCTGAGAGGGGTAGAGGTCAGCGGAGATCATCTGGAGGTCGGAGCGAGCCTCCTCACACAACCACTTTATCAGAGGAATCTGGACAATGAGGTTCTGACAGATTCTGTACTTGTCCTCCAGCTGTTTGCTGTCGTCTTTACTCTGTCGGACCTGCTCCGGAACCTCCTCCCTGAGGTCCTCCACTCGCTGCCTCATGTTCAGGTACTTCTCATGATCCCTGGCTTTGGTCTCCAGGTTGATCAATTTGTTGTGAATTTCAGAAATGACAGAGTGGAGTTCTTTTGTCTTTTCCTGGGGAATCCAGGGCTGCAGGAGGTCCACCTGGGACTTATGCTCCAGAATCATGTGTTTTAAAGGTTGTAAAGGTTGCAGGGACTCACTTGTGATGGGAAACCTGTGTCTGCTGAGATCGCCTACCATCTGCCTCAGGCTTTGTTCGACGGTGAGCAGATTCTTCTTGTTGGACTCTCGAGTTTGGACGACCTCATCCAGCTCCTTCTTGTTGACCTTTTCATAGCTACTAATGGCTCTGATGTCGTCCTGGAGGTTGGTTAGCTTTTCAAAGAGCTGACATTTCTCTGAGATGCTGAGTTCTGAGGAAATGTCTTTACTCTTCATCAACAGCGCCTCACAGACGGCGGACTGCTTGTCAGCCTCAGCCAGTGTCTCCTGCAGCTGACGCACTCTGCGATCCAGCTCAGTTGGGTTTCTCAACTCACTGTCTTCACTCCTGGAGGCCTCCCTGTGCAGCTGAGCCACAACCCAGGAATCTAGGTCAACAATCTGCTCGGACATCTTTTCTCTGGTCTGCAGTCCCGACTCCATCTCCCTCACGGCGTTGGCCAACTTATCAGTGGTGGAGTGTGAGAGTTTTTGAAGTGTTTGAAGAGAAGTGCGTACCACGGGCACCTCCTCAACCTGGTCCAGCTGTGGAAGGAGCTCCGTCACCTCCTCCACCAGTGACTCCAGTTGGCCTTGTTTGCTCATCACCTCCGACTGCAGCTTCTTCAGATCTCTGAGCTGCCGGTGAACCTCTTCAGGGAGGAGAGCCACCGTCTTCCTCCTTCCCTCGATATCACTCTCTGTCTGCTTCGCCCAGGACAGGCCGTCCCTCATCACTGTGATGATTTTCTCCATGATGGGGTTGCTGCTGCTCTGAGTTCGACTGGACACTAGTTCTTCTGTGTGGCTGAGTTTGTCTTGGATCATCTGGATCTCCTGTTGGATTTCTTTAGATTCCTTCTCCCAACGTGAGCTGAGCATGAGTGCCTCTGAAAGCTTCTGCAAATAGAGGAACTTCTGCTTGGCGGCTTTAACCTCCGCATTGGCTTCCATCAGCTGCTGAGCTTTCTTGCAATTCCACTGAGTGGCCGCAGGAGCCTTGGCCTCCAGGTCTTTGTCGATTGTTTCCAAATGTTCTCGGAGGTTTGATATCTCTGACTGAAGGCTGCAGGTCTCATGAGAGTGGACCTTCGTGTGATGGAGGCTCCTCTCCACAGCTCTCTCCAGGCCTCTCCACCTCTCGTGGAGGTTCCTCTGCTCCGTCTGGGCGTTCGATCTCTCAGACTGGCTGAGGTGGGGGCACAACTTGGTGAAGGTCACAAGCAACTCTCCGAGCACCGTTCTGTTGTCCTCCATACTTCTCTGGAACGAGCATAGATGCTCCACCTCCTTGGAGCTGCTCTGTTCCTTGGACCTGAAAGAAAAAATTATGTGTTTTTTGGGGTTGTTGCTATTGTCATACTGTAAATTAGACATCTCCACTTCCTCCCACGATCCAGAAATCAGCCAAAATATTGCAGATAAGAATCCCATGAATTCAAACTGATCAAACTCACGTTTCCACAGCGTCCAGTTCTGCGGCCAGTCTCTCCACTGTGGTCTGGGCTGCTTGCGTCTGTCGGCTGTAATCCATCACAAGCTCCAGCATGGCCTCCTTGCTCTGGATGACGGCCGCTGCATCCTGAGCTGCAGCACTCCACTGATCCTCCAGGTGCTCCAGTGAGTCTCTGTCCTCAGACTCAGCTCCTCTCAGCTGGGACAGGGACGACCCCTGGGCCTGGGCGGACTCTCTGCACTGCTGCACTCAACGAAACAAAGAACACACACATTCAAGGCAAATATGATCTACGTTGAGATTAGAGGACTCTTACTAAACACAAGCAAATTGCCTTGAAGTGGTTTAAAACCGTCAGGGTTTGATTGCACAATTATTTTTGGCAAATGCGCAGCTGTTTTTAATATCTATGTCTGGCAGAGATTTACAAACTGAACATGCCAAGATCTGAAGGATTATTATGGATGTTTTGCTGCTGTCCAACTTCACCGGTATCTACAAATCCTGCGGCTATATAAATAAATCATAAATCACTGAGTGACTCCTGCGATGGATGATCTCACCTGCGCCTCCTCCACCTGCCGGGCCATGTCTGCTGGGCTGAGCTCAGCCGGGCGATTCTTGCAGCTCAAGATTTGAGACACCAGTCTGTTCACACGCTCGTCCATGTCAGTGGTGGACGTGATCAGAGTCTCTGGAGTGTCATCGTGGGATTTAACCTAGAGAGAAAGAGAACATATGTTTTCTAGTGTCCGATTTTTTCAGTGATACTATCTGTGTAGTCTTTCTTATGCACAAATGAAGTTTACATTAGGAATGAAGCAAAGTTCGTTGCCTGTTGTAGTGTAACCTTTTCTTAATATGATGTTATTAAAGTCTCAGCACCTCCAACTCTGACTGACTTAATACAATTAAAAGATTATACTATTCCTTTGGTGCAATATTATAATAGTTAGTCCTCCGCAACTCTGCCACTCTCCTGCCTCACTACCCCCACCACCACACCCCCTCCTGTCACCTCCAGTCAGAACAGAGCAGCAGAACTGGGGCCACAGAACCTACCGCTCCCCCCCCCTCCCCTCTGGAACGCTAAACTCAAACAAATCACAGATCTGCTCACCTTCAAAACGTGACTCATAGCACACCTCTGCTTTCACTGCCCTTAATGTGTCTTTAAAAGCAGTGTATTTAATGTTCTAGTTATTAGAAGTGTCTTTGAGCAATGTTTAAAGTTTGTATTAATGTTATTTTACAGTGGAGAGCAGCAGGTATGATGCAACAGACCCAAGTACCGTATGTCCCACATTCAGACCAGCCTTGATGACAGTGCCGTTCCCATCGCAGACATTTAAAAACTCCTTTTCTAACTTTGGTAACATCTGGTGTTTGCATGGAAGAGGCAGAATGCAGAAAGTAAACATACCTCAGTGATTTCACTGCCGGGTCCTGTTCCTGCGAGTAGCTGAACTTCTGGGAAGATTCTCCTGATGCCGGCGCCTTCTGCCAACTCCACACCTAGTTTCTTCACAACACGTTCTTCTTCTTTGTTTTCCCAAGCAGCTAATCCTCGCTGCCGGCTTACTTCCTCCAGGCTGACGTGCGTTAACGCTTTCTGAGCTGGGGATATCTTTTCACCACTGCGTAGCTGTTCCTGTTGTGGATATAAAAACTCCTGTATTAAAGCAAGAATAATTCGGACTCTTTGTGAGACACGTCTGTTCCATCTGAATAATCCTTTCTTTTCTGAACGTGCACCAGGGACCCGCAGGACTTGCCATGTGACTTGCAGGATAATTAAATCAGGTTTGAAAAGTTCACGTTCACACCCTGAGGCTCTTAATCCTTTGGTAGCACAGAAAATAAATGTCTCATGGATCATGGTCTTCACTCTCATGCAGAATCACTAAAACACAGACATGATAAACCCCATATATTAGTCAGTAAACATTCTATGAAGATTGGAGGTTTTATGAAAGAAGCAGAAAAGTGAGGGATTAGAGAATGTTAGGGAGCAAGTGCAGACATGTCCATGCACATTAGAAGACACAACATGTGTTCTGTTCACACATGCACATTTTGTACTGTTTCCGACAAGTTAATGTTTTTTGCTTTGCCAAGAGAAGGTATTCTGTATGATCATGATGTCACGTGGTGTGAGACCAGGCTACAACCAGGTGTTTCAGACAGAGGCTGAAAAGAGGAACTGCAGCAATGGACAGATCGAGGAAAGTGATGGGTTTGAGAAGATGGAAAACTTTTCGAGAAATGCAGAGCAGCTCCAAGGAGGCAGGGATGAGACCAGGGAATAGAATTTACCAGAGGAGAGAAGATCAGCGCCCCTCATGTCTTACCTTCAGTGAACCAAGGCCATGATGCCAGACCTCACCAGTGGTGGCGGCTGTGGATTTTGGGAGTGGAACATTTTGTATCTCTGCTTTAACAATAGTTTCACTTTGTTGTTTTTGAATCAATCTCTTCTCCCCCTGTTCCTCTTCTTTCTTTTCTGTTGAATCTGTTGTGTGTTTGTGCGTTTGGACTTTAGGATCCACATTGAGTCCAGATGAAGATTCACTAGAGCTCACTTCTTCTTCAAACCTGATCGTCTTAACTGTTGTCATTACATCCTGTCTTTCTTTAACTGTCTCAAACTGGACACTTGATTCCTTTTCCTTTGAGACTGGTTTAGGTTCATGTTCAGTCACATTGGTTTCTCCCTTGTTCACAGGTTCTCTTTCCTGGCTCTTAGGTGACTCTTGCATTTCTTGTTTCAGCACTTTAACCTTCTTTTCTTCAGCAACAGGATCTTTGACAAATTTGGGACTTTCCCCTGTGGTTTTGAGGATTTCTGTCATCTCCTGTTTAACTTCTGGCAATGTTTCACCCTCTGGAGAATCAGTAGAGCTCACTTCTACTTCAAACATGATCGTCTTAACTGTTGTCGTCACATCCTGGCTTTCTTTAACTGTCTCAAACTGGACAATTGATTCAATCTTTGCTTCCTTTTCTGTAGAGACAGCTTTAAGTTCATGTTCACTCACAGGTTCTGTTTCCTGGCTCTTGGGTGTTTCTTGCATTTCTTGTTTCAACACTTGAACCTTCTTTTTTTCAGCACCAGGATCTTTGACCTCCTTGAGACTTGTGGTTTTGAAGATTTTTGGTATCTCCTGTTTAACTTCTGGCAATTTTTCACACTCTGGAGATTCAGTAGAGCTTACTTCTACTTCAAACTGGATAATTTTATCTGTAGTCTGGTTAGGCTGAACTTCTTTGGTCCTCACATCTTCTCTTTCTTTACCTGTCTCAAACTGGACAATCGATTCAATCCGGGGTTCCTTTTCTCTTGCTATTGGTTTAGGTTCATGTTCAGTCATGTGGATTTCTCCCTTGTTCACAGATTCTGTATCCTGGCTCTTGGGTGTTTCTTTCATTCCTTGTTTCAACACTTGAACCTTCCTTTCTTCAACACTAGGATCTTTGACGTCTTTGGGACTTTCCTCTGTGGTTTTGAGGATTTCTGGTATCTCCTGTTTAACTTCTGGTAATTTTTCACACTCTGGAGAGTCAGTAGAGCTCACTTCTACTTCAAACCTGATCGTCTTAACTAAAGACTGGTCACGATGAACATCTGTGATCGTCACATCCTCGCTTTCTTGAACTGTCTCAAACTGGACAATTGATTCAATCTGGGGTTCCTTTTCTTTAGCGCCTGGTATAGGTTCATGTTCAGTCACATTAGTTTCTCCCTTGTACACAGATTCTGTTTCCTTGCTCTTGGGTCTTTCTTCCATTTCTTGTTTGAGGATTCCTGGCATCTCATCTTTAACTTCTGGTAATGTTTCACCCTCTAGAGATTCAGTAGAGCTCACTTCTAGTTCAAACCTGATTTTCTTAACTGTTGTCGTCACATCCTGTCTTTCTTTAACTGTCTCAAACTGGACAATTGATTCCTTTTCCTTTGAGACAGTTTTAGGTTCATGTTCAGTCACATTGATTTCTCCCTTGTTCACAGATTCTGTTTGCTGGCTCTTTGGTGATTCTTGCATTTCTTGTTTCAACACTTGAACCTTCTTTTCTGGGACAGCAAGATCTTTTACCTCTTTCAGACTTTCCCCTGTGGTTTTGAGGATTTCTGGTATCTCCTGTTGAATTTCTGGTAATGTTTCACCCTCTGGAGATTCAGTAGAGCTAACTTCTACTTCAAACCTGATCGTCTTAACTGTTGTCGTCACATCCTGTCTTTCTTTACCCGTCTCAAACTGGACACTCGGTTCCTGTTCTGCAGGGACAGTTTTAGGTTCATGTTCCAGAGTAGTAGTTTGACGTGGTTTGACTTTGTCTAGTTGGGAGGAACTTATTTCTACAGATTCCGTCTTTTCCTCAAGTGGCTGCACGGCTGTAGAAGCAGCAGATGAAGGTTGAGTGGAGTCACTTTGAGCTGCATCCTGTTGTTTTTCAGTGAGGATTTCTTGAACATCGACTCTTGTCTTTACTGCCCCCTTCTCGCTTTGAATGTCAGCTGAAGTCTCATCTTTAACTTTTGGTAATGTTACACACTCTGGAGATTCAGTAGAGCTCACTTCTACTTCAAACCTGATCGTCTTTACTGTGGTCGTCACATCCTGTCTTTCTTTAATTGTCTCAAACTGGACAATTGATTCAATCCGGGGTTCCTTTTCTTTAGCGCCTGGTTTAGGTTCACATTCAGTCACATTAGTTTCTCTCTTGTTCACAGGTTCTCTTTCCTGGCTCTTAGGTGACTCTTGCATTTCTTGTTTCGGCACTTGAACGTTCTTTTCTTCAGCAACAGGATCTTTGACAAATTTGGGACTTTCCCCTGTGGTCTTGAGGATTTCTGGTATCTCATCTTTAACTTGCGGTACTGTTTCACACTCTGGAGATTCAGTAGAGCTCACTTCTACTTCAAACCTGATCATTTTATCTGTAGAAGGGTCAGGCTGAACATCTTTGGTAGTCACATCTTTGCTTTCTTTACCTGTCTCAAACTGGACAATCGATTCAATCCGGGGTTCCTTTTCTGTTGTGACAGTTTTAGGTTCATGTTCAGTCACATTGATTTCTCCCTTGTTCACAGGTTCGGTTTCCTGGCTCTGTGGTGTTTCTTGCATTTCTTGTTTCAACCCTTGAACCTTCTTTTCTTCAGCACCAGGATCTTTGACTTCTATAAGACTTGTGGTTTTGAGGATTTCTGGTATCTCCTGTTTAACTTCTGGTAATTTTTCACACTCTGGAGAGTCTGTAGAGCTCACTTCTACTTCAAACCTGATCGTCTTAACTAAAGACTGGTCACGATGAACATCTGTGATCGTCACATCCTCGCTTTCTTGAACTGTCTCAAACTGGACAATTGATTCAATCTGGGGTTCCTTTTCTTTAGCGCCTGGTATAGGTTCATGTTCAGTCACATTAGTTTCTCCCTTGTACACAGATTCTGTTTCCTTGCTCTTGGGTCTTTCTTCCATTTCTTGTTTGAGGATTCCTGGCATCTCATCTTTAACTTCTGGTAATGTTTCACCCTCTAGAGATTCAGTAGAGCTCACTTCTAGTTCAAACCTGATTTTCTTAACTGTTGTCGTCACATCCTGTCTTTCTTTAACTGTCTCAAACTGGACAATTGATTCCTTTTCCTTTGAGACAGTTTTAGGTTCATGTTCAGTCACATTGATTTCTCCCTTGTTCACAGATTCTGTTTGCTGGCTTTTTGGTGATTCTTGCATTTCTTGTTTCAACACTTGAACCTTCTTTTCTGGGACAGCAAGATCTTTTACCTCTTTCAGACTTTCCCCTGTGGTTTTGAGGATTTCTGGTATCTCCTGTTGAATTTCTGGTAATGTTTCACCCTCTGGAGATTCAGTAGAGCTAACTTCTACTTCAAACCTGATCGTCTTAACTGTTGTCGTCACATCCTGTCTTTCTTTACCTGTTTCAAACTGGACACTTGGTTCCTGTTCTGCAGGGACAGTTTTAGGTTCATGTTCCAGAGTAGTAGTTTGACGTGGTTTGACTTTGTCTAGTTGGGAGGAACTTATTTCTACAGATTCCGTCTTTTCCTCAAGTGGCTGCACGGCTGTAGAAGCAGCAGATGAAGGTTGAGTGGAGTCACTTTGAGCTGCATCCTGTTGTTTTTCAGTGAGGATTTCTTGAACATCGACTCTTGTCTTTACTGCCGCCTTCTCGCTTTGAATGTCAGCTGAAGTCTCATCTTTAACTTTTGGTAATGTTACACACTCTGGAGATTCAGTAGAGCTCACTTCTACTTCAAACCTGATCGTCTTTACTGTGGTCGTCACATCCTGTCTTTCTTTAATTGTCTCAAACTGGACAATTGATTCAATCCGGGGTTCCTTTTCTTTAGCGCCTGGTTTAGGTTCACATTCAGTCACATTAGTTTCTCTCTTGTTCACAGGTTCTCTTTCCTGGCTCTTAGGTGACTCTTGCATTTCTTGTTTCGGCACTTGAACGTTCTTTTCTTCAGCAACAGGATCTTTGACAAATTTGGGACTTTCCCTCTGTGGTCTTGAGGATTTCTGGTATCTCATCTTTAACTTGCGGTACTGTTTCACACTCTGGAGATTCAGTAGAGCTCACTTCTACTTCAAACCTGATCATTTTATCTGTAGAAGGGTCAGGCTGAACATCTTTGGTAGTCACATCTTTGCTTTCTTTACCTGTCTCAAACTGGACAATCGATTCAATCCGGGGTTCCTTTTCTGTTGTGACAGTTTTAGGTTCATGTTCAGTCACATTGATTTCTCCCTTGTTCACAGGTTCGGTTTCCTGGCTCTGTGGTGTTTCTTGCATTTCTTGTTTCAACCCTTGAACCTTCTTTTCTTCAGCACCAGGATCTTTGACTTCTATAAGACTTGTGGTTTTGAGGATTTCTGGTATCTCCTGTTTAACTTCTGGTAATTTTTCACACTCTGGAGAGTCAGTAGAGCTCACTTCTACTTCAAACCTGATCGTCTTAACTAAAGACTGGTCACGATGAACATCTGTGATCGTCACATCCTCGCTTTCTTGAACTGTCTCAAACTGGACAATTGATTCAATCTGGGGTTCCTTTTCTTTAGCGCCTGGTATAGGTTCATGTTCAGTCACATTAGTTTCTCCCTTGTACACAGATTCTGTTTCCTTGCTCTTGGGTCTTTCTTCCATTTCTTGTTTGAGGATTCCTGGCATCTCATCTTTAACTTCTGGTAATGTTTCACCCTCTAGAGATTCAGTAGAGCTCACTTCTAGTTCAAACCTGATTTTCTTAACTGTTGTCGTCACATCCTGTCTTTCTTTAACTGTCTCAAACTGGACAATTGATTCCTTTTCCTTTGAGACAGTTTTAGGTTCATGTTCAGTCACATTGATTTCTCCCTTGTTCACAGATTCTGTTTGCTGGCTTTTTGGTGATTCTTGCATTTCTTGTTTCAACACTTGAACCTTCTTTTCTGGGACAGCAAGATCTTTTACCTCTTTCAGACTTTCCCCTGTGGTTTTGAGGATTTCTGGTATCTCCTGTTGAATTTCTGGTAATGTTTCACCCTCTGGAGATTCAGTAGAGCTAACTTCTACTTCAAACCTGATCGTCTTAACTGTTGTCGTCACATCCTGTCTTTCTTTACCTGTTTCAAACTGGACACTTGGTTCCTGTTCTGCAGGGACAGTTTTAGGTTCATGTTCCAGAGTAGTAGTTTGACGTGGTTTGACTTTGTCTAGTTGGGAGGAACTTATTTCTACAGATTCCGTCTTTTCCTCAAGTGGCTGCACGGCTGTAGAAGCAGCAGATGAAGGTTGAGTGGAGTCACTTTGAGCTGCATCCTGTTGTTTTTCAGTGAGGATTTCTTGAACATCGACTCTTG
Organism: Pseudopleuronectes americanus; assembly: GCA_038501795.1. Lineage (NCBI taxonomy): Eukaryota > Metazoa > Chordata > Actinopteri > Pleuronectiformes > Pleuronectidae > Pseudopleuronectes > Pseudopleuronectes americanus. The sequence goes on from CM076726.1 coordinate 21,883,920, forward strand.
TCTTTACTGCCCCCTTCTCGCTTTGAATGTCAGCTGAAGTCTCATCTTTAACTTTTGGTAATGTTACACACTCTGGAGATTCAGTAGAGCTCACTTCTACTTCAAACCTGATCGTCTTTACTGTGGTCGTCACATCCTGTCTTTCTTTAATTGTCTCAAACTGGACAATTGATTCAATCCGGGGTTCCTTTTCTTTAGCGCCTGGTTTAGGTTCACATTCAGTCACATTAGTTTCTCTCTTGTTCACAGGTTCTCTTTCCTGGCTCTTAGGTGACTCTTGCATTTCTTGTTTCGGCACTTGAACGTTCTTTTCTTCAGCAACAGGATCTTTGACAAATTTGGGACTTTCCCCTGTGGTCTTGAGGATTTCTGGTATCTCATCTTTAACTTGCGGTACTGTTTCACACTCTGGAGATTCAGTAGAGCTCACTTCTACTTCAAACCTGATCATTTTATCTGTAGAAGGGTCAGGCTGAACATCTTTGGTAGTCACATCTTTGCTTTCTTTACCTGTCTCAAACTGGACAATCGATTCAATCCGGGGTTCCTTTTCTGTTGTGACAGTTTTAGGTTCATGTTCAGTCACATTGATTTCTCCCTTGTTCACAGGTTCGGTTTCCTGGCTCTGTGGTGTTTCTTGCATTTCTTGTTTCAACCCTTGAACCTTCTTTTCTTCAGCACCAGGATCTTTGACTTCTATAAGACTTGTGGTTTTGAGGATTTCTGGTATCTCCTGTTTAACTTCTGGTAATTTTTCACACTCTGGAGAGTCAGTAGAGCTCACTTCTACTTCAAACCTGATCGTCTTAACTAAAGACTGGTCACGATGAACATCTGTGATCGTCACATCCTCGCTTTCTTGAACTGTCTCAAACTGGACAATTGATTCAATCTGGGGTTCCTTTTCTTTAGCGCCTGGTATAGGTTCATGTTCAGTCACATTAGTTTCTCCCTTGTACACAGATTCTGTTTCCTTGCTCTTGGGTCTTTCTTCCATTTCTTGTTTGAGGATTCCTGGCATCTCATCTTTAACTTCTGGTAATGTTTCACCCTCTAGAGATTCAGTAGAGCTCACTTCTAGTTCAAACCTGATTTTCTTAACTGTTGTCGTCACATCCTGTCTTTCATTAACTGTCTCAAACTGGACAATTGATTCCTTTTCCTTTGAGACAGTTTTAGGTTCATGTTCAGTCACATTGATTTCTCCCTTGTTCACAGATTCTGTTTGCTGGCTTTTTGGTGATTCTTGCATTTCTTGTTTCAACACTTGAACCTTCTTTTCTGGGACAGCAAGATCTTTTACCTCTTTCAGACTTTCTCCTGTGGTTTTGAGGATTTCTGGTATCTCCTGTTGAATTTCTGGTAATGTTTCACCCTCTGGAGATTCAGTAGAGCTAACTTCTACTTCAAACCTGATCGTCTTAAATGTTGTCGTCACATCCTGTCTTTCTTTACCTGTCTCAAACTGGACACTCGGTTCCTTTTCTGCGGGGACTGTTTTAGGTTCATGTTCCAGAGTAGTAGTTTGACGTGGTTTGACTTTGTCTTGTTGGGAGGAACTTATTTCTACAGATTCCGTCTTTTCCTCAAGTGGCTGCACGGCTGTAGAAGCAGCAGATGAAGGTTGAGTGGAGTCACTTTGAGCTGCATCCTGTTGTTTTTCAGTGAGGATTTCTTGAACATCGACTCTTGTCTTTACTGCAGCCTTCTCGCTTTGAATGTCAGCTGAAATTTCATCTTTAACTTTTGGTAATGTTTCACACTCTGGAGATTCAGTAGAGCTCACTTCTACTTCAAACCTGATCGTCTTTACTGTGGTCGTCACATCCTGTCTTTCTTTAATTGTCTCAAACTGGACAATTGATTCAATCCGGAGTTCCTTTTCTTTAGCGCCTGGTTTAGGTTCACGTTCAGTCACACTGGTACCTCCCTTGGTCACAGGTTCTGTTTCCTGGCTCTTTGGTGTTTCTTGCATTTCTTGTTTCAACACTTGAACCTTCTTTTCGCCAGCATCAGGTTGTTTGACCTCTTTGAGACGTTCCTCTGTGGTATTGAGGATTTCTGGTATCTCATCTTTATCTTTAACTTGCGGTACTGTTTCAAACTCTAGAGATTCAGTAGAGCTCACTTCTACTTCAAACCTGATCATTTTATCTATACACGGGTCAGGCTGAACATCTTTGGTAGTCACATCTTTGCTTTCTTTACCTGTCTCAAACTGGACAATCGATTCAATCCGGGGCTCCTTTTCTGTTGTGACAGTTTTAGGTTCATGTTCAGTCACATTGATTTCTCCCTTGTTCACAGATTCTGTTTCCTGGCTCTTTGGTGTTTCTTGCATTTCTTGTTTCAACCCTTGAACCTTCTTTTCTTCAGCACCAGGATCTTTGACTTCTTTGAGACTTTTGGTTTTGAGGATTTCTGGTATCTCCTGTTTAACTTCTGGTAATTTTTCACACTCTGGAGAGTCTGTAGAGCTCACTTCTACTTCAAACCTGATCGTCTTAACTAAAGACTGGTCACGATGAACATCTGTGATCGTCACATCCTTGCTTTCTTGAACTGTCTCAAACTGGACAATTGATTCAATCCGGGGTTCCTTTTCTTTTGCAACTGGTTTAGGTTCATGTTCAGTCACACTGGTACCTCCCTTGTACACAGATTCTGTTTCCTTGCTCTTGGGTGTTTCTTCCATTTCTTGTTTTAGGATTCCTGGCATCTCATCTTTAACTTCTGGTAATGTTTCACCCTCTAGAGATTCAGTAGAGCTCACTTCTAGTTCAAACCTGATTTTCTTAACTGTTGTCGTCACATCCTGTCTTTCTTTAACTGTCTCAAACTGGACAATTGATTCCTTTTCCTTTGAGACAGTTTTAGGTTCATGTTCAGTCACATTGATTTCTCCCTTGTTCACAGATTCTGTTTGCTGGCTCTTTGGTGATTCTTGCGTTTCTTGTTTCAACACTTGAACCTTCTTTTCTGGGACAGCAAGATCTTTTACCTCTTTCAGACTTTCCCCTGTGGTTTTGAGGATTTCTGGTATCTCCTGTTGAATTTCTGGTAATGTTTCACCCTCTGGAGATCCAGAAGAGCTCACTTCTACTTCAAACCTGATCGTCTTATCTGTTGTCGTCACATCCTGTCTTTCTTTAACTGTCTCAAACTGGACAATTGATTCATTTTCTGTTGTGACAGTTTTAGGTTCATGTTCACTCACAGATTCTGTTTCCACGCTTTTGGGTGTTTCTTGCATTTCTTGTTTCAACACTTGAACCTTCTTTTCTTCAGCACCAGGATGTGTGACCTCTTTGAGACTTGTGGTTTTGAGGATTTTTGGTATAACATGTTTGGCTTCTAGTAATTTTTCACACTCTGGAGATTCAGTAGAGCTCACCTCTACTTCAAACCTGATCGTCTTAACTAAAGACGGGTCAGGATGAACATCTGTGGTCGTAACAGCCTTGTGTTCATGAACTGTCTCAAAATGGACACTTGGTTTCTTTTCTGTTGTGACAGTTTTAGGTTCAGGTTCCAAAGTTCTAGTTAGACTTGGTTTATTTTTGTCTTGTTGGGAGTTTCTTATTTCCACATGTTCTTTGTTTTCCTCAAGTTGCTGCGCTGCTGTATAAGAGTCACTCTGAGCTGACACCTCTTGGAATTCAGTGGTGAATTGTTGCACCTTAGCTTTTGTCTTTACTGCCGCCTTCTCAGTCTGAATGTCAGTCTCAGTCTTATCTTTGCGTTTTGGCAACTTTTTCCCCTTCATACTTTTTTTAACTTCTTCTCTCCTTGGTTCCTTGGTTGTCCCAACAGATATGTTCTTATCAGTCTCCTTCATTTCTACAAGTGACCTCTCAACAACAGCATCTTCTGCTTGATCTACATCAATCCTTGTCACATTATCTGTAACATCACCTGTGGTTTCATGCTCCTTTAAACGTTCCTGTGTATCAGGTTGTAAAACACACACATCAGGCTCTTTGTGGATGTTCTCTTCTCTAGCAGACAGTTCATGCAGACTTTGACGTGCATCATGCATGTGCTCTTTTTCACCCTGGGATTCCTCAGGGCCAGCCGGAGAATCAATTTGTAAAACACATACCTGAGGCTCCAATGGAATTTTCTCAATCTTAACAGACTTTTCTTCCAGGTTTGTGGCAACATCAATACCATGCAGTGACATTTCAGGATGCTGTCCTTTGAACCCATGCTCCTTGACCTCTGTTGATCCATCCTGTGTTGTTTCTAGCTTAATTTCACTTTGACTTGGCTTCACTGCATCGTCATCATTTGGGCTGATTTCTATAACTTCTCTCTCTGTCTCACATGGTTGTAATATTTCAGAAACAGCAGAAGAAGTTTGACCCGAGTCCCTTTGAGCCACAATGTCTGTTTGAGTCTTGGTCTCCTGCACCTTTATCTCAGTCATCTCAATTTTAGCTTTCTCTGGCTCAGGCTCCACATCAGTTGTCCCAACAATGAAAAATCCTGGTTTTGACGCTATAGTATCATCAGACCTCTTTGACGTGGTCAGGGTTTCTATGACCTTTGTTTGCTTTAAAAGAACAGTCTTGGTATGATCTAAACCTATCTGTATGTCTGGCTCTTTTGTAATCTCTGCCACATCCATGGTGGCAACGTCTGGGAGATGTTTTTGACCCTTTGGCTTAACTTTGGTTGGTGACATCTTTCCCCTTTCCAAAACAGTAATATCAGTTGGTCCTATGACCATATCTGTAGTTGAATATTGCTTCTGACTGTCAGGGTCTTCCTTGGATTTCTTACTTTTGGTTTCTTCCTGAATAGAAGCTTCAGTTATCTGAGTGTCAGGCTTGACCACGGTCTGTGTCTTCTCCTTGGTAGGAAGTTCTTGAGAATCCTTTGGACTCTTTAACTTTCTTGTGGGTGGTGAGAAGTTAACCTCTTCCAAAATTGTAGTTTCAGGTGTTCCCATGACTTCTGGTGCATTTGAAGAAGCCTTTCCCTTTTCCACAACAGTAACTTCAGTTGTTGGTGTGACCACATCTGTAGTGGATGATAGCTTTAGAATGTCACCATCTTCATTTGAGTTTCTGCTGTTGGGTTTAGTCTTTGTTTCTTCAACAGGAGTAGCTTCAGTTATCTGACTGTCAGGTGTTTCCATGGTCTGTGTTTCGTCCTTGGGAGAAAGTTCTTGAGAAATCTTTTGACTTGTTGTTTCAAGTGCTCCCATGACTATCTCTGCATAAGTCTTTGGCAAAACTTTAGTTGTTGTGAGAATTGTTTCCTGTAAATGAGGAGTCTTAGTTTGCGCCAAAGATTTCAGTATGTCTGGCTCTTCTGTGATCTTTGCCACTTCCTTGGTGGAAACCTCTGAAAGAGATTTTGGACTCTTTGACCTTCTTTTGGTTTGTGACTTCTTTCCCTTTTCCAAAACAGTAATTTCAGTTGGTGCTGTGACCAGATCTCTAGTTGAAGGCTTCTGACTGACAGGGTCTTCTCTTGACTTTCTCCTTTTGGGCATATCCTTTGTTTCTTCAACAATAGACACGTCAGTGATCTGACTGTCACGATTGTCGATGGTCTGTGTTTCCTCCTTGGGAGAAAGTTCTTGAGAAATCATTGGACTTGTTTCAGGTGCTCCCATGACTATCTCTGCAGTAGAAGTCGACTTTTCAATTTTAAATTCTTTCCCAGCTTGCTGGATTTCTACATCTGTAGTCCCAACAATGACATACACTGGTTTCTACTGCTTTGGGATCATCACAACTCTTTGATACAACTTTGGTTGCTGTGAGAATTGTTTCCTGTAAATGAGGTGTCTCAGTCTTCTCAACTGCAGCTTTCTCTGGCTCAGGCTTCACATCTGTTGTCCCAACAATGAAAGATCCTGGTTTTACTGCTGTAGTCTCATCAGAGCTCTTTGACATGGTGAGGGTTTCTATGACCTTTGTTTGCTTTAAATGAACAGTCTTTGTATGTTCTAAACCTGTCTGTATTTCTGGCTCTTTTGTGATATCTGCCACATCCTTGGTGGCAACATCTGGGAGATGTTTTGAACCCTTTGGCTTACTTTTGGTTGGAGACTTCTTTCCCTTTTCCACAACAGTAACATCGGTTGGTCCTGTGACCACATCTGTAGTTGAATATGGTTTCTTGCTGTCAGGGTCTTCTTTTGATTTCCTAGTTTTGGTTTCCTCATCAATAGAAGCTTCAGTTATCTGACTGTCAGGCTTTTCCTTTGTCTGTGTTTCGTCCTTTGAAGAAAGTTCTTGTGAAACCTTTGGACTCTTTGACTTGCTTGAGACCACACTTGTACTTGAAGGCTTCTGACTGACGGGGTCTTCTCTTGACTTTCTCCTTTTGGGTACAACCTTTGTTTCTTCCACAATAGTAGCTTTAGTTATCTGACTGTCAGGATCTTCCTTGGTCTGTGTTTCATCCTTAGGAGAAAGTTCTTGAGATATCTTTGGACTAGTTGTTTCAGGTGCTCCCATGACTATCTCTGCAGTTGAAGTAGCCTTGTCACTTTCAAGTTCTTTACCAGGTTCACAAGTTTCTACATCAGTAGTCGCAACAATGACAGACACTGGTTTTACTGCTGTGGGATCATCACAACTCTTTGATACAACTTTAATTGCTGTGAGAATTGTTTCCTGTAAATGGGGAGTCTCAGTTTGCACTAAAGATTTCTGTATGTCCGGCTCTTCTGCGATCTTTGCCACTTCCTTGCTGGAAACTTCTGGAGGAGGTTTTGGACTCTTTGACAGTCTTTTGGTTGGTGACATCTTTTCCAAAACAGTCATTTCAGTTGGTGCTGTGACCAGATCTCTAGTTGAAGGCTTCTGACTGACTGGGTCTTCTCTTGACTTTCTCCTTTTGGGTATATCCTTTGTTTCTTCAACAATAGAAGCTTCAGTTATCTGACTGTCAGGATTTTTCATGGTCTGTGTTTCCTCCTTGAGAGAAAGTTCTTGAGAAATCTTTGGACTTGTTTCAGGTGCTCCCATGACTATCTCTACAGTTGAAGTGGCCTTTTCAATTTCAAATTCTTTCCCAGCTTCCTGAGGTTCTACACCAGTAGTCCCAACATTGACACACACTGCTTTTACTGCTTTGGGATCATCACAACTCTTTGATACAACTTTGGTTGCTGTGAGAATTGTTTCCTGTAAATGAGGTGTCTCAGTCTTCTCAACTGCAGCTTTCTCTGGCTCAGGCTTCACATCAGTTGTCTCAACAATGAAAGATCCTGGTTTTACCGCTGTAGTATCATCAGAGCTCTTTGACGTGGTCAGGGTTTCTTTGACCTCTGTTTGCTTTAAAAGAACAGTCTTTGTATGTTCTAAACCTGTCTGTATTTCCAGCTCTTTTGTGATCTCTCCCACATCCTTGGCAGCAAAGTCTGGAAGATGTTTTGAACCCTTTGGCTTACTTTTGGTTGGTGACATATTTCCCTTTTCCACAACAGTAACATCAGTTGGTCCTATGACCACATCTGTAGTTGAATATGGCTTCTGACTGTCAGGGTCAGCTCTTGGTTTATTACTTTTGGTTTCTTCCTGAATAGAAGCTTCTGTGATCTGAGTGTCAGGCTTGACCACGGTCTGCTTCTTCACCTTGGGGGGAAGATCTTGAGAATCCTTTGGACTCTTTAACTTTCTTGTGGGGGATGTGAAGTTAACGCCTTCCACAATCGCAGTTTCAGATGTTCCCATGATTACTGCCGCAGTTGAAGAAGCCTTTCCCTTTTCCACAACAGTAACTTCAGTTGTTGTTGTGACCACATCTGTAGTGGATGATGGCTTTTGAATGTCAAAACCTTCATTTGAGTTTCTGCTGTTGGGTAAAGTCTTTGTTTCTTCAACAGGAGTAGCTTCAGTTATCTGACTGTCAGGTGTTTCCATGGTCTGTGTTTCGTCCTTGGAGGAAAGTTCTTGAGAAATCTTTTGACTTGTTGTTTCAAGTGCTCCCATGACTATCTCTGCATAAGTCTTTGGCAAAACTTGTGTTTCTGTGAGAATTGTTTCCTGTAAATGAAGAGTCTCAGTTTGCACTAAAGATGTCTGTGTGTCTAGCTCTTCCGTGATCTTAACCACTTGCTTGATGGAAACTTCTGGAGGAGGTTTTGGACTCTTTGACCGTCTTTTGGTTGGTGACATCTTTTCCAAAACAGTAATTTCAGTTGGTGCTGTGACAACATCTCTAGTTGATGGCTTCTGACTGACTGGGTCTTCTCTTGACTTTCTCCTTTTGGGTATAACCTTTGTTTCTTCAACAATAGAAGCTTCAGTGATCTGACTGTCAGGATTGTCCATGGTTTGTGCTTCCTCCTTGGGAGAAAGTTCTTGAGAAATCTTTGGACTTCCTTCAGGTGCTCCCATGACTATCTCTACAGTTGATGTGGACTTTTCAATTTCGAAAACTTTCCCAGCCTCCTGAGTTTCTACATCAGTTGTCCCAACACTGACACACACTGGTTCTACTGCCTTGGGATCATCACAACTCTTTGATTCAACTTTGTTTGTTGTGAGAATTGTTTCCTGTAAATGAGGAGTCTCAGTCTTCTCAACTGCAGCTTTCTCTGGCTCAGGCTTCACATCTGTTGTCCCAACAATGAAAGATCCTGGTTTTACTGCTGTAGTCTCATCAGAGCTCTTTGACATGGTGAGGGTTTCTATGACCTTTGTTTGCTTTAAATGAACAGTCTTTGTATGTTCTAAACCTGTCTGTATTTCTGGCTCTTTTGTGATATCTGCCACATCCTTGGTGGCAACATCTGGGAGATGTTTTGAACCCTTTGGCTTACTTTTGGTTGGAGACTTCTTTCCCTTTTCCACAACAGTAACATCGGTTGGTCCTGTGACCACATCTGTAGTTGAATATGGTTTCTTGCTGTCAGGGTCTTCTTTTGACTTCCTAGTTTTGGTTTCCTCATCAATAGAAGCTTCAGTTATCTGACTGTCAGGCTTTTCCTTGGTCTGTGTTTCGTCCTTTGAAGAAAGTTCTTGTGAAACCTTTGGACTCTTTGACTTGCTTGTGACCACACTTGTACTTGAAGGCTTCTGACTGACAGGGTCTTCTCTTGACTTTCTCATTTTGGGTACAACCTTTGTTTCTTCCACAATAGTAGCTTTAGTTATCTGACTGTCAGGATCTTCCTTGGTCTGTGTTTCATCCTTAGGAGAAAGTTCTTGAGATATCTTTGGACTAGTTGTTTCAGGTGCTCCCATGACTATCTCTGCAGTTGAAGTAGCCTTGTCACTTTCAAGTTCTTTACCAGGTTCACAAGTTTCTACATCAGTAGTCGCAACAATGACAGACACTGGTTTTACTGCTGTGGGATCATCACAACTCTTTGATACAACTTTAATTGCTGTGAGAATTGTTTCCTGTAAATGGGGAGTCTCAGTTTGCACTAAAGATTTCTGTATGTCCGGCTCTTCTGCGATCTTTGCCACTTCCTTGCTGGAAACTTCTGGAGGAGGTTTTGGACTCTTTGACAGTCTTTTGGTTGGTGACATCTTTTCCAAAACAGTCATTTCAGTTGGTGCTGTGACCAGATCTCTAGTTGAAGGCTTCTGACTGACTGGGTCTTCTCTTGACTTTCTCCTTTTGGGTATATCCTTTGTTTCTTCAACAATAGAAGCTTCAGTTATCTGACTGTCAGGATTTTTCATGGTCTGTGTTTCCTCCTTGAGAGAAAGTTCTTGAGAAATCTTTGGACTTGTTTCAGGTGCTCCCATGACTATCTCTACAGTTGAAGTGGCCTTTTCAATTTCAAATTCTTTCCCAGCTTCCTGAGGTTCTACACCAGTAGTCCCAACATTGACACACACTGCTTTTACTGCTTTGGGATCATCACAACTCTTTGATACAACTTTGGGTGCTGTGAGAATTGTTTCCTGCAAATGAGGTGTCTCAGTCTTCTCAGGTTCAGCTTTCTCTGGCTCAGGCTCCACATCAGTTGTCCCAACAATGAAAGATCCTGGTTTTACCGCTGTAGTATCATCAGAGCTCTTTGACGTGGTCTGGGTTTCTATGACCTTTGTTTGATTTAAATGAACAGTCTTTGTATGTTCTAAACCTGTCTGTATTTCTGGCTTCTTTGTGATCTCTCCCACATCCTTGGTGGAATCTTCTAGGAGATGTTTTGAACCCTTTGGCTTAGTTTTGGTTGGTGACATCTTTCCCTTTTCCACAACAGTAACATCAGTTGGTCCTATGACCACATCTGTAGTTGAATATGGCTTCTTACTGTCAGGGTCTTCTCTTGGTTTCTTACTTTTGGTTTCATCCTGAATAGAAGCTTCAGTGATCTGAGTGTCAGGCTTGACCATGGTCTGCGTCTTCTCCTTGGTAGGAAGTTCTTGAGAATCCTTTGGACTCTTTAACTTTCTTGTGGGTGGTGAGAAGTTAACCTCTTCCACAATTGTAGTTTCAGGTGTTCCCATGATTACTGCTGCAGTTGAGGTAGCCTTTCCCTTTTCCACAACAGTAACTTCAGTTGTTGTTGTGACCACATCTGTAGTGGAAGATGGCTTTTGAATGTCAAAACCTTCATTTGAGTTTCTGCTCTTGGGTTTAGTCTTTGTTTCTTCAACAGGAGTAGCTTCAGTTATCTGACTGTCAGGTGTTTCCATGGTCTGTGTTTCGCCCTTGGGGGAAAGTTCTTGAGAAATCTTTTGACTTGTTGTTTCAAGTGCTCCCATGACTATCTCTGCATAAGTCTTTGGCAAAACTTGTGTTTCTGTGAGAATTGTTTCCTGTAAATGAAGAGTCTCAGTTTGCACTAAAGATGTCTGTGTGTCTAGCTCTTCCGTGATCTTAACCACTTGCTTGATGGAAACTTCTGGAGGAGGTTTTGGACTCTTTGACCGTCTTTTGGTTGGTGACATCTTTTCCAAAACAGTAATTTCAGTTGGTGCTGTGACAACATCTCTAGTTGATGGCTTCTGACTGACTGGGTCTTCTCTTGACTTTCTCCTTTTGGGTATAACCTTTGTTTCTTCAACAATAGAAGCTTCAGTGATCTGACTGTCAGGATTGTCCATGGTTTGTGCTTCCTCCTTGGGAGAAAGTTCTTGAGAAATCTTTGGACTTCCTTCAGGTGCTCCCATGACTATCTCTACAGTTGATGTGGACTTTTCAATTTCGAAAACTTTCCCAGCCTCCTGAGTTTCTACATCAGTTGTCCCAACACTGACACACACTGGTTCTACTGCCTTGGGATCATCACAACTCTTTGATTCAACTTTGTTTGTTGTGAGAATTGTTTCCTGTAAATGAGGAGTCTCAGTCTTCTCAACTGCAGCTTTCTCTGGCTCAGGCTTCACATCTGTTGTCCCAACAATGAAAGATCCTGGTTTTACTGCTGTAGTCTCATCAGAGCTCTTTGACATGGTGAGGGTTTCTATGACCTTTGTTTGCTTTAAATGAACAGTCTTTGTATGTTCTAAACCTGTCTGTATTTCTGGCTCTTTTGTGATATCTGCCACATCCTTGGTGGCAACATCTGGGAGATGTTTTGAACCCTTTGGCTTACTTTTGGTTGGAGACTTCTTTCCCTTTTCCACAACAGTAACATCGGTTGGTCCTGTGACCACATCTGTAGTTGAATATGGTTTCTTGCTGTCAGGGTCTTCTTTTGACTTCCTAGTTTTGGTTTCCTCATCAATAGAAGCTTCAGTTATCTGACTGTCAGGCTTTTCCTTGGTCTGTGTTTCGTCCTTTGAAGAAAGTTCTTGTGAAACCTTTGGACTCTTTGACTTGCTTGTGACCACACTTGTACTTGAAGGCTTCTGACTGACAGGGTCTTCTCTTGACTTTCTCATTTTGGGTACAACCTTTGTTTCTTCCACAATAGTAGCTTTAGTTATCTGACTGTCAGGATCTTCCTTGGTCTGTGTTTCATCCTTAGGAGAAAGTTCTTGAGATATCTTTGGACTAGTTGTTTCAGGTGCTCCCATGACTATCTCTGCAGTTGAAGTAGCCTTGTCACTTTCAAGTTCTTTACCAGGTTCACAAGTTTCTACATCAGTAGTCGCAACAATGACAGACACTGGTTTTACTGCTGTGGGATCATCACATCTCTTTGATACAACTTTAATTGCTGTGAGAATTGTTTCCTGTAAATGGGGAGTCTCAGTTTGCACTAAAGATTTCTGTATGTCCGGCTCTTCTGCGATCTTTGCCACTTCCTTGCTGGAAACTTCTGGAGGAGGTTTTAGACTCTTTGACAGTCTTTTGGTTGGTGACATCTTTTCCAAAACAGTCATTTCAGTTGGTGCTGTGACCAGATCTCTAGTTGAAGGCTTCTGACTGACCGGGTCTTCTCTTGACTTTCTCCTTTTGGGTATATCCTTTGTTTCTTCAACAATAGAAGCTTCAGTTATCTGACTGTCAGGATTTTTCATGGTCTGTGTTTCCTCCTTGAGAGAAAGTTCTTGAGAAATCTTTGGACTTGTTTCAGGTGCTCCCATGACTATCTCTACAGTTGAAGTGGCCTTTTCAATTTCAAATTCTTTCCCAGCTTCCTGAGGTTCTACACCAGTAGTCCCAACATTGACACACACTGCTTTTACTGCTTTGGGATCATCACAACTCTTTGATACAACTTTGGGTGCTGTGAGAATTGTTTCCTGTAAATGAGGAGTCTCAGTCTTCTCAGGTTCAGCTTTCTCTGGCTCAGGCTCCACATCAGTTGTCCCAACAATGAAAGATCCTGGTTTTACCGCTGTAGTATCATCAGAGCTCTTTGACGTGGTCTGGGTTTCTATGACCTTTGTTTGATTTAAATGAACAGTCTTGGTATGTTCTAAACCTGTCTGTATTTCTGGCTTCTTTGTGATCTCTCCCACATCCTTGGTGGAATCTTCTAGGAGATGTTTTGAACCCTTTGGCTTAGTTTTGGTTGGTGACATCTTTCCCTTTTCCACAACAGTAACATCAGTTGGTCCTGTGACCACATCTGTAGTTGAATATGGCTTCTGACTGTCAGGGTCTTCTCTTGGTTTCTTACTTTTGGTTTCTTCCTGAATAGAAGCTTCAGTGATCTGAGTGTCAGGCTTGACCACGGTCTGCTTCTTCACCTTGGGGGGAAGATCTTGAGAATCCTTTGGACTCTTTAACTTTCTTGTGGGGGATGTGAAGTTAACGCCTTCCACAATCGCAGTTTCAGATGTTCCCATGATTACTGCCGCAGTTGAAGAAGCCTTTCCCTTTTCCACAACAGTAACTTCAGTTGTTGTTGTGACCACATCTGTAGTGGAAGATGGCTTTTGAATGTCAAAACCTTCATTTGAGTTTCTGCTGTTGGGTAAAGTCTTTGTTTCTTCAACAGGAGTAGCTTCAGTTATCTGACTGTCAGGTGTTTCCATGGTCTGTGTTTCGCCCTTGGAGGAAAGTTCTTGAGAAATCTTTTGACTTGTTGTTTCAAGTGCTCCCATGACTATCTCTGCATAAGTCTTTGGCAAAACTTGTGTTTCTGTGAGAATTGTTTCCTGTAAATGAAGAGTCTCAGTTTGCACTAAAGATGTCTGTGTGTCTAGCTCTTCCGTGATCTTAACCACTTGCTTGATGGAAACTTCTGGAGGAGGTTTTGGACTCTTTGACTGTCTTTTGGTTGGTGACATCTTTTCCAAAACAGTAATTTCAGTTGGTGCTGTGACAACATCTCTAGTTGAAGGCTTCTGACTGACTGGGTCTTCTCTTGACTTTCTCCTTTTGGGTATAACCTTTGTTTCTTCAACAATAGAAGCTTCAGTGATCTGACTGTCAGGATTGTCCATGGTTTGTGCTTCCTCCTTGGGAGAAAGTTCTTGAGAAATCTTTGGACTTCTTTCAGGTGCTCCCATGACTATCTCTACAGTTGATGTGGACTTTTCAATTTCGAAAACTTTCCCAGCCTCCTGAGTTTCTACATCAGTTGTCCCAACACTGACACACACTGGTTCTACTGCCTTGGGATCATCACAACTCTTTGATTCAACTTTGTTTGTTGTGAGAATTGTTTCCTGTAAATGAGGAGTCTCAGTCTTCTCAACTGCAGCTTTCTCTGGCTCAGGCTCCACATCTGTTGTCCTGACAATGAAAGATCCTGGTTTTACCGCTCTAGTCTCATCAGAGCTCTTTGACATGGTCAGGGTTTCTGTGACCTTTGATTGCTTTAAAAGAACAGTTTTGGTATGATCTAAACCTGTCTGTATTTCTGTCTTTTTTGTGATCTCTGCCACATCCTTGGTGGCAACGTCTGGGAGATGTTTTGGACCCCTTGGCTTACTTTTGGTTGACATTGTTCCCTTTTCCACAACAGTAATATCAGTTGGTCCTATGACCACATCTGTAGTTGAATATGGCTTCTTACTGTCAGGTTCTTCTTTTGATTTCCTACTTTTGGTTTCTTCAAAAATAGTAGCTTCAGTTATCTGACTGTCAGGCTTTTCCTTGGTCTGTGTTTTGTCCTTGGGAGAAAGTTCTTGAGAAATCTTTGGACTTGTTGTTTCAGGTGCTCCCATGACTATCTCTGCAGTTGAAGTAGCCTTCTCACTTTCAAGTTCTTTACCAGTTTCACAAGGTTCTACATCAGTAGTCCCAATAAGGACAGACACTGCTTTTACTGCTGTGGGAACATCACAACTCTTTGATACAACTTTGGTTGCTGTAAGAATTGTTTCCTGTAAATGAGGAGTCTTAGTTTGCCCTAAAGATTTCTGTATGTCTTGCTCTTCCCTGATCTTTGCCACTTCCTTGGTGGAAACCTCTGAAAGAGGTTTTGTACTTTTTGACCTTCTCTTGGTTTGTGACTTCTTTCCCTTTTCCAAAACAGTAATTTCAGTCGGTTCTGTTACCACATCTCTAGTTGAAGGCTTCTGACTGATAGGGTCTTTTCTTGACTTTTTCCTTTCAGGTATAACTTGTGTTACTTCAACAATAGTAGCTTCAGTTGTCTGAATATTATCAGTTTTTTTCATGGTCTGTGTTTCCACCTTGGGAGAAAGTTTTAGTGAAACTTTTCGACTTTCTGACTTTGTTGTGGTTGGTGAGAGCTCAACTTCTTCCACAACTGTAGTTTCAGGTGCTACCATGACTACCTGCACAGTTGAAGTCGCTATCTCACTTTGAAGTTCTTTTTTGGCCTCCTGGGGCTTCAACTCAGTAGACCCACGACCGTCATAACTTGGTTCTAAAGCTGCGGTATCATCAGAACTCTTTGACACGCTCCTGGTTTTAGTTCGCTCTAAAGATTTCTGTCGGTCTGGCTCTTTTACAATCTCAGCCATATCCTTTGCACCAACCTCTGAGAGATGTTTGGGACCCTTTGACCCTCTTTTGGTTTGTGATACCTTTCCCTCTTCCACAACATTAATTTCAGTTGGTCCTTTGACCACCTCCGGAGCCGAACATGGCTTCAGACTCTCAGGACCTTCCTTTGACTTCCGTCTTCTGGATGTACCCTTTGTTTTTCGCGCAAAACTTCCCTTAGTTATCCGGCTGTCAGGCTCTTTGTTTACCTCCGTCATTTCTACCATTGGCACGTCAACAGGCGTCCCTTTCGGCTGAGCAGCAGCGGAGGTCAGCTCTTTGTTTTCAAGCTCTTTTTCACACAGGATACTTGCTTGATCTTTATAAATCCCTGTCACTGCTCCTATAACAACACATTCGATTTCATGCTCCTTTAAAAGTTCCTGTGTATCAGGTTGTAAAACACACACTTCAGGCTCTTTGTGTATTTCCTCTTCTCTATCACACAGTTCGTGCAAGCGTGCATCATGCATGTGCTCTTTTTCACTCTGGGTTTGGTCCTCAGCTTTCACGACAAATACATTGTCATGCTCCTCAAGACCGGTCGGAATATCGAGTTGCAAAACACGTACCTGAGGCTCGATGGGAATTTTCTCGACCTTAACAGACTTTTCATCCAGGCTCCCGGTCACATCGTCCATACCATGAACGGACGATTCAGGATGCTCTTCTTTGACCCCTTGCTCCCTGACCTCTGTTGTTCTATCCTGTGTGGTTTTCAAGACTTCTATCTTAATTTCCCTTTGACTTGGCTTTACTGTATCTTGCTCATATAAGTTAATTTCAATAAATTCTGTCTCAGTCTCAAATGGTTGTAATAATTCAGAAAGGACAGAAGTAGGTGGAGCCGAGTCCCTTTGAGTCACATTGTCTTTGCATTCAGCTCTGATTCCTTGCAGCTTTTTCTCAGTCACCACATCTGCAGCTTTCTCTGGCTGACCATCAGCTAAGGGCTTATCTTTGTTTTCTGGCACTTCTTCACTTAGGATACTTGTTTGAATCTCTATTCTTGGCTCTTGATTTCCCTGCTCCTCTGTAGCTGTCTCTATATCTAGTTGCAAAATGCAGACTTCAGACATCAAGTGGAGTTTGTCCACCTTGAGAGGCTTTTCCTCCAAGGTCTTGGCTGGTTGGTCCATGAAATATGTCCAAACTGTTGGAGGCTGCTCTTGGACACCATGTTCCTTCACAACTTTGAGTTTTTGACCTGTAGTCCCCTCCTGATCTAGTGTCAATACTTCAGAAGCAGGACAGGTGGGTAGAGCCATGGTGTCTGGAAATCCACTGCTGCTCTCTTGCATTTTCATCACGGTCTTCTTTACTGCAGTCTTCTCCAGCTGTACATTAATGGAAGTCACATCCTTGCTCTCTGGCACTGCTTCACACAGGATAACCGATTCTTTTATAAAGTCAACCTCATCCTCTTTTGAGACTTTTATGATTTCTTTTTTGTGTAAATCCGGCTTTTTAGTCATTTGCAAAACATTCACCTCTGCCACATTGTGGATTCGATCAATCTTAGCAGATTTTTCCAACAGGGTCCCTGGGGATTCGTCTTCCTTGTCCTCTTTGGGTCTTTCTTGGCTGAGCTTAAGCTGACCCAAAGATTCACTAAGTTTCATTATTTCTTGCTCAGACCGGTTTATTTCTGCCACATCCACCTCTCTATCACGAGGCTGCGCCACTTCACAAACAAGAGAAGTAGGTGGAGAAAAGTCGCTTCCAGAGTCTGAGTCACATGTCTGAGGAATACCTATGTCAGGCATATCGAGAACCAAATATCTCGTTTGGATCTCTGTTGTATTTCTCCATAGTTTGTCAACATAATCTGCTCCATATTGTGCATCTGTAGGCTGGGAGGAAGGATGAGGTTGTGTTTCAGGCATTGTACTCTGGTCGGTAGACTTAGGAATGGTTTGTTCTGGGACTTTTTCAGACTTGTCTTTAGGTTCCTGTGACTCAGAGACTGCAAGTTCAGGCAAGGTACTTGAAATAGACTCCAGGGGTTCTTCAAGAGATGGAGTATCCACTTTACCTGGGTGAGTATCGGCAATCACCAAAACCTCAGATGTGCCATGAATGATTGTGGCCAACTTTTGTTCTGGGCACTCCTGAAGAACATGTTTGCTGCGAACCTGAACAGTTATCTCTGATTTCACATCCTTGTTGACTTCAGACCTGATGTCACTGAGCTCAGATTTCTGACTTGTGGTATTTGGTCCTTGTTGTGAGTAAATTTGCAGAACAGGTAAAGCCTTAGGAACCATAGCAACCACTGGGCTCTCAGAGTCTTTCTTAGTTTGCTCAGGTTCATTGTGAGCACTTGTAAATGTGATAGAAAACGTCTCCTGACTCTCAGGCTTTTCCATGGCCTGGGTTTCCTCCTTGTGAGGAAGTTCTGGAGAAACCTTTGGATCCTTTGACTTTCTCGTGGGTGGCAGGAGCTTAACTTCTTCCACAATGGTACTTCCAGGTACTCCTACGACTACCTGTGCAGTTGAGGTAGCCTTTTCACTTTGGAGTTCTTCCCCAGAGTTAGTAGACTTTCCATCAGTTGTCACAATAATGACAGTCTCAGTTTGAGACCTCTGTACATCTGTCTCTTTCTTGATCTGTGCCACATCCTGGGTTACAACCTCTGTGAGATGTTTCGCACCCTTTGACTTTCTTTTGGTTGGAGACAGCTTTCCCTTTTCTACAACCATTTCAGCTGGTCCTGCAACCACCTCTGGCTTCTGACTGTCAGGATGCTCCTTGGATTTCCTCCTGGTAGGTGTAACCTTGATTTCCTCCACAATAGCAGCTTCAGTAATCAGACTCTCAGGCTTTTCCATGGCATGTGTTTCTACCTTGTGAGGAAGATCTGGAGAAACCTTTGGACCCGTTGACTTTCTTGTGGTTGGGGAGACCTTGTTTGTGGCCAAACCCGCATTCTGACCCTCTGGATCTTCCACCGTCTGAGGTACGTCAGTCTCAGCAAGTTTGAGAGGAAGCTCTGAACTCTTTGGCTTTCTCCTGGGTGGTAGAAACTTGCTTTTCTCCACAACAGCAGTTTCAGCAACAATATCTGTAACTGTGGGATCCTTTTCAGGTTCTTGTGTTGTTTCCTTAGGTTCCATAAGTGAAACTCTATCATGGGGAGATGCTTTCTCGGTTTCTGTGAAAACCTCCACAGTCTTTGACTTCCTTCTGATCGGTATAACTTTAGTTTCTTCCACAACCTCGTTAGTGGGCTGCCTGGAAGGTTTCTGACTGTCAGGCTCTTGCTTAGTATCGGCTCTCTCTTTGGTAACTTGTTCTGGGAAGAGCGTTGGACCCTTCGATCTTCTTTTGGTTGGAGAAATTTTGAAAATGGTTTCAGTTGTTATTGAGACCTCCTGTGAAGTTGAAGTTGAAGACTTAAGGCTGTCGGGCTCTTTCTTTCCATCTTCAGGTTGCACACGATCAGATTCCCCTTTCTTCTGCTGGTCTGTGTGTTTCTGAGGAAGGTTTGGACTCTTTGACTTTCGCTTGGGTGGTAAAACCTCAATTTGTTCTGAAGCAGCAATTTCAAGTGGCTTTTGAGGCTCTTTAACCACACAAGAACTCTCAGCTGCCAACACTGGCTCTGGAGCAATTGAAAGACCTAGAACCTTTGACTTTCCACTGGGTGTAATAATAGTTTTGTCCATAGGAGTAGCTTCAGTTTGCTCCTTGTATGTCAAAGATGTCTGGCTGTCGAGCTCGTCAATGGGTTTTTGACTCTTTGACTTTCTTCTCTTTGGCAAGAGTTTACTGTCTCCCAGATCAGAAGATTCAGTTGTCTCTGTGATCCCCTGTGAGATCGTTGTTACAGTTTTCTTGATAGGCTCAGAGGCATCCTTGATCGGTGCAGGTTTTGCATCAGTAATCTCTAAAGACACTTCTGGACGTATTGCATCTTTACTGGTATCTCCAAGCTTGGCCGTGGTCCTAGCTTCTGTGAGTGACTTTGAAAGGGAGATTTCCAGGGTCTCATCCACTTTCTCTGTAAGTATACCTGCAACGTCCTTAGACACAGGGGCTGGAATTGATGGTTTTGATGCATCAGGAATAACAGTTGCTACCTTCTCCACCTTATATAGGACAGTCTCTGTATCAGTGGTCACAGCTTTGGTCTTTCTTCTGGATGGAACAGGTGTTGTTTCCTCTCTAACCGCAGACACAGCCTTTCCATTGACCTTCTGGATGAGTCTCTGTTCCTCAACAACAGCTTTAACTTGCTCAGCTTCGTCAGGCTCCACTGTGACATGAAGCCTTGTGCTTTTCAACTGTTGGGAGATTTGTGTTGTGCCGTCCTCCAGGACTTGAATAGTCAAATCTTCCTCAAAAGATGACGTCTTTTCTGTTGATGGACGAGTTTTTGAAGATTTCTTCTCAGGTGAGCGCTTGTTCTTTCGTGGCGGTGCCATCACTGAAGTCTTTGTCTCCTCTAGGTCAACGGACTGAATGTCATCCAGCTTCTGTTTCTTTTTGTCTTCAAGTTCCTTTAATAAACCAATACAAAATATATATTTATTACTACAAAAATACTCAATTTGTTGCTTTTAAATGTGATGCAAAATATTGAATGAATTACAAGACATGGAAACACATTTGTTTGGCAATGAAACAAAACGTTTTTGATGCAATTAAATACCTTTAAGCTCTGGGTTAGAGAACCTCGACGTGCATCTGCTTCTTTGAGTGTATCTGAACCGTCTTTCTCCAGTTTCTCAAAAACAACTGGCGTCAGACACTCTGCTAGAAACTGCTGGTGAGAAAGCGCCTCCCGCAGGCCGACCTGCAACTTTTCACCCTCCTCTAATGTCACCTAAGAGCAGAAGAAGAACTATTTGTGTCTGTATTGATGACAAATCTGTGTGTGAACTCGCAAATTGATTCCACTGAAGAAAGTTGTTCCTGAAACTAAGTACTAAGGAGTGAAAGTATGAAAAGAAAGAAACCTGCACAGTAGAAATGGAATCCGATGGTTTGCTGTGATTCCACTGGTGCAGGGCTTGAACCCAGTCCGTCAGACTGCGAGCTGTGTTGGTGGAGCAGGCGTCCTGATGCTCACTCAGCCGCGACTTCAGACTGTAGACAGAATTTGAATTATAATTAAGAGTGCAAGGAAAATTCTGGTGCAAGAATTGAGACCTCTGTGTTTCATTGTATCTGATCAAGAGCAGAATGAGCCACTGCGGGCATGTTACTGGTTTGTTAGAATAAATGAGAACTAAATTGAAACCGAGGAAACACAGCTGAGGATTTCAAGTGGACAGATGGAGCTTCCTGTCCCCACATTGCTTCTTACTGTATTTATTTCACAGTTATATGTCACAAAAACACAGGAATCAAACAAAAAGTGGTAAATATAGTGAAAGAGTATTTTGTGTATTATTTTATATTCATGACAGCTTCACTTTAACAGTGAGTCAACGTCAGCAGTGGTAAAGCGGGATACCTGTCCTGTTGTTGGCATAAGGATTCAACCACACTGATTGTTTCTGCCGGCAGCTCATTGGTGGAAGGTGTTGACTTCACTTCCTGGTGGAGGTCGTGAACTTTAACCCCCAAACCCTCCAGCGACTTCTCACAGTTCTAAAAGGAGGAGACGACAACGTCACAAATACAGGTTCACATTCCAGATGTTCGTATTCTAGATGCACAGGTTTATATTCTAGAAATGGAAGTTGCTTATGCTTATTTTGTAAGAAGAGTAAACAGGAAATGGAATAAAAAACAAGGGAAAGGTGATGTAGTCCCACACACAGAGAGCACATGACGCATCTATTTTCATTCTTAGACATTTTAAGATGAAAGAATGCACTAGAGGAGAAGTAGGAACCTGAAGGCTGTGCCAGTGCTGCTGCAGCTGAGTGATGTTGTGCTGTGGTTCACTGTAGCTGAGCGCCTGGTCCAGAGAGCGGAGCTCCCACTGCAGAGCGGCAGCTCGCTCCTTCAGCTCCTGGCTCCTCTTGGCCGACTGCCGCTCCAGCTCCTCCAGCCGGAGCTCGCAGGCCGTCAGACGCTCCCTCACCTCCTGCTCCGAGGAGTCGCAGAGGTCGTGGAGCTGTCTGACCTCCAGTGTTAGTGAATCCCGACCTCCGGGGGAGCAGAGGCTCAGCAGCTTGTCTCTGGCAGAGTCCAGCTCCTTCATCTCTCTCTGCTCCCGGTCCACTGTCTGGAGCAAAGCCTGGAACCAAACAGAGATACAGATTATAAAAAAAATGTTTTGGCAATGGTTGGATCTTTACCAACAACAGCATGAAACTATGTCACATTTTTTGTCTTTTTATTCAAGACTAAATATTTGGTTGAACTTGTGCATTTTTAATTTATAGTTATATTTAATAGAGTTTCTTGTCAAACTTTAAAATATCAAGACTCAATTACATTTATTTGTCATAAGGCTTTAATAACAACATCTAGGAATCATTGCCGCCTTAAAGAACTGTTGGTGTACTGGTGTGTTAGTGTTTATGTATCTGACCTTCAGAGTGTTAGTATTGGTGTATCTGACCTTCAGAGTGTTAGTGTTGGTGTATCTGACCTTCAGGGTGTTGACAGCACCGTGCAGACCCTGTCTATCTTCTGGAGGAGCTCCCAGGCCTTTCACGTGCTCCCTCAGCCAGTCCTGAGCTGCTTCATGCTGCTCCACCAGCTGAGTGCACTGCCTCTCCGTCAGGATGCCCTGCTCCAGGTTAGCTTCTGCAGCCTGGAGGAAACAGCAGTTTCATTTTATCACAAGCGTTCAGAGCTTTGGAACAACCTACTATCTATTATTATTATTGTTATGATTGTCATTTGATATCAACATATTGTCAAGAAGGAAATATAATTTTTTGTTTGGACAATGAGCAAATTAACCAGATGTAAATAAATAAATAAACATTTACAGTAAAGATGCATCTTTTCCTGTGTGTTGTCCCCACAGAGCAGTGGACTCACCGTCAGCTCTTTCAGCAGAGCAGGGATCGACTCCTGCTTTGTGGTCCAGGACGGATCGGCCCAGTCTCGGTCCTGTGTGACCTCAAACAAATTCGCAGCCTGGTGGACGTCACAGCACAGGGAAGATCAGTCAAAGCATTTGTTCCATTTTATTCTCAGCTTCTGTTGCTTATGAGCTGAAGTTTCTTTCCTTACCTGTGTACAAACGTCTGAGAGGACGGGGGCCAGGGCCGTGCTCCGGTTGAGCAGGGCCTGCGCCTGTTCCACCGCCTGCCGCCGCTCGCCCAGGCCCGGCCAGGGGAAGACGAGCGGCAGGTCGGACGTCTGCTTCTGGAGCTCAGCCAGTCGGGCCTCGGCCTGGCCTCGCTTGTGTCGACAGGACTCCAGCTGCTTCACGACGCCCTTCAGCTCTCTGATGAGAATCAGAAGATGATAGAGAACTTTAGAAATCACATCAACTACAGACTAAAATCAGCCTCCAGAATCAATCTAATTCAAAAGTCAATAAAAACACAAGAGCAGCTTCCTGCACCTGTGAGTGTCTTCAGCAGATCGAAGGAGCGTCCTCCACTGCTCCTCGATGTCTGAGACCTTCTGCTGAACCTCCAGCTTCTTCCCCCCCTCCAGGTCTGTTTGCTCACAGAGACTCTGAGCTCGTCTCTTCAGCTCCGTCACTTGAGCCTCACCGTCAGACTTGGAGCTTAAAATGACCTGAAGACATAATCATACATTTTCTGAATTAGATAATTATTTTGAATATTCCTAGATGTTTATTTTGCTGTACAGCTGACATTTGTCCACTGGTGTGATTTACAATATGTCGCTAAGAAGGAAAATCCAGGTCTGAATCTTTTCTTATTTTATATGTTATATTTCACCTGTGCTGTGTTCACCCTGTCCTCCAGCTGAGCCTGACTCCCCCGAGGGCCTTTCCCTTTGGAGTCGGCCTGGTCCTGCAGATCTTTAACCCAGCGCTTGGTACTTCCTGCCTGGGCACACAGGGCTTCCATTTCCCTGGAGAGCGAGTACTGGACCTCGGCTTCCTTCAGAGTGTTCTCGGCTGTTTGAAGAACCGTCCTCCATTGCTCCTCCGAGTCTTTCACCGTCTGCTCGGCCTCTCGTCTCGTGTCCTCCTCCAGGTCCTCCTGGTCAGACAGACTCTGGCTGCGTCTCCTCAGCTCGGTCAGCTTGGAGTCGCCCTCGGGCCTGGAGCTCAGGATGGTCTGAGAGCAAGTCAGAGAGAACATATTTAAAGTTATAAACAGAAGGAAAGGAAATCTGGATACTCTGAACTTTCAAATCCCTACTGAAGTCCAAACTCATTCGGTGACACATTTATATATTAAAGAAACATATTTATAGTGGTGGAAATCCAGCTCACCTGAGCCGTCATGATCTTCTGCTCTGGATCCATCTGAGCGTCCAGAGAGACCAGGCTCTGGTGCTTGTCCTGCAGCCAGGCTCTGGTGCTCTCTCTCAGGGTCTCGTACTCCCTCCGCCGGCCCTCCAGAGCACACTGCTTCTCAGCCTGGTCCAGAGCCTGTTTGGCCTCCAGCAGGACTCCGGTCCACTGATCCTCAGCGTCTCTCACTCTGCTCTCAACCTCCTGCTTCTTCTGCTCCTCGAGGTCCTGTCCGCTCAGACTCAGGCCTCGTCTCTTCAGCTCCTGGAGTTTGGAGTCTCCTTCAGGTTTGGAGAGCAAAATGTCCTGGAGATAAAATACATAAGGTTGAATATGATCTGTAAAATGTACAAGATTATTGTGTGGTTGGGACATGGAGCTACAGAAACTATATGATACCACAAGGGGGCAGAGTAAACCCAAAAAGAAGTAAATAGCCCACAGCATGACTTTAACACTTCCTTCACTTCCCTCTCCTGGTCTCTTTCAGCTCTTAAAGTAAAATGTCCTGAAAGAATAAACTCTCTCTGCTCATTTCTCCCTGTAGTGTAAAACTCACCTGTGCTGTGAGCAGCTTGTCCTCGGCCTTGGTTCTGCTGCTCAGTGAACTCACTCGTTGATGGAAGTCTTCGAGCCAGCGCCTGGTGTCTTGCTCATGGGCATCGAACTCTCTCAACTGAGAAGAGAAAGACCCCGACGTGATGAGGGGGTTTTAAACGCTTCATGAAGAGGTGTTCGGATTCTTCAAGGTTCGAACAATTTACATTTAAAACTACTCTATATTTTATTTAAGGCCTTTATTTAATCCCATTAAAAGGCCCGTTAAGAGATATTAAAACTGTAATAAAGGTTCAACTCTCACCTCCAGGCTCCTCCTCCCCGTCTCCTTGGCGATCTGAGCGTCTGCGTCATCCTTGATCCGATTGGCCGCCTGCAGCAGCGCCCTCCACTGCTCCTCCGTGTCCCGGACCGTCTGCTGGACGTGCAGCCTGCGTCCCTCGTCTGCGTCGCCGTGGTTACACAGGCTCTGGCCTCGCCGCCGCAGGTTGTTCACCTGACAGTCGCCTTCAGGTCTGGAGCCCAGGACGCTCTGGGAAACAGACAGACAGCATCATATTCATTTAATACACAAACTCCTTCATTCAGACTCCTGATTATGATTATATATAATTAAAATGTATAATAATAACTGGGAGAAGGTGAAAGAGTTTAGATTTAAAACTAACATCAGTAAATATTCCCTAATGGGATCAAAGACGACTATGGACGACAGGAACACTCCCAAAAGTGGAGTCATAGGGTTTTGATCGCCCCCTGGTGGCTGGCTGCAGTAAAAGTCATAAACAATGCCTCCTCCATGTCAGCAGCTGGGACATGGACCAATTTTTTTGTAGCATAATAGACGTTAAATAAATGTTTGTCAAATATGGTTTCTGTCGTTTCAAGTAGTTCTAATCACAGTGATGTTTGTTCAAGTGTTTCTGATCAGTTCGGTTTGAATTAGTTAATTTATTTTATTAATAAACGGGGGCATGATTCTCGTTCATATCTATATCTTGGCTTCCTTTCTAGACAGTGGGAGGAAGAGGAGAAGTGTCGTCCATCTTCATCTATAGTCCAAACCTTTTTAAAAGTCAACTCATCAAAGTTCAGACCTGAGCAGTGAGACATCTCTCCTCAGGTGGGGAGAGACAACCCACAGACTGTAACTTCTGTTGTCTGTCTCTGATCCACGTCTGAGTGTCTCTACTCTGCGTGTCGAAGTCGTCTGAGAGTCCTCTGAGCTCGGCCTGCCCTGCAGCCTGCAGCACCATCCTCCACTGCTGCTCCGCGTTCTCCACCAGCTGCTGCACCTCGGACCTCCTGCTCTGCTCCAGGCCTTCGCTCAGACTCTCGCCTCCTCTCTTCAGGTCCAGCACCTTCGACTCCCCCTCGGGCGAGGCGCTCAAAACGGCCTGAAGGAGAAGACACAGCGGTGGTGGTGTAAAGCTGTAGAAATCAGAACCTCCTCCACTACATTGTGCAGGTGTGATCAAACCGGACTCACCTGTGAAACCTGTAACCTCTGCTCACACTGCATCTGTCCACTGAGGGACAACAGCTTCTGCTTCTGCTCCTTCATCCAGGTCTGGGTCTGTTCACTTTGGGTTTTGAAAGAATCAAACTCTCTGTCGGATGCAGCGTCGGCCTCCGCCTTGTGGAGAGCCTCCTCTGCAGCCTCCATCACTTTGCTCCACTGCTCCTCTCCGTGTGTGACTGCGTCCTGAACCTCTCGTCTCCTGCTGTCGTCCATCGCCTGGTTGTCACACAGTCTCTGACCCTGCTGCTTCAGTTCGTGGAGCTTTGACTCTCCCTCAGGTTTGGAGTTGAGCGTAGCCTGAAAAAAACACACGTCTCTTTAGGTGAGCACAACAGCTGGATCCTTCCTGAAGTAATAACCCACCACACTCTAAAACAAATGATCCACACACTCTTATAAACTCACTTGTGTGATCTGGAGCTTTTCCTCGACCGGCATGTGTCCGCCGACAGACTGCAGGTTCTGTTCCTGGTCTCTTATCCAGGACTGGACGGCTTCACTCTGGGTTTTGAAAGCTCTCATGTCTTTGTCCAACAGAGCTCGTGCGTCCACCTTGTTGAGAGCCTCCTCTGCCGTGTGCAGGGCGGCCGTCCACTGCTCCTCTGCTTCTCTGACCGCCTGGAGGACCTGTTGTCTCCTGCTCTCGTCCAGCTCCTCCTGCTCACACAGACTCTGGCTTTGTCTTCTCAGGTTGGTCATCTTAGAGTCTCCCTCGGGTTTGGAGCTCAGGATCGTCTGGTGACAGGATATGAAAATTAATTTCAACTTCTTGGTCATTCTGGGACTTTGGGATTCAAATCGTTAAATCAGACTGAATCTCCACTGACCTGTGCTTTACACTTTGTCTCCTCCGTCTGGACGTCTCTGCCGGTGGAGCTGAGGGGTTGCAGAAGGTCTCTGATCCAGGTCCTGGTGCTCTCAGCCTGGGTATCGAACCTGTCGCACTCCCCCTCCAGGTCACTCTGGGCCTTGGCCTGCTTCTGCAGCCGAGCCTCCAGGTTTCTGTAGCGTTGAATCAGGTTATCTCCGTCTTTCAGGAGGGTCTCCGCTCTGACGCCTTGTCTGCGCACTGATGCTAGCAGATCACTGAGGGTCTCCGCTCTACCACTGTCACATGGAGAGAAATATATGAGGTATATAAGACACGTCGAGGGGACAGACAGCTTTCTGTGCATTGATCTTATAGTTCTTTAAAACCAATATCACGGTATGATTAATGTCACCTCTCATCCTGAAGCTCTTTGAGGAGTCGTTTGTGTTTGTCCGAAGCCACAGTCTGTTTCTCTTTGGTCTGCAGCCACTCACGGAAGCTGTCGTGCTGCTTCTGTAAACTAGAGAACAAAACAACATGTTACTCTTACTCTCTTTTCACTGCAGGAGAGGAGATTGATTCACGTTGATGTTGAGGATCCTTGAGTTCACCTGTTCAGGTCACTGAGCAGTGACTCCATCTGCTGCTGCCTGTTGTGGCAGTGGGTTCTGAACGTTCCCACCTCCTCCTGCTGCTCCTTCATCCAGCCGCCGAGCTCAGAGAGCTGCTGGGGAGGAATCTGCTCTTTGCCTTTCTCCAGCTGAACTTTCATCTGATCCAGACGTCGCTCTGCATCCTTGGATTTTAAGAAAGCCTGATGCACACAAGATAAACTCTGAGGACCCATCCATCTTTATTCATATAGAAATTATATCTAGATCACATAGATTCATAGATTCACTCCTCCACTCACGGTGAGTCTTTGCAGAGAAGTCTCCACATCTGTTTTGCTCTCAGGGTTTTCGAAGCACTCGTTGACACAGAGCTGTAAATCCTGGAACCATTCCTCGAAGGATTGCCTCTCATCTGAGGAAACATCACGACCATTTACATCAAGTGAAATGTATTAAGTGCAAATTAAAACCCCAAAAGGCAAATTAAGCTTCAAGAGATGAATCCCAACCGATTCTAGTCACAGACCTTTGAGCACTTTGAGCAGGCCCTTGTCCCGTTCCTCTCTCTTCAGGTGAATCATGTCCTTGGTGCGGGAGATGGCTTCTGTCAGTCGGCTGCAGTCCACAGACAGAGCTTCCATCACCTGGGGACTGGCCACACTGGAAACCAAACCCACCTCCTTCATCACAGCCTCAGCCTGCTGCTCCTGAGTCTCCAGATCAGAAACCAGATCCTGGTGGAGACAACATATAATGAAAATCCATTTCCCTTCTCTGACTGACATGTTATTTAGGTTTCTGTACGTTTCTCTATGTGTACCTGTATCTGGGCCTCGACGTTTGGTCCTGAAGCATCGATCTTACTCAGAGAACACTGGACGTTCTGCACAGTTGACTGACACTCGTCGATCTTCTCAGCGAGGTGTTTCTTCACAGCTATCAGCTCCTCAAAGACATCGGTGCAGTCGGTGAACAGCTCCTTCACCTGCTCCATCCTCTTCCTCAGCTGGGTTTCCATCACCTGCAGTGAGAGGAGGAGCAGGGTTGAAACAAACACTGCAGAAAAGGAAACAAACACTGGGAAAGGTGATTTTTTTTAATGCTCTAACTCACCTGTAGTTCCAGAGGAGCCTCCTGACTCTGCAGCATCTCCTGGATCTCCACTGACTTCTTGTGGAAATGTTCAATGTTCTCCTCATTTGCATGGATCTCATCCTGTAAAGCAAAGTATGAAATAGATGAAGGTGTCCTTCAAAAATAAAAACCAGCCTAGTGAATTTCACCTCCTCAGAAATCTCACCCTCATGGCAAGGACGTCTTTCTCGTTGTAGAAGGGATGGCTCGCTGCAAACAGGGCGAGCTTGGCTCCAGCCCAGTTGTCCACCTCCCCTCCCAGCATCAGCTGCTTCTCCCACAGCTCCAGTCCCACTTTCAGGTTGTCCATGCACGCGTCCGTCTTCTCTGTCACCTGAACGAGCAGCAAAACAGAAAACAACAGCATTCAGTGAAGGTGGTCTGTCTGTCAGCAGGATGACACCACATCTACTGAAGGGATTTTCTCTACGCTTGGAGGAGGGGTGGGATATAGACAGGGGAGGAACCCATCTGGAGTGGATTTGATTTATCACACTCACTTTCTTAAACATTGGGTATACAATTATTATTCTCATTTAGTTGAGAAATCAAAAATGTTATAAGCTAAATATCCACATGTTCCTCTCTCATTTCTGTGGAGAGCTTAATGCACAGATCCTTACGTCCAGCCAGTTGTCCATCAGAGTGTCAGCCTCGGCTTCGTACGCAGACTCGCTGCAGTCTGGGATCGTCTTCAGTTGTGACTGCAGCTGTTTGCAAACTCCTCTCATCTCCTCCATAGGCTCCTTGAGACCAGTCAGCTCCTCCTTAATCTCACTGAACTGGAGAAATGTGCACACGTGTTAATGGGAAGTTCACCTGAACGCACAGAGAACATCAGTCTGCTTGAACAATGTGTCGGCACATCTGGTGCGTCACACTCACGGTGGTTTGAACTATGCAAACAGAAAAACTAAATCATAGTTAGTTATCTAGAGAGCTCACCTTGGTGACGCTTCTGTTCAGGTTGTCTTTGCCCATGTAGGAGGCCTGGTCCCCGATGGTCTGCTCCACTCTCTGCAGGGTGTTGCTCAGGTGACTGCGGCAGCTCTGAAACTTCTTCAGATTCTCCAGCAGGACGGCGTAACGCCTCTTCCTGCAAGAGGAAGAAAAGACGACTTATGTCTCAGCCTCTGTTGACCACATGTCCACTGCTTTAGGCCAAAAGGAGCCTCTGTCACATGCACCTTAGCTTGTTCACAGTATTGTAAGAATAGCTTCACTTCAATCAGTAAAGCTCAGATTCAGCTGACATGAGACCAAGAGTCAGTTTCTCCTACAAGCTTCATTATTTGTGATTTGTGTGATTTATTGGTTCTCGTGCCAAACGCACCTGTCAGAAAAACCTTTGTGAGTCTCCTTCCACTGCGTGTCCACCTCCTCCATGAGGTGTTCTCCTCCTCCCTGTTTCTCCTGAAGTTCACGGAGGTTCTGGAGCTCCACATGCTGGGCCTGCAGCTGGACCTCCAGGTCTGACAGGGCACGAAGCCTGGGAAAGACAATATAATACATTTAAATTAGAATTACAACCATCATTGATATAACTTCAGTTGTTGCATCAGTATAGAGTCACACAACACACACCTGTGGTGCACTGCAGGTATGTTGGGCTCCTTCAGGCCTTGTGTTTCAATCACATCCTGCAGCTTCCTCAGCTCCGCGAGCAGCGCCCTCTTCCTCAGGCCCAGGGACTTACTCTGGGTCTCCTTGACGAGTCCCTGCTGCTGAACGGCCAGCCCACTGTCGGCCTCCTCCAGCCGCTGCAGCAGAGCCGTCACCATGTCCAGGCAGGAGGCCGGGACACCGTCCCTGGTGACGGTCAGCCTAGCTCCCTGCAGCAGCAGATCCAGCTGAGGCGCCTTTTCTTTCAGACTGTCGATGCTCTGTCTGATCAGAGCCAGCTTGGATCGACCGTCCTGCAGTATCGTAGCATCACTGCAGGGGGCGCCTTGGACTCCGGAGATGTCTTCATCCACAGTGCGTAGTGACATGAGGAATCGGTCGAGGGCGCGGGCCGAGGCCTCACTCTTGCGAACCTGCTGTCTGAGCTGATCAAGGCTGGTTCTGTGGGTCTCGACCTCGCGGGACAGAGGGAAACAGTCCCTGGGGTCCAGATCGCTGGACTCGGGGTCCAGACGGGACAGCTGGTCCAGCTCACTCTGGATGTTCTCGTCTAGTTCCTGATGCAAAGGGAGACAAAGTACAGAGGGAGATAAGACGACTGAAGTGTGAGATTCCTTTGTCTGCCAAAGTTGAGAATCAACTCTTGTTCTTTCCAGAAATTCTGCTATTGTCTATTAGCTTCAGACTTTTCCTTCCAACACTACACTACACTGCAGCCAGCCACCAGGGGGCGGTCAAGACGCTTTGCCTTCACTTTAGGGGAGTCGTCCACTTTTATATACATGGTTTATGGTTGTAGTACAGTCTCATTGTTCTTAGTATACACTATAAAAGTCACTTATAATTTAACGATTGATGCATTGATAACGTTTGTGTGACAGTGAACGATATGTGAGGCGTACATCAGACCTTGATATCTTTCAGGATGTTGGTGTTGGCCAGTGTGAAGGCGCTGATGTCTTTGGGCTGCCTCAGGTACCGGTCCAGACGGTCGGTGAAGTCCACCATGTGGTTCTCGGTGGAGTCAACCTGCCTGAGGGCGGCGCCCAGCGAGCTGCCTCTCCTCTGGAGGTTACACTGTTGCGTGCGCCACTGCTCCTGCAGCTCCGTCTTCTCCTGCTCCAGACCAGTGGTTCCACCCAACTGGGAACGCTGGGAGCACAGGTTTCCATACTCGGACCACAGGGACTCTGTCTCCTGCCTCAAAAACTGCAGGACAAAGAGGATATTAGCACGTTGAGGTTGAATACAAATATAGAACAAGAACATTCTATCATGTGTTGCACCTGTATTTCCTGCAGACGAGTGTGTAAGCCCTTCAGAGAGACGGAGTCCGAGGGGATGTCCTTGAGGATCTGCTCGTTTTTAGAAAGCTGGGCTTGTAGGGTCCTCTTACAATTCTCATATCTGTCAAATTTAAAACAAGTAAAAACATAAAGTCAGACACAGAGAATCCAAATAGTATGAGGTACGTTGTGTTATCAAGGCGTACCTCTCTGAAGCCTCCTTCCTGCTGACGTCCTCCTCTACTGACGTCTGCTTCTCAACCTCCCTCCTCTCCACACTGACCGTCTTCACTGTCTCCTGGGAAACCTAAAAGATGAGCAGCTTCTTATCTCTTCATTCAAACTGCTTCCATGTATAAATGTTTATAACATGAAAATGTGAAACGCTTGTTCCTGGAATATTGGGCTGAAAACATTCACTGGAAAAAACTAGTTTTTCGAGGAGATGTAATTAGGTTGAGTCTTGGGAATGTGAGGTTTCAAGGGGAGTGAGTCATACCTCAGCTGAGACTTGAGGTATCTCATGCTCCTCTTGTGTGGTCACATCCTCACTGAAGGCAGCAGGGATCCTGTGAAGAGGAATCAGGTTAGGGTTGATTTCTGATTTTCCTTCAAAACATTTTAATCTTAATTGCGGAAAAGCCGCAAGTGGAAGATGAAAGTCTGACGTTTGAAGTTTAAAGGATGTGATGGAAAGAAAGCATCACAAAATGTCTCTGTTTGTATAAAAGGCAGAAACACACACACACTCAACTTAATCTTAAAACATTTATTTTAATCGGTCATATTAACAATCTGGCATCCCTGTCTGCTGTTCAGGAAAACATATTTGACTCTGATAACGCACCTGGGATCAGGGAGTGGAGTTTCTTGTTCTCCGCTGAACTGGTGCTGGATGGCCGCCAGCCTCTTCTCACACTCCCTCAGCTGCGTCTGGGCGAGGCGGTGAGCGTCCTCCGGGCTCAGGGTGTCACACAGCTCCTTCAGGGCCTGGAGGTGCTGCCCCGCCTGGGCAAAGCTGCCATCCGCTGCAAAACAAGCCTGTTGAGAACAGGGAGCATGGTTATTACTGCTTTTACAGCCAGAGGACTAACATTCCATCCATGCAAGCTGCACAATATCATTTTGACACTTGTGCACAATCTAATCTAATCACAGTTTTTATTTATATTTTTTCTATGACAGCTTGAGAGATGTAGTCCATTGCAAAAGCCGACCCCAACAAAAAGTGAAAGAATGCTGTTTTTATTTTCTTCTTATTGTTCTCATATAACTACAAAACAGTTTCTTGCCCAAGATACTGAATCGTGTTGTAAGTTATTCTCGACAAACCCAGACAAAAGCAGCAGTCTCTTAAAGAGGAACCAGAACAAAGACACCAAGTCTCACCGTCACTCTCCTCAGAGGCAAACAAAGAAGGAGCAGGAAAGAAAGGTTAGGCAGGTAGAGCCGGTAAGTTTGCAGAACACCCATCCACCGACCCACACCTCCACCTTAGTTCTAGTAAATCAACTACCTGGATTTCTTTGTCTAATCGGGAGCTTAAGTGCATCTCACACTGACCAGCAGCTGAGTTAAAGTCTCTCCTTGTTACTTCAAACTGTATTTGAGGCAAAAAGCCTGAGATCTCAGCTCTCACAGCCTGGGAGATTACATGAAACAAATTCAAAATAAAACATGGGACATGTTAGGACACAGTTGTCAGAACAAGGTTTTTGTACATTTATGCTTTAAAGACATGAATGATATAGAATATGACACATTTTAACCTCGAAGAACACGATGAAGCCTCTAACTAACACATGTGAACACGAGAGTTTGTGTCTCACCTCCCACTGAGATCTGACGGACTGGGTGAAGAACTCCATGTCTCTGAGCTGTGGGGGGGTACAGAAGGCCTCCATGCCCTTTGCTGCTCTCAGGAACTCCTCCAGCAACTCTGGGTCCAAGGTCCTCAGGGTCTCCTGAAGGAGAAAACAGTATCAGGCAGTTGCCAAATGGTTCCTTGCAATTTGGTTCATTTACACATATGATGAGAGGAATATATATATTTATTTAAAGTTATTAAATCATCAATCTTCTTGTGTGTATTTTCAGATTTCTGTCCAACCAGCCACTGAGTTGAGTACAACAAACGCAGCTTCCATGAACTGGGTTCATCGTTTAAACTACAGATCCTATAGACTGTATATAAAGATGGACGACAAGTCTCCACTCCTCCCACTATCCAGAAATGTAGCCAAAATATCCCATTAACTTAAAATATTTTGGTCCTTCCCACCCACTAACATGGAGGAGGCAGTTTTTTTGTTATACCTATAATGCAGCCAGACACAAGGGGGCAACCTGGGACCTTTGTCCTCACTTTTTGGGGAGTCATCATGCCGACCATGTTTATATACAGTCTACTGGAGTGCACTAATAAAGACCGATATAGAATCAGGAGGAAACATCAGAAGTTAGATTTACCTCTTTCACCGACACCTGTTCGGCTGATATGCGTTTGTCTCTGAACACGTTGATGGCTTCTAGGATGTGCTCCTGCAGGCAGTGCTTCGCCTCCTCAAAGCCGTTTCTGGCCAGAGCCTGGGCCTTGGCGTAAGCCTCTGTGTAAGCCTGTGGGGGGGCCTGAGCCAGCGCCGGGGGTTTGATGGGGTCAGGTGACTCAGCCTGGGACTGAGGTAGCACATTGACCTGAGAGAGCACAATGGTTTGGGACAGTTGTGTTTTGGGCTGTGGAGGAAGTGGTTGGATCTGAGGTCTGGCCTGCGGGGGGGATTGAACCTTGGGATGTGTGCTAGGTTGGGCCTTGGGTATCGGTGGTGACTGAGCCTGAAGTTGGGGCTGTGGTGGCGGCTGTGCCTGAGGTTTGGGCTGTGGCATAGCCTGGGACGTGAGTTGTGTAGGTGACTGAACCTTTGTTTGAGATGGGGGTTCAGTTTCAGGTTGTGGTGCTGTTTGGTCCTGGGACTTGGACTGTCGAGGGGATCCATCCTTGGGTGTGGTTGGTAACTGAACTCCGGGTCGTGGTGGCAACTGGGGCTCAGGTGCAGATTGAGGCAGTGATCCAGTCTTAGTTTGAGTTGTGGATTGAGCCTCTGGTTGTGGGGTTAACTGGTCAAGAGGCTTCGGTTGTGAAGGCATTTCACCTTTTGGTTGAGCTGCTGACTGAGTTTTCAGCTGTGGCTGGAGCTGGGTCTGATGTTTAGGTTGTGGAGGCGGCTCCTGGAACTGAACATTGAGCTGAGGCTGCTGAGTCTGAGCTTGGGGCTTTGCTTGTACCGGTGGCTGTGTTTGAATGAGTGTTTGGGACGAAGCCTGCAGCTCTGTCTGGACCTGGAGCTGTAAAGGAAACTGAGGATGGGTTGGCTGTGCATGTGATTGTTGAGGTATTTGAATTTGCGTCTGAGGATGATGCTGAGATTCAGGCTGATGTGAGACCTGTGAACATTGCTGAGAGGGAGACTGTGGATGAGGCTGGCGCTGGCGAACACAAATTTGCGGCTGTACTTGACCTTGTGTCTGAGCAATATTATAAGCTCTCATCTGTTGCTGCATGGGACTTTGGGGCCTCATCTGGGGTTGTGTTTGAGCCAAGGCTTGGTGTTGTATGTGTGGCTGTCTTTCAGGATGAGTATATGATTGCCCCATTTGAGAATACCCAGGGGTCCTTATCTGAGGTCCTTGCTGGGGCCCAGTTTGGATCCACTGTGGTGGAACCTGAACTGTTGAATAGGCCTGAGCCTGTGAAGCTTGATCCATTTGCTGAATGTATTGTTGAGGAATGGGATGTCTCTGCTGGTTAAAGGCCTGACTTTGTAGTTCTTGGTTGTGTGTCCACTGCTGGGATGGAGATCCTGCCTGGGGGTAACCCTGTGGAAACAGCTGAGGCTGAGCCTGAGGATGCTGGACAGATATTGGAGATGAGGCTCTGACTTGAGTCCAAGCCTGATGCTGGCCCTGCAGGATTTGTCCTGGGAGCTGGACTGGTGGCTGAGAATGAACCTGAGGCTGGACAACATGTTGAGCCTGGGTTTGATGTTGAGTCAAAAATTCAGCCTGACTTTGCCAGGCCATCGACTGAATATGGGTTTTACCCTGGCCATGGGCTTGAGGATGGGCCATTGGCTGAGGATGGGATTGAGGATGGGACCATTGACTGAGGATGGGATTGAGGATGGACCATTGACTGAGGATGGGCTTGAGGATGGGTCTTTGGCTGAGGATGAGTTTGAGGATGGGCCATTGACTGAGGATGGGCCATTGACTGAGGATTGGCCTTTGACTGAGGGTGGGCTTGAGGATGGGCCATGGACTGTGGATGGGCTTGAGGGTGGGCCTTTGGCTGAGGATGGGCTTGAGGATGGGCCATTGACTGAGGATGGGCCATGGACTGAGGGTGGGCTTGAGGATGGGCCGTTGACTGGGCATGGATTTGAGCATCACCAATTGCTTGAGTGTGCATTTGAGGCTGGACCTGTGAAGGTGGTCTAGGGGAGGGGGGCCGGACAGGGGCCCAAAACTGTGGATGAGTATGAAGTTGAAACTGGAATGGCACAGGAGGCTGCATTTGGCCCTGTACTGGAGCCTGCATAGGGGAAGCAGATCTGACTTGAGCCCATGTTTGCACTTGAGCTACAGGTGGACCAAGGATACCAAACTGAGGTTCAGCTGGGATACATGTTTGGGACAGAGCCTGAGACTGAAGCTGTGTCTGCATCTGTGGCTGGATCAATAACTGTGTCTTCACAGGGCCTTGGGGCGGTGGAATGACTTGTGTCTGTGACTGAACTTGGCTTATTCTGGTTTGAGACATGGTCTCCGGTGGGTGCTGGTAGTCTGTTGTAGTTTGGGACACACTTGTTGACTGTAGTTGGACTACGGATGTAGCCTGAACCATAGTTTGGGTTTTTACCTTAGATTGTGGGAGAGGTTGAGCCACAGCTAAAGTCTCGGATTTAGCCTTGGCATCGAAATCTGGTTGTGTCTGTTTTAAGGTAGGCTGTGGTTGTTGTGGATGTTTAAGTTGTTCCTGTTGTTGCTGATCTTGAAGTTGTTCTTGCTGCTGCTGAAACATTATCTGAGGTTGTGGTACTTTCTCTTTCTGCTGTTGCTGCGACTGATTAGGAGCCTTTGCATTTGCCTCAGGTTGAGACTTGGGACCTCCTGTTTGCTGAGGAACAATTTCTACTGATGGCATTTGTTTCTCTGACTTTGGCTGTGAACCTTGAGTTTGGTCCTGAGCAGAATCCTGACCAGTCTCCCCTGAGACTGGTTTCTGTAGCCAGGGCCGGTTCTTCATGGCCTGAGTCTTCCTGCTTTTAACCTCGAAGGAGCTTATAGGTGCCTTCTGTACACGTGGCTGTTTGTTGGGCTCCAGCACCTGTTTGCCTTGTGATTCGACCTGTACACAAGTTACCACCTGCTGCTGAACTTGATATTGATGTTTTTCTATCTGTTGCTGTTCCTGCTTCTTCTGCTGTTGTTGTGTTGGCCTCAGCTCCTGCTGTTCCATCTTTTGTGTTTGCTGCTTCTTGAGTTCTTGCTGTTGAATTTCTTTTTCCTTTTGTCTGTTAAGCTCTTCCTCTTGCTGCTGCTGCGGCGTCACGAACCGTTGTTCCTGAGACTGCTGTTGTTTCGGCAGAACAGTCGTGGACCACGCTTCAGCCCGGCCCTCTGGCGGCGACTTTGTCCTGGTCTGCATCAAAGCTTGTGCATATGTGTATGGCATTGGAGGGGAAGGCGTCTTTACCTCTTTGTATTCCTGCACCACTATCTTTGGAATAAAGGTTTCGTGAGACTGACGAGGAACTACGTTTGTGTCTGGCTGCTTGGTTGGTTGTCTGGTCTCCGACTGTCTCAGATGTTGAGGTTTATCTTTAGCCTGGATGAAGACTTTTGAAGGAGGGATTCCTTCTGGGGGGCTCCTGCTTCTGTCTCTTCTGGCTCCCAGGCTGCTCAGCATGCCAACAGCCTCCTGGAATTGAAATCACATATTTGAAAACCTGACATTGTCTTAATATTATGTTCATTTTTTCTTAGCCGTGCTTCTCTTGGTTTTCTTTTCCTGTTGTCATAAGAACAAAACATGCAAAAATCAATGGCTTGTGGAGTAAATTTACAAAAAGTCCACTGGCCTGACACTGAGCAACAGCCGCCCGCACTCTGTCCTGCATAGCGGAGGCGTGGAGGTACCGGATGGGAGAGCTCTTCTGATTGGTCATCACCACCACCTGCAGGTCCTGTTCCTCCGTCACCACCTGACCCTCCAGCTGCAGACCACGGGAAATCAGGGCCTGGAGGAATAAAAGGTTACCAACAGTTTGAATATTTTAGTTAATTTAAGATGTGCATATCATAAACAGGTTCGAGAAACATCAGGACATGTCTCAGATCTCTTACCCTGGCTCTTGGTTCCTGGCCCCGCTGCTGTCGCTGTGCGGCCCTCAGCAGCTGGTAAAGCTCCCTGGCCTCCGTCTCCCAGTGCAGGAGCTCAGCCAGTCGACTGTCCAGACCCGACACACTGTGCTGCAGCTCCACACACACCTGATCCACCTCAAACAGGGTCTGGATCACCTGGCGACGTTTCAACAAACGTACGTTGTTGTTAGTACACATGTAGTTAAAGAGATTAAACAGACGTATGCTACAAAAAACACCTGATTGAAGGTTATAGAAAAAAAATCATACGTCAGGTAAAGCAAACTTCAGCTTCTGTATCTGATCTGCTGAACATTCTGCGGAGGGAGCAAGAGCCTCCAGATCCACTTCTTTGAGCCTCCTCATGATGAACTGAAGGGAAGAGAGCAAACAGTTCATTCTACAGAGATACTGGCGTCATTCCCAGTAAACAACAGTGTGCATGAGGAGCAATGATTGGCTCCTACCTGTATTCTTTTTCTGTAGGTGCGCAAAGGGCCCGCCATCGCCTCCAGAGGCTCTTTGAGAATCAGAGTGGCTTCTCTGATCAGAGCCTGTGGGTCCTGGTTTCTGGTCTGGACATCGGCGCTGGGCTCAGACACGTTGTCCTATTTTAACAGAGAGAAAACAAAAATACTCAATAATGTGAAAGACAAAATGGGATTTCTTGCTTTTACCATATAAACCAATCGGACGTATTTGATGTTTTAATGTAACTTTTATCTTTAGTCGTTGTTATTGTTATTTTAATGACACATAATACCACATTGTTCTAAAGAAACTGGTTCTCTGACCGAGCCATTGACGAAAGGTGTTTTAATAACTCATTGTTATGAAACGCATTGAAAATAACCTCCACAAGGAAAGTAGAGGTGGAGCAGCACTTTAAACTTGAGGTCACTCCCTTAAATTATACCTTGAGAATAAATATAACAATGGCAAAATTACACCTTTAATTCCAGAGCCATGAGACATCTGCTGTCAGTGAACAGATAAACACAGAAGGAAGTAGGCCAACACAGAGAAGGAAATACACAAACAGTGTCATATAAAGAGTGGAACACAGCACAAGCTTTACAACATATATCCTCTCCAGCACTTTCATTTTTCAATTTCTATTAAGTTCATTGACAACTGACCTGAAAAGCAAGTGTGTGTTTCAATCATTCATCAGCAAAACAAATAGAGTCACTGCTTCTCACTAACCAGGTTTTCCCTGTTCGGTAACTTACCAAAGTGTTTTTCTGGACGAACTCGGCCCACTGCATGTTGAGCCGGCGCAGCTCCTCCGCCAGACTCCTGCTGGTCTGAGGGTCTGTGGACTCGATCAGGAAGTTGCCCACCTCGTTCAAGTGGGCCTGTCGGGAGCCCCACTCGGCCAGAGTTTCAGACGACACCTGGAAATCACAAATACATGAATTTAAATATCAAGGTTTGTATGAAAAGAGTGTTTTGCCCCCATCTTATTCGATTTTCAAATGTGTCTCCTAAAGCAGAACGGCGCTGGAGGCAGAAATAATCTCATTGGTTGAGTTGTAGTGGGTGGAGCTAGCTGTTGAAACCAGCTCCTTGAATAAATACAACTTTAATCAAGAGAAAACAAGAATTGCACGGTACCGCTGGTCGGTGGCCCGGGCCCAGTGCTGCAGAGCTCTGCTCAAGCCAGGCCTGCAGGGAGCTGAGGCTGTCGCTGTACGAGTCCCAGGCGGACAGGACCCGGCCCATGGTGCCCTTGACTGTGGTCACCTCCTCCAGAACCAGGGCGGTGTCCTCCTCCAGCTGCTTCACCTGCTGACTGACGTGGGTATAGTCTGCAGCTGAGGAGCAGAAAGAAGAACAAACACCCATGAACTGGTCTGATCTTCAGTGGAATCACTCAGATGAAGGACGTGAGGAAACTCACCAAGAGCAGATTTGCTTGAATATTTCTCAGAAATCTGCTTCAGCTTATGAAGAGCTGCTTCCAACAGAGAACTTAGCTCCTGTCTGTTTATCAGCTCCTGAGTTCAAATAAAGATTTATTCACACAAAGTAGAAACAACATTCATGGATAATTAGGTGAAAAACTGACAGATGAAGTTTATTATTCTTGGTCCAAATATCTCATTAATCATCTTATAGTTTATTAAACCCTAAATACGCCTAGAAAATAAAAAGTCACAGGATCATCACAGTCGTGTGGATCAAACCTCTGGAATCAACATCTGTATTAAACTGCATTTATTCATCTAAATTCCAACTGAAATGATGTGAAGCTCCAACATGGCTCCAGACCACGTTGTGTTTTGAAGATGCTGAATCTGAACGGTCGACACTCACATGCCATTCCTGCAGCAGCACCCGGACGGCCTCTGGAGAAATGAACGGTCTCTTCCAGACAAGGAGCTTGATCCTGATCTGACCCAACAGATCCAGAACCGTGTGGCGGTGCTCCCGGTACTCCAGCTTGATGCCGTGGTACTTGGCGGTGACTCTCACACCGGTGAACCTGGTGAGAACATCCACGTGCAGAGGTTAAAATTAAGTGTTTAGACTTAAATACGGAAAGATGAGAAAGAAGAAGGGAAACAAAGTATTATTCTAGAAGTTGAAATGATCAAATGTGCAAAATGAGTTTGTGGAAATGAAGCAACATGTTAGTTTATCATAACAGTATCAAGTATTTTGTGTCTTGTTAATATGTATTTTTTCTCTTGTTAAATTGATTTGAGTCTAATTTATCGTTGGCTGAAAAAAATCTGCAATTTACAGACATGTTGGAATCTGAGTTTGCACTTTACAGAAGATTAGGATTTATGCCTAAATTTCAAATAAAGGTTTGATAACATCTCAGGAATCATTGCCAAAGATTTTTAGTATGTATATATATAAATCATATTAACAGACAGAACGCTCACCTCCTCTTCAGCTCGTCCGTCTTGTCTGCGGGAACCATCGTGTTTCCGTACTCGTCCAGGTTCTGGAAGCACTGGAAGGTCTTCAGCTGCTGGGGCATCTCCTCCAGACAAACCTGCAGAGACATTCAGCCGTGAGCTCGTTCACATCCACATGTTCATCACAGTCTGCAGCGTTCAACACATTCTCTGAACAAGGATGACTTTTATCCTCCCCAGTGAAAACCTGTCCTGAGGAACCTGGGGGTTGTTGAGTCACTCTCAGTGTTTATCTCACTTCCTGAAGTCACAGACATTAAAGACTTGAAGCTAATATTCACTTTGAGCAGCTCCTGTTTCTCTCGGGCTTCGTCGGCAGCGCGGCCGTGGTCCTGAGGGTCGCCCTGCTCCTCGGCCAGAACCCCCTCGGCCTTCAGCAGCCAGCGGGCCACCGCGTCCAGGGGGGGGGGAAGACCCATGTCCAGCTCGATTCTATATTCACCAAGCTGAAAAACACAGAGAGAGAGAGAGAGAGAGAGAGAGAGAGAGAGAGAGAGAGAGAGAGAAGGGAAAATGTGTCATTCAAACTGCATACAACATACATTTATACTGTTTACATAAGAATATAATGAGAGAGAGAAACAGAGAAAGTTGGCTAGATAGATAGATGGATAGATGGATAGATGGATAGATGGATAGATGGATAGATGGATAGATGGATAGATGGATAGATGGATAGATGGATAGATGGATAGATGGATAGATGGATAGATGGATAGATGGATAGATGGATAGATGGATAGATGGATAGATGGATAGATGGATAGATGGATAGATGGATAGATAGATAGATAGATAGATAGATAGATAGATAGATAGATAGATAGATAGATAGATAGATATAGATAGATAGATAGATAGATAGATAGATAGATAGATAGATAGATAGATAGATAGATAGATAGATAGATAGATAGATAGATAGATAGATAGATAGATAGATAGATAGATAGATAGATAGATAGATAGATAGATAGATAGATAGATAGATAGAGGGCACTGA
Source organism: Pseudopleuronectes americanus (assembly GCA_038501795.1). Lineage (NCBI taxonomy): Eukaryota > Metazoa > Chordata > Actinopteri > Pleuronectiformes > Pleuronectidae > Pseudopleuronectes > Pseudopleuronectes americanus. The sequence continues at coordinate 21,925,459 of CM076726.1, forward strand.
CCTTCTCAGTGAGGGTGTCCCAGGCCTCTCTCAGGGCCCTCTGCTCATCACTCAGCTTCGGGGTCCGTCTCATGGCCGTCAGCAGGGGCATGATGGGCCGGCGCTGCTCATTGAACGACACCAGAAACGTCTGAAACACCTGAGAGACGGAAAGTAACATCGTCAGCTCGACTCAAACCTGGAGTTTGTTTGTTTCGCTCTGATGCAGCTGCAGAATGAAGTTTGAATGAAGGTATAGAAGCTTATATCTGGTTATTGACAGAGTTGTGGATCATATATCTTGATGGAGACGTACGTGGTATCTCTCTGAGTAGCTCTCGCCCTCGGTGGAGTCCCATCCCTCCAGCAGCTCGTCGTAGGCCTGAACCAACCAGCATGTCACTTCCTGGGCCTTGCGATCAGGTGTCGCCTGGCAACGCAGACACAAACAGTTACTGACTGCACGTGACAGTGAAACATCTGCTCTACTCTGTCAAACTCTGGATTTGGAGCTAAAATAATTTGATCAAATCTGGTTATAGTTCGAAAATGCAATAAAAACAATAAAGCAAAACTGATTTTCCACAAGGCACCGACTGCAGTCACGAGTTGCGTCCCAGAAAACAACATGTCTTGTGTGTAGTGCAGGGCGGAGCGACACACACACACACAAAAAGGCTGTTTTGGTAACAAAGTTTCTGTGAATCCAGATGATTGAGGTGAAGTCGACCACCTGCACATAAACAAATTCCCTGTAGAAGCATTGAAGCTCAAGACGTTTCTGTGCCTGATACTTTCTGAGCCGTGCACGGTGCAAACCATGTTGCACAATCACTGCAGGAGGAACAGGGAGCGAGGCTCAAAACCTCAAATGTCTCCTGCAGCTACATAAGAACATTCTGATATCCTGTGAGTAACCCGAGCCGACAGGTGCCTCGGTCCCAGTGACGGATCCGCCTGGTGTCCTGCGACAGGCCGAACCTGCAGGAGGGATTTCTCTGCTCTGCTGTGGCCCCATGAGAGCTTCATTCATGTCATGGGAGGATCAGGCACACGCCCTCTCTGTGGGTTTGGATTTCTTCCCAGAAAACAGGGCAAACTAGTTCAATTGTGCATGATCGGTCCTGCTCTAATCACCATGTGATTTGAAAGTAATCTTGGCTTTCGGCAGGCAGAGCTTCTTTATTGAAGTCGCAACAGACGACTCTCCTGGCGTCTCTTCAAGGAGTTTGATCGTCACAAATAAAACCTTAAGTTGTTTGTTGGTGCGACGAAGTTTCGTGGTGGCTGAATTTCCACGTGTGACGCATCAGAGCCGGGGCGCCTGGTTTCAAAACAAGCAGGCAACACGGTGCCCGAACAAAAACATTGTTATCTTAAATCCTGAGGCTGTGACAGGGGGTGTGGCCCCGGCAGAGAGGAGACGCAGAAAAACATGTTGAGAAACAGATTTGCTATTTTAAACTTTCTAGAAGCATTGTTGACTTTTCATTTGTTAATGAATTACTTTCCTTTCTTTTTTTAAATAGTTTGTATCGATGTCTTTCTCCCTTATATAGACAAAAAATACAGAAATGTCAGTATTGCCAAGATATTTATGATTTCACAGTAAATTCTCTACTGATGAAATGTGAGTAGATGGTTGAGACCTGAGGAGATGAAACGCTACCTGTCGCAGAGGAGACGCAGAAATAGCAGGAGTGTAGTGAACAGGCAGGTTGATGGGAGAAGGAACTTTAGGAGGAGTGTTCAGATATTGTGTCTGTGAGGAAAGAAGAGACAGGGAAGAGAAACGAGAGGAAACAACATGAGCCCAAGAAAATAGATCCCAAACACAAAGTCACTGTGGAGAGAGACAGATAAAGAAGGGATGAAGGGAAGTGAAGAAGAGAACTAAAGCAAACAGAGACACTTTTAAATATTAGGTACTGTTGTGATCATCATATTCATATCATATCATATTCAATTCATCAACACTAAAGCAGCTCTCCAGGCAGTGACTCCTCTCGTTATGTGTGACTCATCACTTACAGACATGTTTCTGAATATATCTGGGAAAAGTTGCAAAACAAAAACAAGAGTGTAAATGAAAGTTAAAGTGCACCAGGGGGAGAAGAGTTGTGAGAGGAGCATCACAGACAGCACAGACAAGGAGTCTGTTAAAAAACAATCAGTTGACTGGTCTACTGAGAAACAACTGCCTGCGACTAGATTGTAAATTTAATAAAAGTCTTTGATAAAAAAATGATTCATGCCCGAGACGTGTGTGAGTTGATGAACGTGTTTAACATTTCATCTTTCACTCAAACACTGACTTTACACAACAGTGAAAATTCATCAGTCAGACTCTGTAAAGAACAACAGTGAAAAAGAAAAGAAGAAACCAGGACAGGAATCTAGTGTCAGAGTGAAAATCTGCTTAGAATATAAAGATCTTCATTCCAACTTGTTTGCATATGACATATATTCTATGTTTATTATTATTTATTATTTTAACGACTTCACAGAAATAGAAAGTTGTGAAAGTTTCTGATGTGTCTGAGGAAGGTGAAGAATCGAAACCTTCCAAACAGCGAGTCCTTGTTTCCCGAGCAGAACTGAATCACATCCTAATTGTTGACACTACACAGCCCAGTGGTTAAACAGCTGGAGACACAAACACTACACAAGCCTGTTGCACGGACATGAAAACCTCAGATCAACCTGCTGAGCTGCTTAATGTGTGTGAAGTGAAGTGAAGTGAAGTGAAGTGAGGGCACCGACCTGCGTCTCGTCCTCGGCCGGCGGCAGGTCCCTGGAGTACTGCAGGAACTGGGCCACGTAGGTCATGATGGACTTCTCGTCCGGGTCTCGAACGTCCACATCTGCATCCACATCACAGTCGTCCATGATCAGCCTCACACTAACATGCTCCTGTCAAAGCTGCTGACTAACGCACGGGCACGCTCCTGAAGCTGCAGAACTGGAATCTGAGGAATGGAGGTGTAACTCCTGCCTCTTTAAAGGGACGATGAAAGTCTGCTAACGAGTTAACAGGCCGAGCGAAGTGGAGCAGGAGAGGGTTTGATCTGAGACTGAGGCCGACACACAGCCAGGGAGTCAGCAGACTGTCCTCATCTCACTCGCCCTCCAGCTCGATCAGCACAAAAGATTCACAGGGCACCGCATCAATTAATGCAAGAATGCCACCGTGAGAAGGCAGAGGAGTCAAAGTAGGTGTGACTGCAGAAAACAGATTGTGGGAGGACGGCATCATAACAAGCGAACCAGAACATGTGATTTCAAAACTCTGAGGATTGATCAAATGTTTCTGCATCAACACAAACTTGATGAATTCCTCTGCAGAGAGTTACACACAATTCTGTTCTGACACGTGTGCAACCACCAAAGAAAACATTTTCACATCATGTTAATTAGAATGGTTTTAAAAACAAAGGGCTCTATTTAATATTCAAATCTGAATGATCTGCTGATATGAATGTGTTGTGGGTTAATTTTCCATATGAAGAAAAGTTAACCAGCTTTTACACAGGCCTGATATATAAACTAACATATGTGTAACTTGTAATATATATAAAACATTCAGTTTGTATCTAGTTTAAATAGAATAATAATGTTGTGATGTACACGGGCTATATTGAAATAAAAGGCATGTTTTCTACATTAGTTAAGTAATGAGATTTCAACTGCACCACAGTTGCGTCATCCTGTAATCTGATTCAAGATTGTGGACCAAAATATATTTTTGAGATAAGAGGAATTTGGCTCTTTTTTTTCCGGTGCACATGTTTTCCCTCCAACTGTCAGTCGGCAACTTGTGACAAACTGACCATGGTCCTGTATTTAGATTTTCTGGGATTGTGGATTTGTTTATTTCACAGTTTCGGTCTCAGCTTCAGAAAATGTCCGTCCCCCCCCAACACACACACACACACACAGACACACACAGTGGTGAGTTCGGGGAGCTGAGTGTTAGCGGAGCGACAAGAGAGAATATGTACGAATCTCAAGGTAACAACAAGAGTATTCTTTCACTCGTGTATAAAAGTAAATCCATGATACTGATGAGTACTGATGATACTGTGTGAGATGTTTTAATTATTCTCCTCCGTTTGATATGATATTGAACACGTTGAAAAATGTGTGCGAGTGGGAACAAGTAGGAACTCATTGACTAACAAAACATAGAGCGTTGTTATTAATTTCATGCCAAGAGTGAAACTCCCACAATATGACAACGTGGACCTGGTGCATCACATTTGTATGAATCCACCTTTAACAGCCGGTTGTACTTATCACTCCTGCACGTCAGGGTTAACACCCCCCCCCGCACTGGTGGTACGGACCAGTCAGAAAACTTTTAAAACTTTGATCTATGTCTGTTCACTAAACATCATGAAAGTAAAATGACAGAAAGACGGAGGAAACAAAGGGTCAAGGAGAGAATCTGTTTTGAGGATGACTTTTACGTTCCTTCGTGATATACTTTGTGTAGTACTATAGTTCTGTATTACAACAACAATCATGTATACATATACAGTGAGAGGACAAGATGTGTCAGAAAAGCCTGTTGGGTTCTGGTTCAGCAGAGTGAGACCCGACCCTCTACTATTATCAGCTCCTCGGTCACATGGTTGTTTTTGCCCTGGTTGATTCTAAACAGAGTTGGGTGACTCACCATCAGGCTCCAGCAGCCGGGGGATCCTCAGCTCCCTCTCTGCGATGCGGAACGCCTCCTCCAGGTTCTGCCTGTTGCTTCTGGTCCTGGCCCGGGACAGATCCACCAGGTCGGGCCGCAGGGCGTAGAGGATGGCCAGGAACACCACCCCGCTCCGCCAGCTCGACTTGAAGTCCTTCACGTTCAGCGAGCAGCCGGCTCTGAGGGAAACAAACCATTCAGGCCAATCAGGGAACTCGTTAGTATAACTTGATCCCTTCGATGCTGGGAGATAAATTAAAACTAAATATATGAATGCAAACAATTATTTATTTGAGTTTGTGTCAGTTGTGTTTTGTATATCAACCCCACACAACATATTTAAACAACAGACTGTATAAATAGATGCCGTCTTGCACCGATGACGTCATTTGGAGTAGAGCTGCAGTAACAAGGATTCGTGGATTCGTTCCTTCGACCAATAGTAACTCAGTCATAACGTATTTAACCTGTATTTTCCCTTTTTAATTTAGTCCATGTCCCATCTGCTAACATGGAGGAGGCAGGCTTCATGGCCTATACTGCAGCCAGCCACAAGGAGGGGCCAATCCAGACACTTCTTTATTCACAGTCTATGATTTAAATTCGATCTCTCACCGGTGACACTGCTCCCGGACCCAGAGCATCAGCGCCTTCTTGGCAGAGACCCGGAAGCGGTTGTGCAGCGGCGAGGCTCGGGGGGGCAGCGGGCTGCTGCTGGCCGAGCGGCTGGACAGCGTGGAGCGCGAGTCCAGACTGGCCAGCGACTCCATGGAGCCCTGACGCGAGTCGAAGGAAAGGCTGCTGGCCAACTCCTCGATCTAAGAACCAAACGTACACATGACATCAGCAGCCTGGTCGTTTGATGACTAACAGAACAAGTAGTTATGAGATATTGATTTGAAAAATATTCAAATTGAACAGGGTTTCCCCTTCGGCAGTGGTTTGTTAATCTGTGGAAAAGATTAACTGAGGAAATGGAAACTCTACATCTCAGAGACAGAAGCTGTTTGATAAACAGCTGTTTGACAGAAGAGGAGAAAGAACTCACGTGATACTGCAGAATGATGGTCCAGATGAGGCCCAGGATGATGGACGGCCTTCCATCGATGATGTCAGGAATGTTTATGTTGACGAGTTTGATCTGGAGAGAAAACAGGAAACTTTTCACACTCTCACAAAGTCCCTGTGGAAACGTCACATCTCATTTAACGAGAGTCTGTCACGTACCGATTTCATCTTCAGGAAGGAGAGGGCTTTCTCGATGTTGCTCCTGTGCTGAAACATTCCTCTTCCTCTCTCCCGACTCTGTGAAACAAACCAGAGAGTGAGTCCAGGTTTGGCCGCGAACACGATGAAGATGAAGATGAAGATGAAGGCCGAGACGAGGACTCACGATGCGCTGACCGCTCATCACCTCCAGCAGGTCCAGCAGTTTGGAGCCGTCGCGGAAGTCGCTGAACAGATCCAGGATCATACATGGTGGCCTCCGCTGTCACACACACACACACACACACACACACACACACACAGACAGACACACACACACGCACACACACACAACAGACACACACAAAAACACACAACACAGCTGTAAGATCTCTGGCTCCTTGTAGGATCCAATCAAATTCCAATTCGTCAAACTTTGAAACACAACAAACAAAAAACACAAAATATGTCTGAAAGGTCGTAAAATCTGTTTTGCCACCGTGGGGAAATGATTTTCCAGCTTCAGGAAGATATGATGATTGACTCAGGTATTCAAACAAGATATTATTCATAAACTTCAACTAAGTGTTATCATCCCTGTTTTAATCAGGAAGCTGTTAAAGAAACTACCTCACAAAGCTTATCAGGCTCAGAATCACATTAAACTCTTAATTTCTGTGTCATTATTACAGCTGGACGTCTGTGGGAGGGTGGGGAGACGTGGGGCAGTGTCCGTCTGTTGCTGTCTGTCTGTCTGTGAACCTTGCTCCGCTCTGCTCTGTTATATTTATGTCCCCAGCTCCTCCTCCTCCCGGGCCCTGACCTCCGCTCTGCAGCTGACTCACGTCGGGTCCCGATGTGGTTTCTGTCTCAAACACGAGTCCACTGATGGTGACTCGAGGTTTTAGAGAGAATCACAGCTCTGATACGATTATTGTTGTTTTTCAGAAGAATTCAACACGTCAGCTGAATCATGAAATTAATTCACAACAAGTCACGTCTCAACACGGTGAACAGCGTCCAGGCTCCAATGCTTTTATGTTCTACTATTTGATTTATGATCAGAATTAACTATTTACACTGTTGAAGTAACTGAGCTGAATTATTATTCCTTTAAGTACTTTACATTTTTATATGAAATAAAGGAAACAGCTGTAAAGGCCTGATGTTCTTTTAATTAACCTCAACAACCTTTTGCACTGATGCAGGATCCAGGACACGAGATCTGATTAAACCAAAACAAAGACTTTCTGTCTGATAAATGAAAAAACTAATATTAGTATAGGACAAAATCTTAAGGTCATTCCTTGATTTTGCATGTTTGTATTAGACCCTTTAAGTATTATTTAAATTCTTGAAATAGAAACTACCCTCTCATCAACTGTAAATCTTCTTATCTTTATCATCAATACCACAAATATTAGAAACTGAAGGTAATAAAAACATGTTTTTGTAACCAGGTTACTTGGGACACAGTCGGGGGTTACATGAGGTGAGAAGTCATTACTGATGCATTTTCTACATGGAGGGAATGTGGGTGTGTTAGTGAGTGAAGCTGCTGATGCATCACGTCCTCACATGTCCCTGCTCACCTGTGTTTGTTAGAAAGCTGCAGCTCAGCTCAGGGAACATGAAACTAACGATGTGAAGATGAATGAAGCATAGATATAAAGTTCTTTAGGCTAATGAGAATAAATATCACAATATTAAAGATTGTTGAAGTTAAAGCCCCAAAGGTTGATTGTTTACAGAACGATGACATAACAGCGAACGAACATGAAGTAAAATCATCTTGATCGCCCCCTTGTGGCTGGCTGCAGTCATCTACCCCGTCTCCTCCATGTTATCAAACTGATGTTTTTTAAAGTGTTCATGTTGTTGATCAATTTATTTTAATTAGTTATTTGATGATATCAAAACAGGCTGAAGCATCTTGATTGACAGCTTGAACTGACGTGAGTGTGTGGAAGGGCGGGACATAAATAACGTCAAAATGCAAGATGGCGTATCCAGGATCTTTAAGTTTCGTTTGTGATGCATTGTACATTTTTGTCTGTTTTTAATCCTCATTAGACTTATTTAGGATACATTAGAGGTCAGAGGTCAGGGACAGGACTCACCTTTGACAGCTGAGCGTTGACCCAGTTAGTGAAGGTCCTCTTCTGAATCTGTTCCTGTTCCACTGCAGAAGAAGAACAGGAGACACAGGATGTCAGGTTTAACTTAACTTTCATTTACTAACTGTGGTCGCTACGGTCATGATGGAGGTGAAACTCTCCTCTAGAGGGCGACGTGACAAGAAAACCATCAAATTCAGTTTCCAGGACGAGTTCTCACGAGTCAGAATCTCACGGATCCAACCACAGGCGTGTACAAGTTAGATAACTTTGACCTTTAAAGGCAGGTTGTTACACCAAGGTTTGGAAAATCACCTCCAGGAATAATGATCACAGTGAGACGCCTGAACAAGCCTTAAGTTCAATAATGAAAGCCAGAGAAAACAGAGCAGTTCAGTGTAAACAGAGCAGTGAGCATGAAATAGGATCCACATATAACTACTTAGATTCACTTTACAATAAAAAATATTGTTTTTTTTTATGAAATAGATGCAGAAAGTTATAAAATACAAATAAATAAGAAAGAGAGCGTTATCGTTAACATGCATCCAGACATATAAGTAGACAGAACTTATAAGTATGGGACATATTAAGTAAAAAACATAGTAAACAGTCAAAAGGCAAAGTTTGGGCAGTAAAGTGAATGTATACTTGCTCTAGATGAGCACCAACGTTTAATGTGTCTTTTCCAGACTCACCACATCCTCCCACTGAGTTCTGTGGTGATCTGTCCATTAGTTTTTGTGTTACCTTGCTAACAAACAGACAAACATGAAAACACAACCTCACTTATCCCTGCAGACGACAGCTTCCAGCTTTAAACACCGAGGCTGCAGACCGGACTCACCGCTCCAGAGCTCAATGAAGTCGTTCAGGTCAGTGACCGTGTGAAGAGTCTCACATGTGATCCAGTCCTCGTTGTCCATCGTCCTCACAAAGTCAACTCAACCTCCCACTGAGCATCTCAGAGACTTTAAAGATGTGTCTCGTCTCACTGTTGTCAGATTCAAAACTGCATCGAGTACATTTAGATTCGTCTGCAATTGTTATTTAACCTTGTTCAAGTAAAAAACAAGATTTCTGAGTTTTTATCTGACAACAATAATAAATTAATCGTTTTTTTTACGGCTCATTTGCTCGTTTTCCTCTTCACTGATTAACTCCAGCTGCTGGAAGCTACTGGTCCGTCCTGGTCAGTCCTGGTCAGTCCTGAGCTCTGACTCCTGCATCAACAGACCCAACGACTATTTTCTGCTGTACTAGTTTAACAGCAGGACACGTCAGACCTCAGGTCAGTTACAGTCTAATCTTAATCAAGCTCCTGCAATGACATCCTAATATAATTAATCCCTGAGTCGTTTCAACACATGAACAGAAACACTTCTGATCACTGAACCAGGAAGAAGTGACAAGAAACCTAAAGTTCATATAAAAGTCCTTAAAGCTGCCAAGTCAATGAGATGAGACTCACTGGAAGGTTTGACAGAATAATTACTTTAAACAAACTCATTTGGTCGAGGTGACAACAGAGCATCAAAGTCACAGAGCGTCAAAGTCCCAGAGCTTCCACTTTCTTTCCAACAATAAATCATTATCCTAAAGATCTTCTGAAACATCATGTTCTAGAAATAAAACTCTTATTTATGGTCATAGTCAGGAATGAGGTGATCACATGTTAACTTTAAAGTTTCTGGACCAAACTTATTCAACATCGTGATGACACATGACGTCATGCGGCTCATTGGACACGCCCCCTAACAGAGAGAGTGGACATTTCCTACAGATACTGGAAGCTATCGACAAATCACAACAGAGTGGGCCAGGTGGCAGAGACTTAAAGAGACAGGAGTTAAAACCAAGTGTTTGAGACAGAGGCTGAAAAGAGGAGCTGCAGCGATGGACAGTCTGAGGAAGGTGATGTGTAACAAGACAAATACTATATGCAGAAATGTCGTACTGTACGAGCTGTGCGAGCAAAGGGAATAAAAATACAAATATAAGATAAAAACATTTACATCATTAATGTGAAATTCATTGAGATTCCCACCTGCATGGGGCCTGGTTTTTATTTACAAAGTCATTCTATGTTTCCATTCATTCATTTCAGTGACAGTTTTTGGATAAAGTTAAACATTTACTTTTTGTTTTCTATTAACTTCTACTGTCGCTATGAGCCACACAGGCAGCCTCAAACATTATGATACAGGGATCTACAAATCCTCCTCCTGTCACCTCAGACCTGAACCTTCATGCAGGGAAACACTTCTGCTCTTATCAGGCCCCAAACCTGCACCGGCCCTAAAAACAAACTTTCATTCACAGGAGAGAAAAGCTCGTGTTTGTGTTTTGATTTACTGATAAAACACTGACAAGCTGGAAAATCATGATCCAGCAGAACTTAATCATTACATTATTAAAAGTTATGAGATTCTAGATTCATACACTTGACAACAGATGAGGGGACTTTCACTTCTCTATCACTGTAAATCTGTTATACTGCAGCAGTGCACCTGGAATATCTAATACATGGATTATTACATAATTATACACCATAATCTACACAGTACTTGTAAATGTCACGACCATAAATATAAATAAAGTAAACTCACCCATGATGGGATCACTCATGATGACTGATACCAGCTCTGCTGCACATCAACTCAAACCACACACATCTAAACACTTCACAGACCTGGCTGCAGATCCATGACTGAAATAAGAGATGTTCAGAAAAACGAAACCGATATGACAATAAGTTTTTCTTGTCTAAGCAACAAACTCTCCAGACTGGCAGGCTGCAGGGAAGCTGGTGCTAAGCTGCTGGGCTCCGCCTCTCCACAGTGTGACTCACACCGGGCTGCAGGCCTGCCGAGGCAAGACCTGCAGCGAGCTGGTCCTGCTGCAGCCGCCCGGGTTCTGCATGCTGGAAAATGTGTCTCAATTTCTAATGTCAACAGCTTTAAAACGTGGATTTCTTATGTAATCTGCTCCTCCCTGTGAGAGGAACTGGAAACAACACTAGGAAAAGTGAGAGAGATGCTGAGACGCCAGGATGTGATGCTGAGGTGTGTGTTGACGCCGTGTCGACAATTATCCTGATAGAGAACTCATTGTTTGTGTTCCAGGTGTTTCAACATTGCATCGAATGAGTTTAAGCCGTAGAAGGAATATAAGTCCAATGTTTCCTCCCTCAAAGTATCTTGTATACGAGCGCTGCCATCTTGAGTCTGCACAGCAGGGATTGGACGACAGAGCTGTGATCTCCAGGTCAATCGTGACTTTTCAACTCATGTCCACAGCAAAAAATGAGGATAACCTGCAGTTGGGTCCATGTCCCATCTACCAACATGGAGAAGGCAGGGTTTATGACCTAAACACTGCATCCAGCCACCAGGGGGCGTCAGGTCATCCATCTTTATTTACAGGGAAATGGTTTGTTACCAGTCTTTTCTAATCCTGCTGATAAAATCACTGAATAAACCGACGTCGATATATAATATGAGTCATTTTTAGTCACATTCTTTCGTCATTACCACTTGTTTAATAAAACCTCCTCTCTCACTCACTGGCTCGTCACGGGGGCGTTAGTCTTACATCATCCACTCTGGAAAGTGAACCAGAGGGAAATGACATAATTGGAAAAAGTCATAATAAAAGGTGCTGTGTTCTAAAAAGGAGAGAGAGAACTCTAGTAGAAGTGAGATGGAAGAGAGGAAACAGCAGAGATCATATCTGTGAGATGATGTTAACGAGATGCTGCCAAGTGCTCATGATACAACTATCACCAAGATGGAGGTTTAGAGATTCTGATCCACGCTGCTGGTGTCAGAGTTTAACATGAACTCAGTCATCAGATAATAAACTTTAACAATATAAATATAATTAGAACCTTCCTGCAAACATCAAACTGTCGACTCTGTGTCTGCAACAAAGAAGAAGAAAACAATATCTGGAAACAACTTGTGTTTAAAGACCATATTTGGAGCTTTTTGGAGGAATAAAAACCCTCTCATGACAACTTAACATTATGTACTTATCAACTGTATCGTCATTATTCATTTAGTTAATTTAATTTATAATTTAGTTGTTATAATAATTGTCTCTAAAATGTCATGAAATCACTGTCTTATAGGTTCTCACTTTGCAAAGCTACAGAACAGAGAGAGGAAAATAAAACCTTTCATATTTGATGAGCAGAAGTCATCTTATCTTTGACTCAATAGATAAATAAACATTTCAGAATCCCTGAACTCAAACTCCTGATCTTCCAGATGAGGGGACGCACTGAGGGACGTTGGTTTAAAACCAGTGTGAAATATTGAGAACTGATTATTTCCGTGGTTCAGGCAGAGAGGACACAATCAGTCGATCAGCACAAAGCTCAGATGTCTTCTGGGAGACAGCGAGTGGTTATCTCCCCCCCCCCTTTCTCTCACCCTGAGGACGGATCTTTTACTTTATGACTCATGAGTCTGAGAGAGACGCGCTTCACTGTCAACGGATTAAAACGAGCAGGAACTTGAAGAAGAACCGAGGAAGGAGCCGTCGGGGGGGTGAGACGAGGTCGTCGAGCTTCTCCCTGTCTGAGACGCTGAGGCTTAATAGTTATGACGTTTCCACGGTAACGGTGATAATACACTGACATAAAGACGCGGGGGGGATTTCCTCTTACAGAACATGACCTCATCCTTCAGGTGGAGCGGAAACAAGAAGCCTTCACACGGTGTGAAGGCTCATTGAAGTAAATCATCAAACTATAATACACAGTGACAGCAGTCATATCAGAAAGTGAAGAGGATTCAATGCACAAAAAATATCTGCAAAATCACACATCCAGAGTAAAGGCATCAATGAAAACCTCTAGTTTAGACTAACCTCACCCGACAGGTCTCTGGAATTCAATCAATCTGCATCAAAGTGCACAGACTCATAAACATCAGGTCTCTAATAATCCCTGATTCGTTTTATTCATGTTAAAGAAAGTGCAGAACATCTCCTCAGTTCCTTCTTGTCCCAGACTAACAAGTTCAGAGAGTTCCGACTGACCCTGCAGGAGCATGTGGACGTTGTCGATGTCCAGGGGGATGGAGCCCCTCTCCACCAGACCATCTCCAGAGTGGAAGTCTGACGACATGTCTCCTCACAGCATGGCACCAGTCTGCAGGGAGAGAGAGCATCAGTCTGAATGTGAGGCAGTGGAGCAACAACAACAACAACAACAACAACAACAACAACAACAACAATTAAAGGCTTCGAGCTGCTTATCAAGACACTTTACATGCTTCTTATATATTTACTTTAACCTCAGCTTTATATTAAAGTGGACTTTAAAATTATTGCTTTATCGTACATGTTTTATCAGTTTCAGTGTTGAAGCACTTTGTATTTTCTGCATGAATTATACATGTATATACAAAGTTATTATTCTTCCTGGATGTAGCTGTGTTTTGTCTTGTTCAGTGTCGCCCCCGGTTACGAGTTAGTGCACCGAGAACAAATGTGTGACATTTAAACGCCTGTCACAACAAATCACTCGGGGGAGAAATAAAACTGAAGGTGCCTTTGATTTGATCACAAACTGGACGGCTCAGGACAACAGGTGAGTCTGAAGTGTGAGTCTGAAGTGTGAGTCTGAAGTGTGAGTCTGAAGTGAAACAAGAGCTCTGCAGCAGGTCGGAGGAAAGGTCACATCAGGTCAAATAGTTTGTTTGAAAGTGTCTCACTCAGATGGAATCGGACAGATCCACGTTTCATCGACTTCCTGACGCCTGCAGCAGCGTTTAACAAGAGAAGGAGTGAAGTTCCAAGTTCACGTATAAAAGGCTTAAATAAATAAAACTCTTTAAGATACAAGATAACGGGACAGGAAACACTTTCCTTCAATGGCCTGCGACCTGCCGGACTGGTTTCTCACTGGGAGGAACCAGTGAGCATCCAAAACAAACAAAGCTTCCAGCTGAGCACGAAATGTTCGACAGGGAAAAAGCTGGTGTCTGAGTTTCCTGAATTATGAGACACGGTGGAAACACATTTCAAGTCGAGCAGACACGTCAGGTGTGTTTACAGGAAACATGTCAACACAGCTCAGGTTGATCACGTGTTCCCTTCAATGGGTCTTTATACAATATGTAGATTGAAGTAATGAGGTGTAGAATTCATAGTTTTCAGCAAAGTAGTTCCGGCTATAAATCTTTGAAAGTATTTTGCTTTGAACCCAGCGCAGCAGAAAGGACCACAGACCTCACAGACTGTTTTACACAAACCAGTAAACAAGCTTCTGAGAACTGGTTTGTTTTGATATGAATCATCAACAGATCACAGCTGACGAGCAGCAAATTCAATAACTTCACAAAACATTGAGTACAGCGTTCATCACTTTTCCCCTGGAAACTTTTCCGTTGTTGTTTTCAGAATTTGCAGCATGTGTCTGTATTTGCATTAGTTTTGGACTTTTTGCTTGTGTCGTTAATTTTTCTGTGTTTTCATAACTTCTTTGAGTTCATCTTTCTCTCTACCTCAGTTTTAAAGAGACAGGAAGTAAAACCCAGTGTTGGAGACAGAGGCTGAAAGGAGGTGCTGCAGCAATGGACAGCCTGAGGAAAGTTTTCTGAACATTAGCATGAAAACATTTCACAGTAATAACACTTATTAAAATGATCCCCGATATGAGGTTGCTTCATTTTAAAGCTCCTAAAAAGTCTTCAAAGCCGTTTCCTAAGCAAATAAACTTTAACCTGACAGGAAATGAGATATCACAAAATATAGAGACAAGATATGCTTAATTGAATGAATCACATTACCAGCAAACTACTGAATAACACTAATACTAATAATGACATTAAATCAAATAGTTTGATGCATGAGGCTTTGAAACACACTGAGACTCAGTTAGACTCAGTTTAGATTCTTGAAGGTCACTGATGTTCAACACAATCGTCCGGCAGCAATTAACTCTGCAGTGATTTCTAAATACACGACCGACCAACTTAACCAGTGCCCTCCAGTGTTACTGTGGGCACATGGATACGCACTAAAATAACACTACACTAAAAAGCATGACAGTGTGTGTGTGTGTGTGTGTGGGTGAACCACTATAGCATGGCATCCAAAATATCCCAAGGCTTCATGTCAGCTGCTGAATTAGAGCGAAGGGAGAGGGGGGAGGGGGGAGGGAGGGAGGGAGGGAGGGAGGGAGGGAGGGGGGGAGGGGGGAGGGGGGAGAGTCAGTGGAAGAACAACCAGGAAGAGGAAGAGACAAAATAAAGAATAAACTCAAAATAAACTGTTCCTCGTCTCCATCAATTAAAACAAACCTCAGAAGGTTGTTAATGTGTCTAATAAGTTAACAGATTAAAAACACACAGAGTGACTGTTTCATACTATGGACACGAAAGTGAAGCCAATAGGAAAGTTGCTGTATTCCCTCAAATGCCCAGGAGAGGGCGACTCTACTTCAACATTAAGGAGTTTATGTCTCTATCTCTAGTTTCAAGTCTTTTTCAATTCAGCTGATGTTCATTTAGTGAATTATGATTATTAAGAGTCAAACAGACCATAAAGCACCGGCTGTACTGGGGGGTGGATACCACAGTGTGATTGACAGATGGTACTGTCCAATGGGTGCAGATCAAAGGCCAATGGGTGGCGTCTTGGTTTATTGAATGTTAGAAAGGAAAAGTAAAAGAAACTCTCAGTGAATTTAATTTGTTTCCATCAGGTTAAAACCAACAGATGTGGAATCTTTGTTAAAACAAAAGTGAAAAGGAAAGAGTGAGGAAGACGAGTCAGGCACCACAGATGAAGAGAGAGGTTGTTCAAGAGAAGAAGAAGAAGGAATACAGCAGAGGAGACGAGGAGGGGATGAAAGAAGCATGATGAGACAGAATGAAGAGGAGACAGAAGGAAGAGGAGACAGAAGGAAGAGGAGACAGAAGGAAGAGGACACAGAAGGAAGAGGACACAGAAGGAAGAGGACACAGAAGGAAGAGGAGACAGAAGGAAGTGTAGACAGAAGGACGAGGAGAGAGAAGGAAGAGGAGACAGAAGGAAGAGGAGACAGAAGGAAGAGGACACAGAAGGAAGAGGAGACAGAAGGAAGAGGAGACAGAAGGAAGAGGAGAGAGAAGGAAGAGGAGAGAGAAGGAAGAGGACACAGAAAGAAGAGGATACAGAAGGAAGAGGAGACAGAAGGAAGAGGAGACAGAAGGAAGAGGACACAGAAGGAAGAGGACACAGAAGGAAGAGGAGACAGAAGGAAGTGTAGACAGAAGGACGAGGAGAGAGAAGGAAGAGGAGACAGAAGGAAGAGGAGACAGAAGGAAGAGGACACAGAAGGAAGAGGACACAGAAGGAAGAGGAGACAGAAGGAAGAGGAGAGAGAAGGAAGAGGAGAGAGAAGGAAGAGGACACAGAAAGAAGAGGATACAGAAGGAAGAGTAGACAGAAGGAAGAGGACACAGAAGGAAGAGGAGACAGAAGGACGAGGACACAGAAGGAAGAGGACAAAGAAGGAAGAGGAGAGAGAAGGAAGAGGACACAGAAGGAAGAGGACACAGAAGGAAGAGGAGACAGAAGGAAGAGGAGAGAGAAGGAAGAGGAGAGAGAAGGAAGAGGACACAGAAGGAAGAGGACACAGAAGGAAGAGGAGACAGAAGGAAGAGGAGACAGAAGGAAGAGGAGACAGAAGGACGAGGACACAGAAGGAAGAGGACAAAGAAGGAAGAGGACACAGAAGGAAGAGGACACAGAAGGAAGAGGAGACAGAAGGAAGAGGAGAGAGAAGGAAGAGGAGAGAGAAGGAAGAGGACACAGAAGGAAGAGGACACAGAAGGAAGAGGAGACAGAAGATAGAAGGACGAGGAGACAGAAGGAAGAGGACACAGAAGGAAGAGGAGACAGAAAGAAGAGGAGACAGAAGGAAGAGGAGAAAGAATGAAGAGGACACAGAAGGAAGAGGACACAGAAGGAAGAGGACACAGAAAGAAGAGGAGACAGAAAGAAGAGGACACAAAAAGAAGAGGAGACAGAGGAGACTGTCTCTTCTTCATTCTGTCTCCCGTCCTTCCTCGTCTCCTCTTCCTTCTGTCTCCTCGACAGAAGGAAGAGGAGACAAAAGGAAGAGGAGACAGAAGGACGAGGAAACAGAAGGAAGAGGAGACAGAAGGAAGAGGAGACAGAAGGAAGAGGACACAGAATGAAGAGGACACAGAAAGAAGAGGATACAGAAGGAAGAGTAGACAGAAGGACGAGGAGAGAGAAGGAAGAGGAGAAATAAGGAAGAGGACAAAGAAGGAAGAGGACACAGAATGACGAGGACACAGAAGGAAGAGGAGACAGAAGGAAGAGGAGACAGAAGGAAGAGGAGACAGAAGACGGAGGAGACAGAAGGACGAGGAGACAGAAGGAAGAGGACACAGAAGGAAAAGGAGAGAGAAGGAAGAGGACACAGAAAGAAGAGGAGACAGAAGGAAGAGGAGACAGAAGGAAGAAGACACAGAAGGAAGAGGAGACGGAAGGACGAAGAGACAGAATGAAGAGGACACAGAAGGAAGAGGACACAGAAGGAAGAGGACACAGAAGGAAGAGGACACAGAAAGAAGAGGATACAGAAGGAAGAGTAGACAGAAGGAAGAGGACACAGAAGGAAGAGGACACAGAAGGAAGAGGAGACAGAAGGAAGAGGAGACAGAAGGAAGAGGAGAGAGAAGGAAGAGGACAAAGAAGGAAGAGGAGACAGAAGGAAGAGGAGACAGAAGGAAGAGGAGAGAGAAGGAAGAGGACAAAGAAGGAAGAGGAGACAGAATGAAGAGGACACAGAAGGAAGAGGAGACAGAAGGAAGAGGAGACAGAAGGAAGAGGAGAGAGAAGGAAGAGGACAAAGAAGGAAGGGGAGACAGAAAGAAGAGGATACAGAAGGAAGAGGAGACAGAATGAAGAGGAGACAGAAGCAGGAAGCTTGTGACAGTTTCCCTGAGTGAAAGTCACGAGTCTCTCCGGTCAGCTCTATTTGTAGAAACAAGGCAGAGGGCAGTGTTGTGGAAAAAGCACGGGAGGGGGGGGGGACAATAACAACAATAACACCAGCTTCAGATGCTAGATGTATTTCTGTGCATATTGGTTAATAATCATCTACAGCAACTTTTAATAATGTTTGCACATGAGGGGAACCTGAGTCAGAGAAGCAACATGGGAGATTCTCTCAGTCATGACTCAAAGGTTTTTCCTTATATCCTCGGACACGTTAACTATATGTTGAATATTTATTGTCTTGAAAAGACCAGACGACAAGATTAATACAGGAAATGATAAATATCATTTATGCTCCAGGTGAAAAGCCTGAATGGAAACAGACGGATCTCTGTTCTCTGCTTCTTTCATTTCATCAAGACAATTAAAGGTCACAAGGAGGAACCTTCACTGGAACTCTTTGAAGAAAGGCTTCGGCTAAATATGAAGACGCGATTGTCCCGATTGGGAGGCTCCTCCTCCTCCTGAGGCCAACAGACGAGTCGCTGCGAGGTCGGCTCTGATGACGCACTAATAAATAAATCACTGAAACCTTGAAAATTGTTTGATCAACTTATCCGAATGTGCTTAAACTCATAGCTGCCCGAATTAACACTGCCGTCCACCTTCGAGTTTGTCAACATCTGAAGAATTTATTTTCAAATGTAAGATCTCAACCAAACAGCGAATTACAAACTGCTTCTTCAACTTTAACCAACCAAAACACTTCCTCGTCTGTAGCTCTGTTGCTAGGTGACGGCCGTAGGATGCCATGTTTATCGTCGTTAGAAACTCTCAACTCTGCGCTGCCCCCTTGTGGATTTATTGCCTAACAGCCGTGCCAATGTAAAGGAGGCATGGAGGTGTGAGTCAGCTACACAAAAACAAACAGGTGGATACACAACCTCGATGTAGTGGAATGTGACTAACCCAAATCTGGATCTGATTTGAAGTCGTGGGACAAACCCTCTAAAGAAACACAAGTGAAAACCACATCGACCACATTCCTCCCTCTCCTCCCTGTCCTCCCTGTCCTCCCTGTCCTCCCTCTCCTCCCTGTCCTCCCTCTCCTCCCTCTCCTCCCTCTCCTCCCTGTCCTCCCTGTCCTCCCTGTCCTCCCTGTCCTCCCTGTCCTCCCTGTCCTCCCTGTCCTGTGTCCTCCCTCTCCTCCCTGTCCTCCCTGTCCTCCCTCTCCTCCCTGTCCTCCCTGTCCTCCCTGTCCTCCCTGTCCTCCCTGTCCTCCCTGTCTTCTCTCTGCAGCAGCCACACTTTCTCATTAGGCCTGTGAATGATTCCAGGCGGCTCTTTGTGTTCTTTGTGTTCATTGATGGCGTCTGTGCAGTAAATCAATAGGTGTTTCTGGAACCCGTCCCAGGGAGCGTCCACAGACACACCCTGATACGCTAATAAAACAAGGTGGAGAATGAAAACACCACACAAACACTGAACTGGGACATAAACCCCTGCACACTTTCACTGTGGTGCTTTTCACAACATCAAATCTCAGCAGACGATGTAAACAAGGTCACTGTCACACAGGCGTTAGTGTCAGCACCTCTCCAGTGTTTCCTGATGGTCAGGAATCGAACCTTTGACCGGAACCACATTAAGCCACCAATCAAATCACGGCACATTACCCTGCATATGTCAGTATATATAGTATACTGACATATACTATATATACTGTCCTGCCTGGGCAGCGGGACGAGGAGCTGCTATAGAAGGAGCAGAAATAACTTAGGGCTCCTTGAAGCCTCGGCTGGAGTTAAAGTAAAAGTAGTGAGTAGTAGACAAAGTGTTGTGGAGCTGCAACATGTTGTGGGATAAAAAACACACAAGTGCTAATTACTAGTATTCAAACACAGTATTCTTAGTTTCATTTCCTCACACGTCTACTTTTTGTTCTTATCTTATCTTTATACAATATTGTTATTTCTCCCTCTCTCTCTCTAATACATATTTATTAATCTATTTGAAGTACTAGTTATTTTTACATAGTGCACAAACACGTCATAGATCCTCGTACAATCCCTGTGACACTATACTTTACTGAAGTATTCTCAAATATCCTCTCTGTAGTCAAAGGTGTTTCTTATGTACATATTCTCTGTAGTTTTATTTCATTCAACTTTTTATTTTCTATTTTATTGCCTCATATATCTTATCTTATCTTATCCTAACTTAACTTGGTGTGAAGCCATACAATTTAAACTTTTATTTCTTAAAAGTTTGTCATCATACAGATATTCATGACATCAACAACTTGTATTTACTAGTTTTATGTAACTCAAGCTTTTCTTTGATAGCTGCAGTAACACAGAGCTACAAAGTGCTCAGCTGTGTTACAGCAGGAATGTCAGATTGTGTGTTGTGAGGCGGTCAAGGCCCAGAAATAGCAGCAGGGGGAACACGTGTGTGTGTGTGTGTGTGTGTGTGTGTGTGTGTGTGTGTGTGTGTTGAGCTGAGCCTCATCATGAGTCCTTCAGGAGGAGCAGAGGACTTTGTAATAACGCAGATTACAAGCGGCTGCACCACAGGTCTGAGAACAGTGAGGCAGAGGAAACACACTGGTGATGTGGATCCTCGACAGACAGAAGCTTTTCACACCAGCAGCAGTTTGAGTGATTCTAAACTTTGTGGAGTGGAACAGAAGTGGTTTGTACTCACATGCAGCAGAGTGGTGGAGGTGCAGCTCCAGACAACAGGGGGTTCTGCTCAGAAGAAGAAGAGAGGATCTCACTGCGAGCCGGCTGGAGGACGTGAAACCTGAAGCAGTTTGACAGATCTGGAGTCTGCAGGCAGAGCTGCAGGACGACCCGGGCCACTGTCACCGGAGAAGCCAGAGCCAAACCGGGGCCAAGCAGAGAAAAGCCAGTGCATCACTAAATATAGAAACCAGTCACGGCTGAGGGCACACGCCCTCCTCCACCAGTTTGGCACCGACTGGTGGATGTGACCCGGCTGAAGGTGCCGCTGCATCAGGTGCATGTGACCCAACATCTAGTTCAGATCAGTGAGGAGCTGATCCAGAACCAGAGAACATCTCTGGTCTCCTGTGGTTCAGGACTGAAGAGACCACATCAGATAACAGAGGAGAAACTCTGAGGGTCTTATCCCCATAACTGTCACATACTTTGGGGTTTGTCACAGTAGTAAAGATAAATAAATTAAAAATAAAACAAATATGTAACACTGAGGTCAAAGTTCACATGGGCTGGTTCACAGAGAAAAACTGCTCGGAACAGCGTATATTTGAATATGTTTGAAAGTCAAACTGCATTTTTGTGTTATTCACTCACAGACACACAACGATACACCATGCTTCTAAAAGAAGGACTCATTAAAGTCAGTAATGTTTAAGAACTCAGAGGTCATGAGGTCATGAGCAGTAGCAGAGGAACTGTTTGTGTAGCAGCTGCTTCTCACATCAGCAACATAAACATATACAAATACATAAAACAAATAAAACAAGTACTTCTGCTTGTGCTTTTTGTTTATTTGAGCACAAATATTCATTTCAAGCGTCTCTCGGCTGAAAACAAAAAACAACAACAAACATTCCGTGGTGCATGAAAATGAAACAGCTGCAACAATATCACGAGATGTGACTTTATCATTG
Source organism: Pseudopleuronectes americanus (assembly GCA_038501795.1). NCBI lineage: Eukaryota > Metazoa > Chordata > Actinopteri > Pleuronectiformes > Pleuronectidae > Pseudopleuronectes > Pseudopleuronectes americanus. Next base: position 21,947,084 of record CM076726.1, read on the forward strand.
CCCCAAGTGACCACCAGAGGTCAGCAGCGCGTCGTGTCCCTGCAGATCTGAGGCGTCTGCAGGTGAAACTGACTCTGACTGGATCCTCTGAGTCTGATGGAAAACCCTGAGCTGCTCAGTGTTTGACATTTTCAATTGGTCATGATGCTTCTTATATTTTATCTAGAGCACTTTGAATTACCTTGTAGAAAAACACATTAAATAAACATGCCTTGTACCTAAAGCAACCAGCTGTTTGGGGCTGTGACTTTTTAATTTACTTCTTTTCCTGCAACTTCCTGTTAAGACGCCTCCTGTTTTCAAAATACAAAGAAAAGCAAATTACTGAAGTCAAGTGATGATTTGGTATTTTTGTTATTTTTATTTGTTTAGGAAAATGTGCAGATTAACAGTTTATAGCACATCATGTCTATTTGAGGTCCCATACTAATTACAGTAATTAAAAAATGTAATTAGAGATATTCAAGTGTCCATAAAGAAACTAAGCACTAACACAAAGGGAAGCATTTCTTCTAACCCACTCTTTCTGGACTGTTCAACCCTTCACTTGAGGATACTTCTTTAAAGTGCAAGAATGCAATAAAGAAACGTTCGAGCTGAACTTCATGTGAAACTGTGAGAAACTGTTGAAAGCTCAAGAACGAGGTGAGTTGAGTTCTTGAGCTTCTGGATGTTCCTGCTGCACCGAAGCCTCAGAGACACCTGGTGTGGGTTCTTACTTTAATGTGTCACCGTGTGCAGACGGTTCAGGGCCTGTCGCCTGTTCCTCGGCTCAAAGTCAGGTCGGAGTCAGTTTGTTCTCTGAGGAAATGCTCGTCAGCTGAAGTGTTAAACATCTCCCTGTCATCGCCCTGATGTGACACAGCAGCCTCAGGGCGGCAGAACACCTCTATCAGTCAGGACGGGTTCAAAGAAGAAGAAGGATTTCCTCACAGAAATGAACTATAACACAAAGAGCTAAAATAATATTTCATTAATAATCAAAATCCGGATTGTGGAAATCCAGCCTTTGTGTTGGATTATAATGAACTCCATGTTAATCACTGGTGTTATCCCATTACATGCACTCTGTGATTCCACAGCGTGCACACTGTTCAATGATCGCCTCTCTTCCGGTGTCAGGGAGGAGGAGTGTGTGTGAGGAACCTGTCCCTGACTCATCCTCCTCACTGTTCTCTAATCTAACTTTAATTGCTTGGCCCCAACTTTCAACTTCACATTGAAGGATTCATTTCCCCGAGCTGCTTGAGAGCCGTTCTGCTCCGCCGGCTCACCGCCCACCCCGCTCCCACTGTCTCCAGCAGTCGTCCTGTCCCGTGAAGCTGTGAGACATGTCCTCACGGCTTTGTCGTATGGAAAAAACTCACTGGCAACACAACATAACACAACAGGACGTGGTGAAACTAATGAGACAAAGTGGCAGAGCAGTGTGGAGGCTTAGTGGAGCTCGGGGGTGAAGTCATTACAGTCGGCATGTGAGAACAGGAGCTAGTTGAGCCTGGCTGAGTGACAGCAGACACATGTGTGTGTTGTTCCCCCTCTTCCGTGTGGATGATGGAGAACAAAGGGGCTGACTCTCTTCCCCAATCAGCCTAATGGAGTGGGAAGGAGCTGGATGGGCAGCGACAGGCAGAAGGCCCTCAGGGAGTGAGAGGTGAGCCGGGTGGCGGAGAGCTCCTCGGCTCCTGATTGGCAGAACGCAGGGCGATAAAAGGCCCTGGTCGTGTGGAGTCAGCTCCATTAGCAGGTGGTTCAGGTGTGAGGAGGACGACAGGTTCTGTGCATGTTGAACCCCCGCACTGCTGAAGAGGAGCTGATGCTGCAGATCCACACGTTACATCTGTGAGAATAAAGCTGCTTCATCGAGTTTGTCACTGGACGTCAGTGTCGATACAACACGGTGAATCCTCCAGGGACAGAGAGAGAGAGAGAGAGAAGATGACACTGCAGAGGAAGAGGTGGTGAGTTAATCCAGAAAAGTTTCAGAATCAGAATCAGGTTCTTTCTTATTCTTGAGAACAGAGACAAGAAGCTTCTGGAGCGTTTCATCTCACCACATGATCTTCAGCAGAAGAATATAAATATCAAGCAGTTGAAGTATCTGTGTTTCTTAGTTAACGGGTGTGATGTGATTGAAAGTCACACAGGAGCAGTTTCCTCCCACAGAATGTGACTTAAATCAGTGTGTGTCAGTAACAACATGAAGATAAGATACTGCACAGTGTGATATGAAAGGATATGAAAATAAGAAAAGACACAATAAAATATGATATGATAATAATAAAAGAAAATATTCCTGAATTTATTTGAGGTTCTGAGCTATTGTTATCTTTATCATTACCAGTGTTATTCGTGTATATTTGTTCCATTTGTTTTCTTGTAGTTGAGCACTTTATACTTTGTGTTGAAAAGTGCTCCATTAATAAACTTGTATTTCTTGCACCACATGTTCTGGCAGCAGTTTATTAGGAACCTGTCTGCGTTGCTAAGGAGAGACGTGGACCTCCTGCTCTCAGTGAGGATCCAGTTGAATCTCTGCTCCTCTCCTTCACATCTGAGCGGGGTTCTGTTTGAACGTGTCTCCTGCAGGAGGCCTGAGCTGCTGCTCTGGATTCTGCTCTGGATTCTGCTCTGGATCCCTCTCCAGCCTCGCTCCCTCCACGCGGTGTCGGCCGTCAACCTCAGGCGCTTCGTGGGCTGCGCGGTGAGGGAGTTCACCTTCCTGGCCAAGAAACCAGGCTGCAGGGGCATGCACATCACCACGGACGCCTGCTGGGGGCGCTGCGAGACCTGGGAGGTGAGCACGCTGGAGAATACTGTACGGGCTACTGTACACAGGAGAGGAGAGGAGGAGGGGGGAGAGGAGGAGGAGGAGGAGGAGGAGGAGGAGGAGGAGAGAGGAGGAGGAGAGGAGAGAGGAGGAGAGGAGGAGAGGAGGAGGAGGAGGAGGAGAGGAGACAGACAGACAGACTCCAGATGTTGAAGAGAACACCTCCTCTGTGTTTACATCTTCAGGATCTGCTCATCGTCATGGTGATGAGAATCTGTCTGAAGTGTAAATCTTGCGTCAGATTGGAGGGAGATGGGGAGAGAGAGATTGAAGTGACAGCAGCACTTTTCTTAACAATGCCTCAAGTGCATGAAACACACAACTGGATTTCACAAGTCGCCGGATTCTGATACAAAAACAAGAAAGAAAGGGAAGCTGTGAAATCTCCAGTTTCATCTGAGAGGAATCAGGAAGCTCATGATTCTCTGCTTTATTACAGCTGTGTGTGTGTGTGTGTGTGTGTGAGTGTGTGAGTGTGTGTGTGTGTGTGTGTGTGTGTGTGTGTGTGTGTGTGTGTCACACTCTGGATATCCTCGGGGAGCACACTCATCTTTTCGTCTGCTTCCCCAGAACACCAGGAACTAACACGAATCTCCTGTCACATAAAGTGAAGCCAAATCATCCCCATCGCCCCCTGGTGGCTGATTCCAGTGTATTCTCAATCTGTCTAAATCAATCTGTGTGTGTGTGTGCATGTGACGCTCATATCTCGAGAACCATTCATCTTACCGGCCTCACACTCGTCATGTGTGTTGATGCATCATACGTTCAATATTAATACAAGTTTTATAAATATGCGGTGCAGTGTTTGACAGTCGAGATATGTTGCCTTGATTCCTGGATAGTTCGAGGAAGAGGAGACGCTCTTCATCGTTTACATTAGGCTGTTATTTACTGGTTAACACAACAGTTTGCTCATAAAAACACCACAGATGAGTATAAATTACAAATTGTTACTAGAGTTTACATTTAAAGAAAGAATATAAGATAAAAACATATAACATAAAGAAATGTTTTGTATATTAATGACTGAATATCAGGTTTTTTGTGTTACAGGAACAATATTTCACATATTTTCTATATTATTTCAATCCTTAAAGAGTGATTCTCTCTTTTCTTTTGTACCAGGAGTCGGATCAGAATCCTCGTATCCCTCTCGTCTCTCTTCAGCGTGAACAAGTTAAAACACATTAAAGATGCAGCAACGTGCTCTAACACGTTAAAATGCATTTCGCAACCTTTTTAAAGCCTGTTTCTGCTCAGCTTGTGTGTTTCCCTGACACATTGTGTGTGTGTGTGTGTGTGTGTGTGTGTGTGTGTGTCTGCAGAAGCCCTGTCGTGGACCCCCCCTACATCGAGTCCCATCAGCGCGTGTGCACGTACAACGAGACTCGCCTGGTCACCGTGAAGCTGCCGAGCTGCCAGGCCAACGTGGACCCGTCCTACACCTACCCTGTGGCCCTGAGGTGCCACTGTGGAGTGTGTGTGACCAGCACCACCGAGTGTGTAACCTTCGTCTGAACCACACACTCCTCCGTGTTGGCAGGCGGGACATGGACCAGATGGGATGTTTATATAACAGATCATTAGTTTTTAATGACACACTTGTTCTGCTGATCGTTGATGAATCTGTAAAATGCCGACGAACAGTCAAACCACATTCTTATTCTGCAGCTGGAATATGATCCATGTCTCTGAAGCTTTGGATCCATTAAGCAAATACATTTTCTTTACACAACTTCTGAAAACAATATTGTACTTTTCCCCTGTGGTGTTTCAAGTGTGTTATGTCTGTCTCTTTTTAAATCTATAAAAACTTTGAAAGTGTGTGATTGCTGTAATTGCTGTAATTAATAATTGGCCTTTCAGAGAATAATCAGTGTTTGATGGGTGGTTAATGATGCAGCCGCTCGTTAGTGCTCAATTAACTGACCTGAGATCTGAGGCCAAACCTCCTGCTGGTTCGTCATCAGTGGGAAAATAATCGGTCTTTATTAAGAGTTGAAGAATCTCCAAACACAAACCTGTTCCTCTCCGTTTGGACTCGATCACAGATTCACCTCTGAACCGCTGCAAAGATCAGGTTTTCTTTATGAGTGGCTTCTGATACACTCTCTCCCATTAGGGCGTGATATCATCAGAATGTTTTCCATGTTTTCATTATCACAAGATGAAACTTTACCCTCATTTACTGTAAATGTTGTGATATATTTAATAAGAACTATATCGACAAGAGCTTTGGGAAAAGTGAAGACAAACTGTTTAAACACACAATTCTTAAAAAGTCTTAAATTCTGTAAAATATGAAAATAATCAGATGAATTTAACTTATAACTGAAAAGTAAAAACATTTCATAAAATGACCCCAAAATTGACGAGTCAGAGGACGTTTCTCTAATAATTAGGTCACTAATGACAATTAGTGGAAAGATAATCATTGTATTGATCCATCTGTTCAGGAGTCAGATCTATTCTCTGATTTCCAGACTTCCAGAACACCAGAGGGTCAAAGAGCAGGTTGTTTAACTGAGGTCACTTATACATCCAAACTGTGGAGTCAGGTTTAATGAAGTAAGAGAGGACGAGTCAGAGCTATAAGTAGAATAGTTATAATCTGGATATTGGAGCAGTGTTATCACAGTAGCCTGGACTCCAGGATACTGAATAACCAGGTTATATTCTATGTATGCCAAGACGTGAGGAAACATGTGCATTAGTAGATTAAAGGTGAGAGTTAAAGGGAGTTAAAGGGAGGTCAGCAACAAGTTTCCAAATGCCTTGAAAATCGTGGGAAAGCCCGAAAAAGCGTGAAAACAGAAAACAGCTCGACTGCCTCTGGAGCACAAACCGTCACGTCAGCATCACATTCGTTCAGTTCAGGTCCCTCTGCTGCCAATGGCCACTTTCTAAAACATCTGGAGACTCCAACCCAGTTCTCTGTGGCCCTGAACTCGTCCAGGAAGAAGTGAACAAACATCTGTCTGCGTTAGCGTCAAGCTGCTTTTAGGCTTGAAGAGGAGGTGGAGGTTAAAAGCAGGAACAGAGGAGAGCTTATCTGAGCTGCTCTCCAGAGACCTCTGTTATCCACAACCATCCTGACAGGAGAGTCCTGGCAGTGACCCCCGCTGTGCTAATCGCTCCTGACATTACCACTTCCTCTCCCGCCTGCAGGGGAGGTGGAGACTCAGAGAGGGAGGAGGAGGAGGAGGAGGAGGAGGAGGAGGAGGGAGGAGGAGGGAGGAGGAGGAGGAGGGGGAGGAGGAGGAGACCGTGACACCATCAACAGAGGTTCCTCGCCTGAGGTCCGCGTCCTCCTGAGCTCAGAGGGAGACATAGGGACTCATGTCAGACGTTTTGTTTCCGGGTGGAACCATCTTTCTATGTCACAGGTTATTCACGGGTCACATGGGCTGTTCCTGGTGCATGCTGGGAAGTGATTCAACCTTCCATCCCGTGCCAAAGCAAAGATCAGATCCAGTTTTTAAACGGCTCAAAGCTCCGACACTCAGCAGACGACATCCAATGTGTCCCTTAGAATCTTCTCCTTCTTTACTCCATGTTCCAGATGTTGGTTTATGTATATTTATTAATAGACGACGTGGCCAGAATACATATCATTTTGTGACCTCATCAGGTTTATCTCAGAAACAAAAGTAAAAAACTACGTCTGTTGTGGTTTGAGCGTATCATCAGACCTCAGCTTGTAAAATAGCAACATTTAAAAAACCTCTTACGCTGCTTTTTGGAAATTATTAGATCTTGAAATAAAATTGAATATAACTGAAATAAATTCTGAAGTTCATTATAAACAAGTTTTCTGGCAGGCTGCAGGTTCAGGTCAGCGACAGTGCGGGGTCAGTCTCCCTCTTCCTCCCCCTGACGAGCTGCAGGTTGGGATCCAGGGCAGGTGAGCAGATTCCCAGTCGAGCCTGAAGGGGAACTTCCCCGCTGCGTCTGAAAGGGCCCGACAGGCTCCGGCTGAGGTTATGAATTATACAGCTGCTACTGCAGGGACGTGAGGGGGAGGTGAGAGGATGACGAAGCATTAAGAGAGATGGGGGGTGGGGGGGGAGAGAGAGAGAGAGAGAGAGAGACTATCACCAGCTAATGGGACTCACTTTCATTTCTGCCGTGTAATCATGGGAAGGACTATTGAAAAAAGTCCAATGTGAGAATCTTTAATTCTGTGGGTTTTAATATACGACTTCTACACTATGTTTCCTCAGCACCCCCCCCCCGGGCTGCTGCAGGCACCCACTCAGAGCCCATCAGCCTTAAATACCAGTGACATAGAAGCGTGAGGTGTGGGGTCACAGCGTTATTACATAATCCCATTCAAGCTGAAATGTGTTTCATCTGCACAAAGAGACACAAACTGAAGCTCAAACTTCAGTTTACACAAACAGAGACGCAGACAGACCAACACAATAACAATAACAACATTATTGTGTTTCTCACTGAGCAGAGAAACTAAGATATTAATGTGTTTAATGAGATATGAGACAAACACATGTTGTTCTGGTGGATTTATTAGATATAATCTAATGTAAATTAAAGGTGGTTGATTTATCTCTTGCAACATTTGCTTATCAGCTGTAATTAGAATAAGGTTATTGTGTGTTAAGTGTTAAATAAATATAAACGATTTAAAACACACATTATTCAAACTGTGCAGGTCAGATCATTTAACAGTTTCATATTCTGACCTAAATTGGTTTTCATCAGTAGCTTATCACAGCTGCACATGAATCTAGCGCCTCCTCTGAGGCTTAATGTTTAACATTATATCCTGATGCTTTTCTATCTTCATACAAACAAACACGTATTATATCATATTGATATTTGTGATTATGAGTTGTTTTTATCAATAGATAAATAAATGAATGGTTTACATGACTTGAGACTTTTGTTGACTGCAATGAAGTTAGTTTTGAATATTTGATCAAAGGCCGTTTAACTTTAACTTTCAATCATATGGACCAACGATAATTACCACAACTATTCCGTCTGTTATAACAGCTTCACTGTCATGTGACCCGCTGACTCCCAATCATATCAGATTATCATTATATCAGCTATTAATGCTACTTTAAATAAACATATCTCTCTTTTTATTAGATTTTGGTTCGTCTGATATTCTATATGAATATAAAGATTTTAAAAACACAATTTGTCACCAAAGGTTTTCTAATAAACAGATAGAAACTATTGGAGCTAAATCAAAACAAAACTTCTGACATAAACTTCTCTAAATTTTGTTTTCATATTTTTATAAAAAGCTTTAATTCAGACTCTAAAAAGTAACGGTTCTGGATTCAATGAGCTTCAAACTTTAGAAACTGAAACGAGGAAGAATTTCACACTTTTGACTTTTCACCAGCAGCAATTAAAATATATTTCCCTGAGTCTCAGCTGGAAGCCTCCGCTGACAGGTGTCAGTTTGGGTGAAAGCAGACGAGCGTCTCCTCCTCTCTCTCCGGTGAGGAGGCGCTAATGGAGATAAGCATGTTTCTCCATCTTGGCTCTGAAATGAGTTTCAGCTCGGACTCTGGACAGCCGAGGCTTCATGCGTCCAGATGGAGACTGCTGTGCTGTGCATGTGTGAAAAAGCTTCTGTGTGGAAACGGCTCATGAGTCTTCAGATGAAGCAGTAAGAGCAATAAGAGGTGGAAAACTTTTAAAAAGGACATTTTAAAGTGACTTTCAGTTCTGTGATATATTGCTGGTATATTAACCTACAGAGCTGGAGGGCTCATACGGACAGGAGGAGGTGAGGAACCTTCTCCTCCTCGTGTGTGTCAGCTGCTGGAGGAGGTGAGGAACCATCCAGAGAACCTTCTCCTCCTCGTGTGTCAGCTGCTGGAGGAGGTGAGGAACCATCCAGAGAACCTTCTCCTCCTCGTGTGTCAGCTGCTGGAGGAGGTGAGGAACCTTCTCCTCCTCGTGTGTCAGCTGCTGGAGGAGGTGAGGAACCATCCAGCGAACCTTCTCCTCCTCGTGTGTCAGCTGCTGGAGGAGGTGAGGAACCTTCTCCTCCTCGTGTGTCAGCTGCTGGAGGAGGTGAGGAGCCATCCAGCGAACCTTCTCCTCCTCGTGTGTCAGCTGCTGGAGGAGGTGAGGAACCTTCTCCTCCTCGTGTGTCAGCTGCTGGAGGAGGTGAGGAGCCATCCAGCGAACCTTCTCCTCCTCGTGTGTCAGCTGCTGGAGGAGGTGAGGAACCTTCTCCTCCTCGTGTGTCAGCTGCTGCCGGTCGGTCGATACAGATCCATACAGCTGATCGATGACCTCAGGCTCCATTAGAGAAGCAGAGCGTTTCTATAAGCAGACAGAGACGGACAGGAAGCCCAGACAGAGTATCCCAGACGGCTGTTTATTTTTCTGACACTACAGCTTAGGTGTGCAACTGTAAAACAATACATGAGTCAGTGAGGGATTTCAGTGCTGCTCCCAACCATCGCTTTAACAAAACAGTAGAAACATTCCAGTAGAAAAGAGAGAAAAGCTTTTTCCAAAGGGGCTCGTTGATTAGAACCATCCAGAGTCTGATGACCTGAACATGAATCCCTTCTCAGAGATGAGAGAAACGATAGAGAATAAAAAGAAAGAATCTGTCACTACCGAGGAAACGACTTCCATCTCGTGTAGCGTCATCTCAAAAACAATTTACAGGAATCGAATCCAGTCAGAGGATAATTTCAATAAATGGAGCCCCCCCCCGAGAGGAGGATTCATGGTGTCAGTCAGACTGTACATCACCAGCATGCTGGGGGGGGGGAAGGGGGGGGGGTACATGGGAGGAAAAGATGGAGAAGGAGAGAGAGAGCGAAGAGGAAGAAAGAAAAAAAGAGGAGAGGAAGACAAGAAAACAGAGTCGGGGGGGGTTGTTTTACATTCAAGTGGCAGATAGCTGAAAAAGCCTGTGCTGTAAAGTGTGTGTGTGTGTGTGTGTGTGTGTGTGTGTGTGTGTGTGTGTGTGTGTTGTGTGTGTGTGTGTGTGTGTGTGTGTGTGTGTGTCGGGCTCAGGTCCCAGTTGATCCTCATTCTCTGGTCACATGAATAACGAGCGACAGGGAAACTGTGAAACACTCGATGATGGTTCGAGTCCGAGTTTCTCAAACTGCCGACTGAGCGAAAATAAAATAGCTTCACCGGCAAATGTCAAACTGAGGAAAATCCACCGAGCTGCATCTCAAACTTCTACGTCTCAGACGTGTGGAGCCTGGAGGGCACCACTGGAATAAATACACTCTCATTTATTATTTCAACAATGTATTTTTTGAATATAATCATTTAAACAGTTAAGTTTTCTGATTCTTTTTTTCAAATGAACCATTAATGACGGAGAAGCTGCTGAGCTGCGCCGACACAACATCTGGAGCAGGTGCAGCTCCAGATGTTTCTCTGAGGTTAGAAGCAAAATGAAACTGTAAAGATGTGAAGTTATTAAAATGGAATCAAAAGCATATTTTAGTGAAACTTTGCATTACAGACACGTTTCATATTATAAATCTTAAAATGACATGAATTATAATTAAATTACTTCGAAATTGATGATTTGTATTAACTACACTTCCAGTTCCATATTATTCCAGTGGTTCACGTCAGTGCTGCAGGAATATGAATTATTATTTGATAACTATTACATTTCCCAGGTTATTCATATTCCTTCTAAAGTCTTTAAAGCTGAGCCTGAAGTCTAAACTGTCAAAGGAGCCGTAATGTATGAGGTCAAAACTCTGCCAGCGTGATCTCACTTTTCAGATACTGTTATATATATTTAAATAAATCTTTGTTATATAGGTTTATATGTTTTTAGTAAAATAGTAAAAATAAAGATCATATATCTCTTGCTGGTCCGAGGTTCTGACTCCGATCACAATCTGTGGAATGAAGTCGTTTTGACGAAGACTTGATTTATGCGAGAACTCAAATATAAAGGTGAATATAATATAATTATATAAAACATCTTTGTTTTTCCTTTAAAAGATTTTACCCTCATCATTTTAAAGGTAGAACATTAGTTTCTTTTGCACATTAACTGTGGATCGTGCTCAGTTAGAAAGACTCGGTTCTGGGGAATGAGCCTGGATCTCAGGTCCTGGATTTGATGGATTCTGAAATGATATGAAACATTTCAACTTAAATCTGAGCAATAATTAAAATGTATTTGTTGATTAACATGTTTTGAGTTTCAGTCGAGGTCCAGCTCCATGTTGATATGATCTCAGACGGCTGTGATATCAGGACATGGATCAGAAAACATCTGCAGAAATCTCTAGAAGGAGAAATCCATCTGAGACAATCTGCTCCGGTCCAGGGAGAAACTCAATCTCTAAGGTTTTGGTGCATTCTGGGAGATATTTTAGTCATTTATGTGTTTGCTGCAGAGTCGTTTCCCAACAAGCTTCTAACGTCTCTGAGAGAAGAGACAGGGAAGTTCCTGCAGATCTGGAACAAAAGATCTACGTCTCTCAGACGTCTGTTTAAAAGCTGAAGAATTATTCTGTGAAGCTCTGCGAGAGGAGAAATCCCTAATAAGCAAAGTGTGAGTGTGTCAAAGTGGATGTTTCCTCCAAACTGAGTCGAGGAATGAAGACCTTGAGAACATTTTGAGAAGGAAACAAACTGAAAACATTTCTGTGTGTAACAGTTGCTGATGGCTCCACATGCACTGTTTGTATCTCTGACCCCAGACCAGCCTGAACGCAGCCTGACAGCCTCGGGATCAGGGCAGAGGTCGATTCAAGGGTCCAGACGAGGCTTCGGGGTCAGGACCCCTCTGGACCGGAGCCGCTCTATTTCTACATTTAAATCTCTCTAGAATAAACATTATATTATAATTATATTTACGTGTTTCAAATTTAGTCTCATTCGCTCCTACTGCTCGTATCTGTTGATTCTTGGTTTCTAAAATAAAAGTTAGTATTTCATTAAAACACAAAGTATGAATTCATCGTTTAATCTGGATTTTATGCAACGCGTCAGTTTAGTTGTGGATATGAATAAATGATATCTATGAAAGCAAACACTCCCTCAATCCCTCAAACACATAAAGTTTATATTAAATATTATTCTGGAGCAGCTTTTCACATTTAAATGTTAAAATGTTAAAATCAGAATCAGGCTCGTTCCCACTGGGAGAGAATCACATGTTGCATAGCTTTGCACGATATAAGGAGATATGAATCTGCTGCTCTACACAAGTCACCGTCCTCAAAGTCCTTCCAGGAAATTCCTCCCTGCATCAATCACTGGGGCCAAACCTGCCTGAAGCTGCTGCTGAGGTGCCCCTGGGCAAGGCACTTACCCCCTGACAGGGGACGTGCTCAGTGGCCGACAGCAGAGCCAACACTAAACTCTCAGCAGGTGAAGTGTGAAAAGTGAAGCTTGAGAGCAAACAGGCAGAAAATTCACATTTCAATAAAAAAAAATCTCATTTGCAAAACAGAAAAAGTTTTCTCTCCAAAGTAAAACCTGATTAGCATAAAGCGACAGAAAACTACAGCGTCTAAACTCGTCTTCATCTGCTGCGATTTCACGCCAATTAAAATTACAAGGTTAATAATCCTTATCATTTTCCAGTCCACTGACAGCGGAGTGACAGACAGTGGAAAGATTTGAGGGATTGAAAATTGTGATTTCACCCAAGAATCATAATTTTTTCAGAAGCATTGACGTCAGATTGATTATGTTTCCTGCAGAGCTACAGGTTCTGACCAGGCTGCTCAGTGTTTAACACTTGCATTAACTTCCCTACAATGAGAGAAACATATTTAATGTGTTCTTTGACTTTTCAGTTTGGTCCATGTCCCATTTGTTGACATGGAGGAGGCGGGGTTTGTGACCTGTACTGCAGCTAGACACCAGGGGGCGATCAAGACGGATTGACTTCACTTTCGGATATCTCACATCGTCCATTGTTATTAAGTCTATGTATAAAACCAACTGAGACTTAGATGACGGCTACTGTACATCTGTGTTCTGCCTTATTAAATATGACTGTGTGTGTGTGTGCGTGTGTGTGTGTGTGTGTGTGTGTGTGTGTGTGTGTGTGTGTGTGTGTGTGTGTGTGTGTGTGCATGCGTGTATATTGCGTACGAGCGCTGCCGCGCTGCAGGACGACGTGCGACAGCGTCTGAATTTCACAAGACCTGAAAAAGCTCAACTTCTGACAACGATACGTTCTGATCTGCGTCGTCAGGGTTTCACATGTAGAATCACTGAGCATGTGTGTGTGTGTCTGTGTGTGTATACACGCACACACACACACACATACATGCGAACACATACATGTTCGCACTCCGGAGCATAAAACTACTCCTTCGCATGCAGCTTTAGAAAACTGATATCATAAAAAGTAGAGTATTCCATATTTCATCACTGGAGCTTCTTGCTGCAGCTCCTAATGGAATCCAGCCTCCGGTGGGACGCCCGGCGGTTCAGAGCCTGGCGCCTGGGGCCGGGGCCGGGGCCGGGGCCGGGGGATTACATGTCACTGTGCTGAGTGGACTTTAATGTGAACTAAACTCTGTGTTATTCCTCCAAAGACTTCCCGTCATTCCAGCTTTACCCCAAAGTGCATTCTGCCATCCCTGATTCATGCAGAGGAACGGAGGGAGAACATGAAAAGCTCCTTCTCTCACCGACATGTAACACAGGTGCAACAATCTGGAGACACGAAGCGGAGACACCCGAGCAATGCATAGACACTGGGAGGAGTCGAACCATTCAAGAGTTCACCGGACACAAGAACGAGGCCAAGGACATTTCCGTAATCAAAAATAGAAATTATTGTAAAGAAGCAAGATCACTAAACAATATAAAAAGGATTTAGCTCAAACCAGGAAACTTCCCGTGTGTAAGTCTGTGTCCTCAGAGGACCGAGAGGTGAGATTCAAACTTCATCTCACAGGCAAAGAATAAAACAACAACCTTCCTCCCTCTAAATGATCCATGCACCTTCGCTCGGCCGGGAAACCCTCGTCATCCTTCCATCGGTTTAGTGCTACCAGTATGCAAACCCTGAATATCCACATAGTAAATTGAAAAATATTCATATGTACAGTGAAGCTCAACAAAATGTCTCTTTAAATTCCATTTGCATGCAGTCAACTGCATAATATACAGGCCATAAGTAGGTTCAGTTGTTTCTTTGGCAGGCCAGAATCCAGCTGGACATGCATAGAGAGGTATGTACAGGCCCAGGTCCCCGTGGCGACGGTCACGTGACCTGGAGGTAAAAGTCCGTGTGCAAATGTTAGTGAAGACAGTTTCATTGTCTCATTGAATCGAGACCAGTGGCGTGAGTCGCCCTGAGGAGGCAGAACGAGCGTTGGACTGATGATCGGGCGCCGTGCCGTGAGATCTCCGGAGCTCCAGCTCGCCCCACGCCACCGGCTGAGCTCCCTTCAGAGCGCCTCGTCCTTCTCCGAGTCGGGAGAAACAGGCCTGGAAACGGTGAAGATGTCCTGACGTAGTATTTTGGTTTTAGGCGTGGCGGAGGCGGGCGGCGGCCCCGTGGACGGACGCCGCTTGTCCGACAGCAACTTGAGGATTTCAGCGACCTGGCTCTCCAGGGCGCCCAGCCGGCCTCCCAGAGACTGGATGTCCTCCCGGAGCTCCAGCCGGGTCTCGTGCAGCGCCGCCTGCAGGGCCTGCTCCGGGATGGGGCAGAACGGGTGAGGAGACCCCGCCCCCCCAGGGAGGGGGCTGTTGAGGAGCGGGGGTGACCGCGGCCGGCGTGCGCGCGCCTCCCCCGCCCGGTCGATCCGCAGCTCGCTCTTGGTGATGCCGCTGTCGCAGGAGTCCGTCTTGCGGAGCGGGTTGTTGCTGGACACCCCGCCCTCCTCCACATCTCCACCCCCCCGTGCTTCCTGACCTTTACCCTCCTGAGACAACATCTCCACAGAAACAGCCTTCACGTTGTTGTTGAGCCCCTCCCTCCGGGCCTCCACCGGGGCCATGTTGTTTTTCAGGCGCATCCAGCCGGTGGCCCTGGGGACCGGTTTGGTCTAGAACCGGACTGGAGCTGACTTTGAGCCTGACGCTCGGCTCCCCCCCGGCGGCGCTGGGCTGCAGCTCCATGATGTCACAGTTGTTCTGTTTGGCGACAGGTTCACCGGGATGGCTGTAGGCCAGGGAGCCGTGCATGGGCGTGACCTGCGACACCGTCAGCACGCTGCTGCTGAGCGGCGCCCCGTTCTGCATGGAGGAGGGGGGGCGCTGGAGGCTGAGCGGCAGGGAGTGCTGCAGGCTGGAGTGGCCGAGCTGCAGGCTGTGGGGGTGCAGGTGCTGGTGCTGCTCCACCTGCAGCTGGTTCTTCTCCAGGTCCAGCTGCGAGGCGGCGGGGCGCTCCCTGGCTGCGGAGCTCCTTCTGCTGCTTGAACTTCTGGAAGAGCTTCCTCACCGGGTGGTCCTGGGGGATGGTGAGCTGCACCTCGTTCTTCGCCCGCTGCCGCTCCTCCTCCTCCTTCTTCACGTCGCTGATCTTGCGAAAATATTATCTGTATGGAAACACACGCAGAGAGAAAGAGAAGAACACGGCTGTTATCAGAACACTTATCATTTCATATGAATACTATGAATAATAATTCCCTGTGTGGTGTCCCCCGCCAGGCGCTGCACATTAATCACTGCAGATAAATCCTCTGCCGACAACAATGAGAAGAAGAGGAAGAGGAATTATTATGGAAATGTTTCCGTCTGTCCTGACTCTCTGGGAACATGTCACATTCCTCTGCAGTGCACTCAGGTGCTGCGAAGCTTCCGGAGCCGCGTGTTCGATTCCCCATCAGTGCTCCCACACCTCCCTCTGCATCGCTCTGCCTGGCGCCAGCCTCTCTCCTGGCTCCTCTTACACTCTAATTACATTGGGAATGACAGAAATCCCTGCCAGGCCGGCAGCAGGCCAACCCACTGCTGATTCAAGTTTTATTCTTAAAATGAAAAACGCTCCCAATAGATGACGAGCAGATCGCTCAGTGAAAGACGGAATCCAGAGGAATCGACCCAACCGACCAGTTCTACCTCCTGAACTCCCTCCTTTCATCCATCCACACATCCTGCTCATCCAACCTCAACCTTCCGTCCTGCTCATCCAACCTCAACCTCTGCCCAGCCAGAGGAGGACAACTGTCAATCATGTCAAATCTCTGCAGCTTCCTGGAGGCATCACATGGACGATTAACACGTATAATTAAATTAACTCTGACAAGTGAAAGAGAGTTGCTTCTGGTGTTTGGTTTCTGTTTGTTTCTCTTTCTGTGTTTGTGTGTGAATGATGAAGAAGAGACGATGATGCTGATGAGACGGGATCGAAAACCATGAACCTCATTAACCAACTTCACTCTTGATTCACCGCAGTCCTCTGGATATGTACTGAATTAGTTTGCAGAGATTAAAAGATAATTAGAATCTTACAGAAAGTCTCAGAAAACCCCTGAGATTATAAAAAACTAAGCTGCAGTTCCTTTTAACTTCTGAGTATGAAGATTGATCCGGACCTTCTTCCTTCAGCTCAACCACCTGCAGCAGACGAGTGTTTCCATTCAGTCGTCCCCGTCATGTTCTGCTCCTGCTCTCGTTCTGTGGTAGAAGCTCCACACACTGACTGATTGTCTGTGGGCGCGGGGGTTACAACAGAACGTGGAGGGAAGGACATCGTGTTCTTTTACCGACAGTGAAATCAAACAAAGATGGTTAAAAATAGGAAAAGCCGCCTTTTAAGAGGAAGAGCTGAAGCTTCCTCCTCCGTGACAGGAACAGATGCAAACAGATGAGGATCTATCCAATTTACACCTGGAGGTGAAATGGGTTTTGTGCGATGGGATAAATGTCTCATATTTTACCACATGAAGACATGAAGACGCTTCAATGTCGATGCACGGAGGCTCTCTGCAGGTGTTCAGGGACACTATGCCCAACTGTAAACACAATCGTTTTGTGAATCTACCACAACGTCACATGAGCTGCATCGGCAGCGAGGGCCGTGAGACAGTGACAGAGCTGTCCTCACGTCAGTCCTCACGTCAGTCCTCACGTCAGTCAAGACAACAGTGGACGAAGTGAAAAAGAGATGGACGTAAAGGAGGGAGACTTTCATGTACAGAGACCAAAGAATAACGAGAAGACGGAAATAAAAACAAGACAAATAACTTTGACATGTAAGATTTATACTGTAACTATTCAGACTTGTGGTTATAAAATGGTTTTAATTCTAACTTTATACGTTCTCTAATATCTCAGATTGAAGCTGGGCCCGGACACTTGAACAGAGAAGCTCTGGTTAACATCTTCCCTCTCTCTTTCTGGAAAGTACTTCTTCTGTGCTAAACACTGTAATCTCCTCAGATCCATCCCTGTGAAGCGGTCGGCTGCCAGTCAGATCTCTGAAGACTTCTACAGAAGATGGGTTGTTGTTGCAGTAATCGCCGGCAGCTGCAACACATCTTACATCTCTGGACTTGTGGCATCGGACTGAGGCACCGACTCCTTTCTCTCATTTCTTCTGACCCCATTATTCTGTCCGTCTGTCCGTCCCCCCCCCGACAGCCGGCGCTCACGGTCTGAAGTGGGCCGTCCGCTGTGGTTAATAATAAGAACGCTGCGGTGGAGGAGGCAGAGTTTATGACCTTTACAGCAGCCAACCACCAGGGGGCGATACAGATGCTTTGGCTTCACTGGAGCTGTCATCCACTTTCTCTAACCTTGTCAGAGAAAGTGTGTTTTGTATAAAGTGTATTTTCATCAGTGAAGGTTTCTCGACATCTCGTATTAAAACAAACTGAACTCTGGATGTTTTCAGCTCCTCACAGGATCTGAATCACATTCATTTGATGGTTAATTTAATTGGCTTATTTAAAGTTTCATTAATTAGGTTTCTAATTGGATTAACTCATAATTCATACGCACGTCAATATTTTCACTCCATGTTTTTTAATTACCTGAATCATCCTCCTGGTGGAGAGTTGAAGGGTTTAAAAATCTAACTGGGAACTGAGCTGGTTTATTTAGAAAAATGTAATATATCTGTATTACTATGTGTATTTATTTATTTATTTATTCATCTCTTCTTACATCTACGTCTGTATTTCTGTCTCCAGATGTTAATGGTTTACAGTGGGGACAGTGAGAGCTTCAGCTGCTACACTCTGTGACACTTTCAGAAGTCGAACATGTTTTTCAGACAGAAAGGTTCCGACTCATAAATTATAAACAAGAGCATTTATTTAATTTACTTCCCTGAGGCAGAAAATAAGCATAAGAGGAGCTAATTATTCTGAAAGGAAGAACATTTCTTCTGCTCTTCTCTCTCAGCTCCCGGCAGCTGGAGCTCAAACCATCGTGACATCAGAAATCTCTTCTTTGTGCGTCTTGGAATTCAAAGCTCTCGTTTTTCACCGACAGTTCAAATAGAAACCGGATTTCAGAAACAAATCCAACATTATGTTTATGAGCCTGTTTGAATATTCAGAGCGGAGGGAGAGTGTCTGGGTTTATTTAGAGTTTCAGAGAGAGCAGCACTCTGGTTGGGCTGAGTAATGCCTCCATTTTAGTCAGGTCATGATATTGATATTCTGACTGGAGGGGGGGGGGATAAAGTAGTAAACACAACACGCTGCACATCTAACTGAGGAGGAAATACTCAGTGTGATAAAATGCAGCACAGACGGGCAGTTAGTTAGATACAGATTTGCATCCTGCTGTATATGTACAGCACGGTGTTCTGTCCTCTGATTGGATGCACTGCATTGTTCTGTGTTTGCCTGTTTAATGCTGACACTGCAGATCCTGAACCCTGCTAATGAGGCAAAGAAATTCACGGAAGAGGGAAACAGGTAACAAAAGGTGAAGAGGGAGGAAGCTTGAAAAAGGAAATGTATTCAAAGTGGATGTAGAGAGGAAGGAACAGGGAGAATAGATGAATAACAACAGAAACAAGAGATCACAGGTGATGGTGAAAGAGGAGGAAAACGTCAAAGGTGGAGAAATAAACGAGGTAAAAGAAAGAGAAGGAAACTACGTCCAATATTTCACAGTCAGGCTTAATATGACCACACCGACACGTGTAGCTCCTCCGGCCTGTAGGTGTCGCTGATGAGGAGCTTGACACATTTTATCAGTTGGAAACAAAAGCTCGCATTTCGTGCGTAAATTTGTTAATTTTGTAATTTTATCGCATTAATACGTAATTTTAAAATCATTTAAAAACCCGAGCATGATATAATAGGTTGATGTTTCTGCGCTCGATCGGAGCAGGAGACAGATTTCTGCCTCCTCATATATCAAATGTGACCCATAAGGAATTTGCTGCAAAGCATTGTGGGTCATGATTACCTCCTCGCTCTGTGCACACTGTTTATTTAGCTTATTCACTCTGCTCCATCGCTCTCACTGTACCAGGAGGAAATCTGTCTCCTCCTCTCTTTCTCCTCAGCTGATGGTTTGTTGTTCGCTCTCCTCTCCATCATTCATCACCGTGATGGTCCGGCAGGAAGCGGCTGGGTGAAGACGCGGCGGCGGCGGCGGCGTGCAGGAATGACGGAGGAGCCCATTAGAGAGGAGCGTGACTTGTTTGTGTAGCGGGTCACATTCTGATGAACCAGAGGAAACAGCACAGAGCGGGGGAGACGACTCGGTTCTGATCCACATTCAGACACAACAAGTACATGTAAGATCAAAACATGTAGTTTAACTGATTAATAAATGAATATGAGGTTGTTTCATTGAGTTTAACCTCAAGTTGGAACTTTGAACCTGAACTTTGTGTTTAACTTGAACAAGGATAAACATCAGGTAAATGAAATATGAAATATGAGCGTCTCTATCTTCTCAAGAGCTGATGAACTGCAGTTTCATTTGTTTGTTATAATTCAACTGGTCTCATCCCATCATACATTTATTCATATGATACATTTAGGATCTTCATCGGCAGGGAGGAATCGCCAGTTGTTGATTATTCACAAACATCTGGCTCATCCACATCTACAGGCCCACAGCACAGGAACCGGTCCAGCTGCCTCATGATGAAGTTCCTGCAATGTGGTGAAAAGCTCCAGAACAACCAGTGAGGAGAGGAGTTAACACCAGTAACCACTGGTGAGAGAGCAGCTGCTGAACTGGGAGGAGCTTTAAACCATCTCAGGAGGTGGAGAAGTCCAGACCAGAGACCAGAGACCAGAGACCAGTGACCAGAGACCAGAGACCAGAGACCAGAGACCAGTGACCAGTGACCAGAGACCAGAGACCAGAGACCAGAGACCAGAGACCAGAGACCAGAGACCAGTGACCAGTGACCAGTGACCAGAGACCAGAGACCAGAGACCAGAGACCAGAGACCAGAGACCAGAGACCAGAGACCAGTGACCAGTGACCAGAGACCAGAGACCAGAGACCAGAGACCAGAGACCAGAGACCAGTGACCAGAGACCAGTGACCAGAGACCAGAGACCAGAGACCAGAGACCAGAGACCAGAGACCAGTGACCAGAGACCAGAGACCAGAGACCAGAGACCAGAGACCAGAGACCAGAGACCAGAGACCAGAGACCAGAGACCAGAGACCAGAGACCAGAGACCAGAGACCAGAGACCAGAGACCAGAGACCAGAGACCAGAGACCAGAGACCAGAGACCAGAGACCAGTGACCAGTGACCAGTGACCAGTGACCAGAGACCAGTGACCAGAGACCAGAGACCAGAGACCAGAGACCAGTGACCAGAGACCAGAGACCAGAGACCAGAGACCAGTGACCAGAGACCAGAGACCAGAGACCAGAGACCAGAGACCAGAGACCAGAGACCAGAGACCAGAGACCAGAGACCAGAGACCAGAGACCAGAGACCATACACCAGAGACCAGAGACCAGAGACCAGAGACCAGAGACCAGAGACCAGAGACCAGTGACCAGTGACCAGTGACCAGAGACCACAGAGACCAGAGACCAGAGGAGACCAGAGACCAGAGACCAGAGACCAGAGACCAGAGACCAGAGACCAGAGACCAGAGACCAGAGACCAGAGACCAGAGACCAGAGACCAGAGACCACTGCAGGTTCAAAGCACCGAACGTGTCGAGCAAAGCCTGGAAACTGGTTCCTTTCTTTAACAGATGCGTTTCCCCTCCAGTTAATGAAATTAGAGGTTGCTGCAGTGCATGCTGGGACGATATCATCCCTCGTCATAGTGCTGTAATGAAGGCCAGCTGTGTGTGTCTGTGTGTGTGTGTGTGTGTGTGTGTGTGTGTGTGTTCTTGTTTCTCCTCTGTGACTCATTACCAGGACTATAAGAATCACAAACTGCTAATTCACCTGACTCTGCAGAGGCTCTGATGCAGGAGGAGTTTATGTAATCACCAGCAGGGCGGCAGCAGGAAGTGGGAGGCGGCTCAGCAGCACGCCGCCACACGACCACACATCCCGCCTGCAGCTGCCGGCCGGCCGCCCGTCAAACACACGCAATTATGCAAAGCACTCCGAGTAATGAAACATGAGCTGACAGCGGCGTACAGCAGCAGAACGAGAAGGTTCCAGTGGATCCACACGCAGCTGCTGGTGTTACTGGGAGTTCAGGGAATAAAAAAATCAAATCAACAAACAGGCCGAGAAATCTGAGCATCATGATCGTCTGTGTGTCTCACAAACCGCTCTTTCTTTCAGCTTCATACTTGGCATGTGTGTTTTTAATAGGGCAGGGAAGCACATTGTGTATTAAGGTGATATTTGTTCACATTACACGTTAAATATTGGTAAAAACTGAATTGTTGTTCAATTGTTGATTTAACTACATCGATGGTCGTCAACTGGGTGAAACCTCGGGAGGAAGAAACAGCCAGATGGTTTTGAAAAGATGTGCTGATCTCCGTCAAGGCAACAATAGAACAGCTTTTATCTTCATTGTGTATCTTCCTGTAAATCTGTTGCTTTGCGAAAGGTGCTAAAGTTTATTATTGTTATTATGACACAGACCAGAGACCAAATCAAATCATATCATCAAATTTGAATTTTTCAAACCATTTGTGAGCAGGCAGAAATGAGATATTTCCAATTCCTTTTATTCCTTTTACTTAATTTGACACATCTGAATGAACGAGCTGCTGCAGGTTCACTCGACTCGTTACCAGAACCATAGAACACTCCAGCGCCACATTAGGAGACTTCCCATGATGCAATGCGTCGGTTAAAACTCTCCAGAGAACTGTTGTTTGTGTCGTTAGAAGAAAACAAGACAAGATGTAAACAGGCTGCGTCTCCAACACATGTTGAGATAAGTCACGGTCGGGTCTCCGGCACAGAGGCTGAGTGCAGCAGGTGATTCAGATTCTACACCACACACACACACACACACACGTCACAGTGTTCCCCAGAGACACCCCCCCACCCCCCCACCCTGCAGGAGTCACCATGACAGGTGGAAGTGGTGTAATAACCTCCGGAGCTGGCGTGGGAAGTTTAATCCTGGAGGCTGAGTGTGTGTGTGTGTCTGTGTGTGTGTGAGCATGCACATGATATGTGTGTGGGTGCACTCAATCCTGCACTTGATTAAATTCTTTTTGTTGAGTTGCAGTTCTTTGTTGAACACACACACACACCCAACACAGACACACACACACAAGCAGTCACAGAGATGGATAGATGCAGGATTGGCTCTCACAACAATAGGTGGAGTGAATAAAAAGATCTAAACTGGTCCGCAGGCTTGTGTGTGTGTGTGTCTGTGTGTGTGTGTGTGTGTGTGTGCTGGATCTGACTATTGACAGCGATCCCGCCTCATAGAGAAAAATGAAATAACGATAATAGTGGGCGACGGGAGGCGACGGTGAGGGAGGAACGTTACAGCTCTGTAGTGGCAGAAGAAGGAGCTCCCATCATAGAGCTTCTAAAAATAGAAACAACGAGAGAGAGAGAGAGAGAGAGAGAGAGAGAGAGAGAGAGAGAGAGAGAGAGAGAGAGAGATAGAGAGAGAGAGAGAGAGAGAGCTGGACACGAAACAAGACTGAGAGAGAATTTCAATTTAAAAGAGACTCTGTGGTTTGTGATCAGTGTGAGGTATAAACACGTGTCACTGCTAATCACTGATTATTAAAATGAGGGTTGAAGCTCTAACACCAGGAACACGTGACGCTCTGCAGAAACAAACACACACAGTCCAGTACACACACATAAAGTGTGTAGGTCGGTATTTAATTACATCAATAGATATTCTTACATTAAATAAACTACTTACTTAAAAACTTGATCCAAAGATTCAATATAATAATATCAGTATGTCCATGTTGTGTGTCACATCAGAATTAACTCTTCACACGTCTAACTGTTGAACACGTCACATAAATTAAACTGAGTTTCTTTGAATCAACTTCAAGGGAGCGAAACGAAAACACATTCAAAATACATAAAAATATGTAAAGCTATGTAAAACACGTGCCTGTAAACACACAGAGGAAGCTTCTGTGAAATATGAAGCACATGAAGCAGCAGCACAGGACGACTTCCAGCCTTCGATGGATAAAGTCGTAAATCATACATTTGCTAAAGAATATCACGATGGATAATATCCAAGATATTATTGACAAACTGCTGCTGCAACTGTGAAATATTAAAAAATAAGAATGAGCCAAGAAGGAAATGGGAGAAAGAGCCGATTCATCAAATCTGACTCGCTGCACGTCTGCAGGACCAATCGACGAATCGCCTCATCAACGAATTGTTTTGGCACATGAAGCGAGAGGGTATGCACGGACACACACACACACACACACACTCACACACACACACACACACTCCCACACACACAGACACACACACAGCCCTATACTGCTGCAGCCTCAGAAAAAACGCTGTGTAAAGACCAACATGTGGACTTCACTGTGTCCACTCCTGTTAAGAGCCTGTTAGTTTCAGAGACCCTCGTCTTCCTCTGACTCTGCTCAGACTGCCTCTCCTCCACAGATACAAACACACGAGGAGGGAACAGGCCATTTTCATTCTCTCTCTCTCTTTGCTTCAGCTATTCATTATTTACCAGACGGAGGAGAGAGGAGGGAAATGAGACTGTGAGCATGGATGACTTGCTCTCCTCTCTGCTGCACCTCCTCCCTGATGCTCCTGCCGACTCCCTGTGGTCGACACAAACCTCGCTCAAACACACACAGACAATTAATGGATCCACACACACACAATCACACAAAGACGCTGCTCTACATTCACATACATTTATTAAACGCTCACATTCATGCAGAGGCAGGTACAGTGAGCTTGTACTGCAGCTTCACCTCATCCAGCTTGAATCAGCTCTTGTTTATTAATACAAATTAACTTTGAGGTTTAAAACTATTGCATCACTGAAGTTTTCTGGTGTTCACACACTGTAGAAGAAGCTTTAATTGGATGAGGTAAGACTCAGCTCTCTACACACAGCTTGTTTCAGGAACAGGCAGCAGGACGTGGCAGCCAAAAAAAAGATCATCAAGGAAAAACTGCTGGACAAGCGACCAGGGAGTGAAAATGTCTCTGATATGAACCATAAATAACTCGTTGAGATTGTTTCTAACACTTCCACAGGTTTTTTATCATCTTTGACAAGAAGTCAATTTCCTGACAACTGAACAAAATGTGGAAAAAGCAGCAGATCCAGGTTTCAAAGGGAAGCTAACATCATGTCCCATCTACTAACATGGAGGAGGCAGGGTTTTCAATCTATACTGCATCCAGCCACCAGGGGGCGACCCGGATGGTTTGCCTTCACTTTGTATGGAAGAGCTGGAGAAAGAGGATGTGCAGCTCTGGTGCAACGGAAGAAAAACTAAACTCTGCTCTTCCATTGGCAGGCATGAAGCAGCACGAGGGTAGCATGAGTGCAACACATGTTGTGTGCATTGTGACCACGGTTAGCTTAGCAACACACAAACAGAGAGTAAGATGTTGCTAATGTGTATGTGTGTGGTTAATGTTCACTATGTTTATGGGTGTGAATAATAAGGACTAAGATATTTTTGTTTATTGCCAATAATTGAAGTTAATGTTCAAGGATTAATAGGCCCTTTACATATATTGTTACCTGTTTGTTTAACTGTATAGGATAAGTGAATGGAAAGAAAATGCATGACAGAAGAAACACAGTGTCAGAGTCGTTTTATTAACATCTCCTCTTTCCAGGGCACAACACCTCCACCATGTTTGCACATCTGCACCTGAGTATATCAGGTCCTAAACGGCCTCCTCAAGAGCTTCCCCATTGAGGAGAAGAACCTGTGGAAAGGTTCTTTCTTTTTAACTGGAGGTGACATCAATTGAATCCTCAGTTCATCAATGAAGACGCTGTCACAACACTGCGTCTCCATGATTTGAAGGATCTCCCTCGCAGTTCCAACCTTCTTTAGCAGTCCTTTGAAAACCGCCTTGTGGAGCTCGTCCGCATTTTCCAACGTGGTTTCCATCTTTTTATTAGGCTTGATCTTCTGCTTGGCCTTCTCTGTAAGATTGTTGATGAGGCTACGCCCATCTATCAGACTCGGTGGTGCCTTGGACTTCTTGATGGTGTACATCACCAGTCCTCTAACAACAGAGGAGATCTTGACGTGAGCTGAGTTCGGCTCTGGCAACCTTCTTGGCTCAGAAGGAGGCCGGACTTCAGGCTCTGGCAACCTTCTTGGCTCAGAAGGAGGCCGGCTCAGGCACCCTTGGCCAAAGGGGCAGGCTTCAGGCTCTGGCAACCTTCTTGGCTCAGAAGGAGGCAGGACTTCAATAGCCTGCCTTGGCTGGACAGAAGTCTCCTCCTTAGTCTCACATTCTCCACCATCACCTCCATCCTCTGAAGATTCATCAGCAGAAGATTCCTCTACAGAATGTTCAGCTTCAGGAGCTTCATCTTCAGAAACCAAACTCTCCTCTGAAAAATGATGTGAGATGACACTGAATTCTTCCTCCATTTCCTGAGGGTCCTGGTCTTCTTCATCACAGTTCTTGATGGATGCAGTGGCAACCAGTGGGGGACTTGTGCCATTTCCCTCTTCATCACTTCCATCATCATGGCTCTCATCATCCTCTTCATCACTTCCATCATCATGGCTCTCCTCATCCTTTTCATCACTGCCTTCATCTGAAGATTCTGCTCCAGGATTCTCATCTTCTGAACGTTCAAGTTGTGAGATATGCTCTTCTTCCTCGTGAAGGTCCTGGACCTCTTCTTGTGCTTTTGTTGGTGGATGAAGAGAGCAAGCAATTTGTGATGTTTGCAATAACAGCGATCACTTCTTTGACAGCTTCTGGTCCATCACCGCTTCCCTCACAAGTGGCTCTAAGCATCAGGCCTATGCTGTTGTTTATCCTGCTCGCAGTCTCTCGAGCAATCAACTGACTAAATTCACACAAGGTCTCCAAGTAGCTTGTGTAATCATCAGTTGTAACATGAGAGAAGAACTGTGGACAGTTCTCCTTCATTTTCTTCTTGATGAATTCCTCATCTAAAGTGAAGGAGCTGTGATCCTGTCGTGCAGGTGGGGATTTCTCTGTCCCATCTGAAAGGATCGCCTTTATTTTGTTCTTGATTTGCTTGGTGGATAGTTCAAGAACATATTTGTGTGAGTCCATGGTGACTGTTGAGTTGTAGTAGCTCGTTGTGTACCACCGTCTCAACTTGTGAATAGATCTGTGTTTTCTTCAGCCTCTTCAATTTCGTTCAGTTATAATCAGGATCATGCCTAACATCTATGTTCTCTAGCCTCTGATCTAAAGGTGGGATCATAGGGAGAGGGAACTCACCCAACCCTATGATGTTTAAAGGTTAAAGGGATAAAGTATTGCAACATACTGTCTGTAATGTACATTGCTACATCCCAGCTGCCATTGTGTAATAATGTTTCCTTTGCTTATTGTTTTTCCTTCTGATTTGCCAAGTGAACTGTCCATGATGTCATCACGATTGAGTGCTTAGCCAATAAATCCACCTCTTTATTCTGCTCTTTTCCGCTGTGTGATCTGGAAACTTCATTAAAAGTAAACACACAATATTCATATTTTGAAATCTATACAGAGTCTCAGATATCTCATTAACTAAATCTCTCCTACTTTTGATGAAATATCTTTAACAACATGATTACTGAGCCTGACTCTGACCACGGCCTTCCTGATTTGTAACTCTTCTACCTGCTGTAATGCTGCTGCTTCACTACCTTCTCAGGACAGATGGTGGGATGGCTGGCTGGATGAAGGGATGGATGGATGAAGGGATGGATGGATGGATGAAGGGATGAAGGGATGGGTGGATGATGGGATGGATGATGGGATGGATGGATGGGTGGATGAAGGGATGGACGTCTAGGGGAATTGCTCCAATGGAAAGCTCTTGAAATATTCAATTGTCAAGAAATCCAGAGATTTATTTCTCCAGTGTTGAGGAGCTTGTACTGCAGCTTCACCTCATCCAGCTTGAATCAGCTCTTGTTTATTAATACAAATTAACTTTGTGGTTTAAAAATATTGCATCACTGAAGTTTTCTGGTGTTCAGACACGTAGAAGAAGCTTTAATTGGATGAGGTAAGACTCAGCTCTCTACACACAGCTTGTTTCAGGAGCAGGCAGCCGGACGTGGCAGCCAAAAAAAAGATCATCAAGGAAAAACTGCTGGACAAGCGACCAGGGAGTGAAAATGTCTCCGATATGAACCATAAATAACTTGTTGAGATTGTTTCTAACACTTCCACAGGTTTTTTATCATCTTTGACAAGAAGTCAATTTCATGACAACTGAACAAAATGTGGAAAAAGCAGCAGATCCAGGTTTCAAAGGGAAGCTAACATCATGTCCCATCTACTAACATGGAGGAGGCAGGGTTTTTAATCTATACTGCATCCAGCCACCAGGGGGCGACCCGGATGGTTTGGCTTCACTTTGTATGGAAGAGGTGGAGAAAGAGGATGTGCAGCTCTGGTGCAACGGAAGAAAACCACAGTGAACCAACGGAGAAATATTATATATATAATATTATTATTCAGAAAGATTAGATTATTTGAGGTACTTGTACTTCTCTATGAAGCAGAACAAACACCGTGTCCGAGTCGCTTTATTAACATCTCCTCTTTCCAGGTCAGAAATTAATGTTTATGTTCTGTGAACATGTTACTAAGTTGTTTTGTTACAATATTATAATTATTTTGATAGGTGAATTTGTGATTGTGTGATGTTTGTGCAGCTAGTTGTATCACACTGTTGTGTAGCTGGCTAAACTCTGCTCTTCCAGTGGCAGGCATGAAGCAGCACGAGGGAAGCATGAGTGCAACACATGTTGTGTGCATTGTGACCATGGTTAGCTTAGCAACACACAAACAGAGAGTAAGATGTTGCTAATGTGTACGTGTGTGGTTAATGTTCACTATGTTTATGGGTGTGAATAATAAGGATTAAGATATTTTTGTTTATTGCCAATAATTGAAGTTAATGTTCAAGGATTAATAGGCCCTTTACATATATTGTTACCTGTTTATTTAACTGTATAGGATAAGTGAATGGAAAGAAAATGCATGACAGAAGAAACACAGTGTCATTGTCGTTTTATTAACATCTCCTCTTTCCAGGGAACAACACCTCCACCATGTTTGCACATCTGCACCTGAGTATATCAGGTCCTAAACGGCCTCCTCAAGAGCTTCCCCATTGAGGAGAAGAACCTGTGGAAAGGTTCTTTCTTTTTAACTGGAGGTGACATCAATTGAATCCTCAGTTCATCAATGAAGACGCTGTCACAACACTGCGTCTCCATGATTTGAAGGATCTCCCTCGCAGTTCCAACCTTCTTTAGCAGTCCTTTGAAAACCGCCTTGTGGAGCTCGTCAGCATTTTCCAACGTGGTTTCCATCTTTTTATTAGGCTTGATCTTCTGCTTGGCCTTCTCTGTAAGATTGTTGATGAGGCTACGCCCATCTATCAGACTCGGTGGTGCCTTGGACTTCTTGATGGTGTACATCACCAGTCCTCTAACAACAGAGGAGATCTTGACGTGAGCTGAGTTCGGCTCTGGCAACCTTCTTGGCTCAGAAGGAGGCCGGACTTCAGGCTCTGGCAACCTTCTTGGCTCAGAAGGAGGCCGGACTTCAGGCTCTGGCAACCTTCTTGGCTCAGAAGGAGGCAGGACTTCAATAGCCTGCCTTGGCTGGACAGAAGTCTCCTCCTTAGTCTCACATTCTCCACCATCACCTCCATCCTCTGAAGATTCATCAGCAGAAGATTCCTCTACAGAATGTTCAGCTTCAGGAGCTTCATCTTCAGAAACCAAACTCTCCTCTGAAAAATGATGTGAGATGACACTGAATTCGTCCTCCATTTCCTGAGGGTCCTGGTCTTCTTCATCACAGTTCTTGATGGATGCAGTGGCAACCAGTGGGGGACTTGTGCCATTTCCCTCTTCATCACTTCCATCATCATGGCTCTCATCATCCTCTTCATCACTTCCATCATCATGGCTCTCCTCATCCTTTTCATCACTGCCTTCATCTGAAGATTCTGCTCCAGAATTCTCATCTTCTGAACGTTCAAGTTGTGAGATATGCTCTTCTTCCTCGTGAAGGTCCTGGACCTCTTCTTGTGTTTTGTTGGTGGATGAAGAGAGCAAGCAATTTGTGATGTTTGCAATAACAGCGATCACTTCTTTGACAGCTTCTGGTCCATCACCGCTTCCCTCACAAGTGGCTCTAAGCATCAGGCCTATGCTGTTGTTTATCCTGCTCGCAGTCTCTCGAGCAATCAACTGACTAAATTCACACAAGGTCTCCAAGTAGCTTGTGTAATCATCAGATGTAACATGAGAGAAGAACTGTGGACAGTTCTCCTTCATTTTCTTCTTGATGAATTCCTCATCTAAAGTGAAGGAGCTGTGATCCTGTCGTGCAGGTGGGGATTTCTCTGTCCCATCTGAAAGGATCGCCTTTATTTTGTTCTTGATTTGCTTGGTGGATAGTTCAAGAACATATTTGTGTGAGTCCATGGTGACTGTTGAGTTGTAGTAGCTCGTTGTGTACCACCGTCTCAACTTGTGAATAGATCTGTGTTTTCTTCAGCCTCTTCAATTTCGTTCAGCTATAATCAGGATCATGCCTAACATCTATGTTCTCTAGCCTCTGATCTAAAGGTGGGATCATAGGGAGAGGGAACTCACCCAACCCTATGAAGTTTAAAGGTTAAAGGGATAAAGTATTGCAACATACTGTCTGTAATGTACATTGCTACATCCCAGCTGCCATTGTGTAATAATGTTTCCTTTGCTTATTGTTTTTCCTTCTGATTTGCCAAGTGAACTGTCCATGATGTCATCACGATTGAGTGCTTAGCCAATAAATCCACCTCTTTATTCTGCTCTTTTCCGCTGTGTGATCTGGAAACTTCATTAAAAGTAAACACACAGTATTCATATTTTTAAATCTATACAGAGTCTCAGATATCTCATTAACTAAATCTCTCCTACTTTTGATGAAATATCTTTAACAACATGATTACTGAGCCTGACTCTGACCACGGCCTTCCTGATTTGTAACTCTTCTACCCTGCTGTAATGCTGCTGCTTCACTACCTTCTCAAGACAGATGGTGGGATGGCTGGCTGGATGAAGGGATGGATGGATGAAGGGATGGATGGATGGATGAAGGGATGAAGGGATGGGTGGATGATGGGATGGATGATGGGATGGATGGATGGGTGGATGAAGGGATGGACGTCTAGGGGAATTGCTCCAATGGAAAGCTCTTGAAATATTCAATTGTCAAGAAATCCAGAGATTTATTTCTCCAGTGTTGAGGAGCTTGTACTGCAGCTTCACCTCATCCAGCTTGAATCAGCTCTTGTTTATTAATACAAATTAACTTTGTGGTTTAAAAATATTGCATCACTGAAGTTTTCTGGTGTTCAGACACTAGAAGAAGCTTTAATTGGATGAGGTAAGACTCAGCTCTCTACACACAGCTTGTTTCAGGAGCAGGCAGCAGGACGTGGCAGCCAAAAAAAGATCATCAAGGAAAAACTGCTGGACAAGCGACCAGGGAGTGAAAATGTCTCCGATATGAACCATAAATAACTTGTTGAGATTGTTTCTAACACTTCCACAGGTTTTTTATCATCTTTGACAAGAAGTCAATTTCATGACAACTGAACAAAATGTGGAAAAAGCAGCAGATCCAGGTTTCAAAGGGAAGCTAACATCATGTCCCATCTACTAACATGGAGGAGGCAGGGTTTTCAATCTATACTGCATCCAGCCACCAGGGGGCGACCCGGATGGTTTGCCTTCACTTTGTATGGAAGAGGTGGAGAAAGAGGATGTGCAGCTCTGGTGCAACGGAAGAAAACCACAGTGAACCAACGGAGAAATATTATATATATATAATATTATTATTCAGAAAGATTAGATTATTTGAGGTACTTGTACTTCTCTATGAAGCAGAACAAACACCGTGTCCGAGTCGCTTTATTAACATCTCCTCTTTCCAGGTCAGAAATGAATGTTTATGCTCTGTGAACATGTTACTAAGTTGTTTTGTTACAATATTATAATTATTTTGATAGGTGAATTTGTGATTGTGTGATGTTTGTGCAGCTAGTTGTATCACACTGTTGTGTAGCTGGCTAAACTCTGCTCTTCCAGTGGCAGGCATGGAGCAGCACGAGGGTAGCATGAGTGCAACACATGTTGTGTGCATTGTGACCACGGTTAGCTTAGCAACACAAAAACAGAGAGTAAGATGTTGCTAATGTGTATGTGTGTGGTTAATGTTCACTATGTTTATGGGTGTGAATAATAAGGATTAAGATATTTTTGTTTATTGCCAATAATTGAAGTTAATGTTCAAGGATTAATAGGCCCTTTACATATATTGTTACCTGTTTGTTTAACTGTATAGGATAAGTGAATGGAAAGAAAATGCATGACAGAAGAAACACAGTGTCATTGTCGTCGTTTTATTAACATCTCCTCTTTCCAGGGCACAACACCTCCACCATGTTTGCACATCTGCACCTGAGTATATCAGGTCCTAAACGGCCTCCTCAAGAGCTTCCCCATTGAGGAGAAGAACCTGTGGAAAGGTTCTTTCTTTTTAACTGGAGGTGACATCAATTGAATCCTCAGTTCATCAATGAAGACGCTGTCACAACACTGCGTCTCCAT
Source organism: Pseudopleuronectes americanus (assembly GCA_038501795.1). Taxonomy (NCBI): domain Eukaryota; kingdom Metazoa; phylum Chordata; class Actinopteri; order Pleuronectiformes; family Pleuronectidae; genus Pseudopleuronectes; species Pseudopleuronectes americanus. Next base: position 21,979,061 of record CM076726.1, read on the forward strand.
GATTTGAAGGATCTCCCTCGCAGTTCCAACCTTCTTTAGCAGTCCTTTGAAAACCGCCTTGTGGAGCTCGTCCGCATTTTCCAACGTGGTTTCCATCTTTTTATTAGGCTTGATCTTCTGCTTGGCCTTCTCTGTAAGATTGTTGATGAGGCTACGCCCATCTATCAGACTCGGTGGTGCCTTGGACTTCTTGATGGTGTACATCACCAGTCCTCTAACAACAGAGGAGATCTTGACGTGAGCTGAGTTCGGCTCTGGCAACCTTCTTCGCTCAGAAGGAGGCAGGACTTCAATAGCCTGCCTTGGCTGGACAGAAGTCTCCTCCTTAGTCTCACATTCTCCACCATCACCTCCATCCTCTGAAGATTCATCAGCAGAAGATTCCTCTACAGAATGTTCAGCTTCAGGAGCTTCATCTTCAGAAACCAAACTCTCCTCTGAAAAATGATGTGAGATGACACTGAATTCTTCCTCCATTTCCTGAGGGTCCTGGTCTTCTTCATCACAGTTCTTGATGGATGCAGTGGCAACCAGTGGGGGACTTGTGCCATTTCCCTCTTCATCACTTCCATCATCATGGCTCTCATCATCCTCTTCATCACTTCCATCATCATGGCTCTCCTCATCCTTTTCATCACTGCCTTCATCTGAAGATTCTGCTCCAGAATTCAAATCTTCTGAACGTTCAAGTTGTGAGATATGCTGTTCTTCCTCGTGAAGGTCCTGGACCTCTTCTTGTGTTTTGTTGGTGGATGAAGAGAGCAAGCAATTTGTGATATTTCCAATAACTGCGATCACTTCTTTAACAGCTTCTGGTCCATCACCGCTTCCCTCACAAGTGGCTCTAAGCATCAGGCCTATGCTGTTGTTTATCCTGCTCGCAGTCTCTCGAGCAATCAACTGACTAAATTCACACAAGGTCTCCAAGTAGCTTGTGTAATCATCAGTTGTAACATGAGAGAAAGAACTGTGGACAGTTCTCCTTCATTTTCTTCTTGATGAATTCCTCATCTAAAGTGAAGGAGCTGTGATCCTGTCGTGCAGGTGGGGATTTCTCTGTCCCATCTGAAAGGATCGCCTTTATTTTGTTCTTGATTTGCTTGGTGGACAGTTCAAGAACATATTTGTGTGAGTCCATGGTGACTGTTGAGTTGTAGTAACTCGTTGTGTACCACCGTCTCAACTTGTGAATTGATCTGTGTTTTCTTCAGCCTCTTCAATTTCATTCAGCTATAATCTGGATCATGCCTAACATCTATGTTCTCTAGCCTCTGATCTAAAGGTGGGATCATAGGGAGAGGGAACTCACCCAACCCTATGAAGTTTAAAGGTTAAAGGGATAAAGTATTGCAACATACTGTCTGTAATGTACATTGCTACATCCCAGCTGCCATTGTGTAATAATGTTTCCTTTGCTTATTGTTTTTCCTTCTGATTTGCCAAGTGAACTGTCCATGATGTCATCACGATTGAGTGCTTAGCCAATAAATCCACCTCTTTATTCTGCTCTTATCCGCTGTGTGATCTGGAAACTTCATTAAAAGTAAACACACAATATTCATATTTTGAAATCTATACAGAGTCTCAGATATCTCATTAACTAAATCTCTCCTACTTTTGATGAAATATCTTTAACAACATGATTACTGAGCATGACTCTGACCACGGCCTTCCTGATTTGTAACTCTTCTACCTGCTGTAATGCTGCTGCTTCACTACCATCTCAGGACAGATGGTGGGATGGCTGGCTGGATGAAGGGATGGATGGATGGATGGATGAAGGGATGGATGGATGGATGGATGGATGGATGGTTGAAGGGATGGATGGATGGATGAATTGATGAAGGGATGGGTGGATGCAGGGATGGATGGTGGGAACTGTGGCCACTATGTGTCTCTCGATCAAAACAATAACAGAAGAGCATGTTGAGGAGGGCGTGAAGCAGACGTGATCCATTAAGAGTGACAGTTACAAACAGTGGAAGGAGAAGCTAGCACGTGTTTTTATCCGTCATAAGTTGTGTGAAGTTCCAGCAGAGACGCACAAAGTCGTGGGTAAAGAGGATTTGAGCATATTCTGGTTGTTTGTACTTGTGATCTCATCTAAACTCTTCCAGAGTCTCCAACCTGTTTTCATCCCTTTACTTTCAGCTCTCTGTTCTTCTCATTGCAGAGAGATTCAAAAGTTTGACACGTGGAACTATTTAACTTAACAGATTAATAAAATACAAAGAACTTTGTGATTTCTCCAGAGTGAATTTACTGCACAATCTAATCAGATAATTACTTTGACAAAGTATAAAACTGGGACACGGCTACAGAGACAATGAGGCACTGAACTGAGACACATATGAACAGCAGGTGTAAGATGAATCAAGTTTAAATCATATATCTAGATACAGTTTAAAAACATATTGTCATGCGAATATCAAATTAACACTTTCCAAGGACTTTTTTTTAAATAAATAAATCATCATTATAAGTTTCATATATATATAAATATCTCCCTCCTTCAGATTAACACTGTAACACATGAAATTAATTGATTGATCTTTAAATATGTCACTTCATTTACTCCCCTGCTCTTATTGTGTTAAGATAATGTTGTAGTAAATCAAACACCATATTTTACATCTAGAGACGTCACACGGCAACAACCACTAATCACTGGTGTCGTGTGAGAAGTGTGTGTAATTGTGTCTCGCTGCCTGTGGACTTCCTGTTCTGTTCCCTAGGATTTGGCCCGAAGCGTCTGTTCAGCCGTCTTTCACCAGGAGCCAGTTCGCTCCAGGTTACATTCTACATTTCTATTTTTAGAGCCCGGAGAAACGTCGGGTGAAGCCCGGCTGCCAAACCCGGCTGCAGCCCGTTTCACACCGTGTCCCTCAGGCCCTGGGTTAATGAAGGATGTCCCAGAATGCATTTAGCACAGGGCTCAGTGTAATAGATATAGAAGAGTTATTATTTTCTGTCATTTAAAAAAGTATTGTCAACACTGTGCTGTAAGTGTGCGTCCTCAGAGAGCAGAGAGAGTGAAGTGAGAGAACATCCTGCTGAAGGGATGGTAATGAGACAGGTAGAAGAAGTGGAGCTGTGTGTGTGTGTGTTTGTGTGTGTGTGTGTGTGTGTTTTGTTTTCAGAACATGATGCAGATGATGTTTGTTGTTGTTGTTTTAATACCACACATCTGCCGTTCTGATTGCTTTAAGATGAGTTTGTCTCCATATTGTTCTTTATTCCAGATGCCAACAAACAAACAAATAATAAAATAATAATAAAGATAATTACTTGGTGCGACACACAGTCACTGAGCCGGAAGAAGTTTAATTGGGCTCCGACATTCAAACCATTTTTTCCATGATGTACAGTGAGTGTCTGCGTGGACGGTAAAAATGTGATTAAAGATGGTTCAGCTTCACAACGTCTCACATTTACAGACAGAAAAGAAAACGATCGTTAAGTCTGATTCTGGTGAGTCTGACATCACAGCTCGTTGACTGTATTCAAGTACAGGGGGGGGAGTAAATGTACTAAATTACTCTTCAGTTACCACATATAAAAAATGTCCTTTTCCTCCCGTCTGCTTGGTTTTATAAGAATATGTCCGAACAGTCTCTCTACACACATTTCATTAAGTGGCACACACTCCCTGCCTCAGTGTCGGTCACATGAATAATCCAGAGCCGAGCTGGTAGAAGCCTCTCGTCTGCAGGCGTTAGCCCTGAAGTCTTTCCCTCCCGGCACACAAGCTGTCCTGAAACCCACTACAGCAACAACATGACAACACAACAACAGACCAACACGTCTCCTGTTTACTCGTTCATGTAGGTTTCTGAAACACTGCGAGTCAACCGAAGTTCCTCCTGCTGTGGATTCTGATCCGTTTGGGAACGTGTGCGTTCGGATTTCAGCTTCCACACAACTGCTTATTTAAATCAACTATCACCTTGTTTCAAATTTAATAAAGGAAATTATAAACACAGCTATCAGATAAGTGATAATTACTCCATGTTACCATATTAGCATTCATTCATAGTCAAGTTTGTTTCCACTTGTTTAATCTCACTCCAACATCCACGCTCCTTTTAGCTCTGATTTGGTCTCCACCAGCTCCTGAGAGAAGCATCTGTCTCTTTTATGCTTCACTCTGGTTTGGTGCGTTTATCTGAGTTTGTTCACTGAAGCTTCCTGCGACTGGAAACAACGCTGCTGAAGTCGAAGCATAAACTAAATGTATATTAAAACCAAAACTCTGAGCAGCTGCAAGCGGCTAAAAGACCTCTGTGGAGCTGCAGAGTCATTGATTCTCCATGGCTCATTGTTGGGATCACACAGAGCAGCAGGTGGATTTACTGCTACTTTAGAAAATGTGTATCTGTGGCGTTTCAGGTAGTTTATTGCATCCAACACTGAAATGCACAGTCATCATTACAGTGCGTTTCCCCTCCTCCGTATATTTGCAGCTTCCTGTTTAAATGCTGTTTTCTATCACTTAACCAAGGGAATGATTTGTCCTGTGATGAATCGTCATTAGCAACAAACCAGAGTTGGAACTCGGGGATAAAACAGTAAATCTGCACTTTCTGCCTCAGGTTATAAATCTCTGTTAGACGGGAGAGGAGGCGTTCAGCAGCCGGGGGGGGGGAGTGGTTAAATGACGGACTACGTTAACAGCTCTTACATAATAAGAGCTCTGGTCACTGTGGTTGTGCGACTGTGAAACTCTTCCTGCTTCTGCTTCTCTTCATTCCATTGACATCTAAACCACTAAATCTGTCCCAGACACCGAGGTGATGCTCCGGAGGCTGAAGACAGAGGTCTGCTCTCGGTTGAAGGTTCTCTCACTTTATTTCCACCAACTTGAAGCTAACAAGCACAAAAAACAAGCCACTCTACAGAGAGTGGAATTCTTCTACACGTCCAAAGTCCCATCTCTAGTTTACGACTTGTTGTCCAGTGAATCCAAACACAGCTGAACCCACAAATGATGCTTCATCCATCAGTTACAACACATACGGAGACAAAAGGCAAATACAGAGAAATGACTTCATCCTCACATTCACACGAGGACAACGAGGCCCTCTAGTGAAGTTGTCCTGATTCAGAAGCGTGTCAGCTCCAGCCACCTGCTCGCTCTTTAACTCTGTGGCCCGGGTCTGAGTGATGAGGAGCCTCGACTCGTTATATTTCATAGAAGTCAAATCTGTGAAAGTTTGAGGAGAGAAACTTTACGAGCGGTTTGTTTCTGAAGCTGTTTGAAAAATATTGTGTCTGTTTGAGATTCATCAGGTTCCTCAGACGCTCTTTAGAACTCAAAACACTGATGTACAAAGTCTCCTGGTTTGGTTCTTGGGAGAAGGATGAACAGGTAAATGACAGATGGAGAGAATATGGAGAATATGGAATTCAATTTCATATTATAATATATAAAAACATTCAAATCGACACAGACTGGGACAATAAATGGCAAAAAAGCTCTGAGATAAAAAATGTCCTTGTCTGAGAATAACGACTGAAAATTAATATTTATTCTTAATGATTAATGGTTATTATAATTTTTATTCTGTGGGCTATTGGGATTGTATTTGGATAAATGATTCAGAAGATCAGGTTAACGCCACAGTTTAGGGTTTTACTTCCACGACAGTCGAGTCATGAAGGACCAGTGAATATCACCAGATATTTATCATCATGGTTTTTGTTTCTCTTTGCATCGTAACGTGTCCTGTGAGGATAAAACTGCCGACGTGGCTGTAAATCACTGAGCAGCAGTGAGCCGCTGTCTGAGAGTCTAGACCGGACCCGTGTGTGGCGGACATAAACAACTCTGTCTTCACGCTTTATGAATCGAAAGAGAACGAGACAGGAACAAGGGTTCGGCTCCAGAGCTGAGGACGTTTGAAAGAGAAGAGAGTCTCATCAGCATGTGCATAATTTAAACTGTGTTTCCAAGTCCAGCTCTCAACTGAAGAGAAAAGCTGAACCGGCATTAAATATAAAAAGCAAACAGAAATAATGAAAAATGCTCTGGACGGTAGATTTATACTTTTCTGGGGAACGTGTTTATCTCTTGTTGATCTCGGATGACCTATGAAACTCTGCAGTTTTTAAAACACAACACAAACGTGGCAGAAAATGGCACCAACACAACTCTGCAGCAGTGAAGAGACCAGGACACCGAGCAGTGATCTAGGGCTGTAACCCGTCTGCTAACACGGAGGAGACGAGGCTCAGCTGTCAGGGCGTCCATCTCTATTCACGATGTAACGTCCTGATTGAGACACCTCAGTTCTCTCAGGACGGATCTGGACACCAGGTGTGTAAAGAGTCCGTCTCACAACAAGGAGGCTCAAGGTTTTTTTGCAGAAACACAAAGTGAACTGCTCCCTGCTGACTGATGCTGAGCTGCTCCTGGTATTTAGCCTCTTCTCCTCAAAACGACAGAAACACCCAGAGCGATTCCAGAGCAAAACAAACTACCTCTTCTGTAACGGCTAAATCGACCCGTTTCTCTAACGGCTTAACACAGAGCATTAACCTCCATGAAGGTTTGATGTATTACAGGTCTGCTGGTTAGTGTAGGTTCTCGTTCTCTGCGGGGAAACGCTGTGAAACAAATCCATTAAACCATCTTCATCTATCTGACACGAAGGAGAAGAGGCACTCGACAGGACAGAGAGGATGTAATGGATTCTTTTAAAAACTGGCCTGAGGAGCGCCGGCCACCTCGCCGTCTGAAGAGAGACCAGACGCTCACGAGTACTCTGGTGTCAGGGAAGGAACACAGAGAAGGTCAGGGTGGAATGAAGCGAGAGACTTTGAGTCCTATTGGGTTCAGAGAGAGAGGGAGGTGCTGAGGGAGGCAGATTGCAAGTCGGCCATTATCGGATGATTGACACAGCAGATTTAAACGGGAGCTGCTGCTGTGTAATCATCCTAAATTACACACCGGGGACACAATGGAAACGAGCATCGTGTCTTTGTTGATGGAGATTTATTCCCTTCCAGAAAAATACAGTTCAGCTCAAATGCTGCGTGATCTTTAAATTGCTTTTAATTGTTCCTGTATCACTTACTTCTTTTGAATAATTCCTATTGTTAGTTTGATTAATTTTCTATTTTTGAAAAGCACCTAGTCACCTTGTTTTGAAAAGTTTATTATTAGTATTATTATTTGTCTCAGATCAGACTCACAGATGATAATGTTCATTAATTCAGCACTAACATCCCAGTCACAATAAACTTTGAGCCAACTTTTCCAGGTCAAACCATTATTGATGGATTTTGTTCGCAACCTCAACAGCAAACATCAAATGATCAATCAAATCAAAGTTCAGTCGCAGATAAAAACTATGATTCAAAGTCATGAATCGTCCAAACGTGACGCTGAGCAGTGAATGTTCAGACCTGATCGATACAAAGCTCCACTTCTACAGAACTGCACAGAAATCAGCTGCCTGCATTAAGACCCTTTACTCTGGATGAGCTTCATCAATAGAATGTGTCCGTGTTCAGTATCAATATCTATTGTTACCGCGGAGATGGAGCCGATCAATGTCCGTCCTGAGTCACGGGATCGAGAGACGACACCTGAGAACAAGACTTTCTCTACAGGTACATGTTGACCTTAACATGCTGACCCACATCCACAACAACACACAGCGTCCACACACACAAACACACTGTGAACAACTTCATACGATGCTGGAACTTAAAGTAAAGAATATCTACATTCGCAGACTGAAGTGGCCAATGGGCACAGCGGGGGGGGATCAAACACACGCAGAGGCTCATCAATAAATCATAATCCATAAACAATGGATTTAAAACTTGCACACAAACAAACACAGCGTCAGTAAACTGCTGCTGAGCGTCAGGACACTTCCTGCCAGTCGGGAAGAACCAGGACATAATGAGGCCACCTGGATCACCTGGATAATTCATCGTGGTGAACGCACGTTGAGAAAAAGACTTATTTAGCTGTGAGAATATGAAGAAGAATGAAAATGAAACACTGTCAGGACGAGTAAACAGAGACAGACGTGTAGTGGGAGAAAAGCAGAAGAAAGGACGAGAGAAGGAAGGAGAGAGAATTGGAGGATGTGTCTCGTCCGATTCTGAATAAACCGACTTTTAATAAAAGGGATGGAAATGAAAATAACAGAATCTCCCTTCTCATTGCCGAGTTCAACCCTTCACACCCTGATGTTCCTCTTAGATTTCCCTCTGGACTCCTCAGAGTCTGTAATAAAGAGCTGAGGGTTGAGACTGACAGTCTGACCACATGACAGAGCTCCAAAAGCCAAATCCTCCTGTTCGCCCCCTGCTGGCCGGCTGCGATAAAGCTCATGAACCCTGTCTCCGTGTTAGACGGGACACCGTATTATGAAGCAGAACATGTCTCCTCTGACAGAATGAGAAGCTGGAGACTTACCCTCTTGCGCAGGTTGCAGGTGAGGAAGAGGTTGCGGGAGAAGGAGTTGGCGAAGGCCGTGTAGAACTCCAGCACCTTGAGCAGGGCCTCCCTCTTGATGACGTGGAGGTCGCAGTAGGTCAGCGCTCGGACGTTAGCACACGCGTGGGCCAGGGTGGTCTCCTTCCAGAAGACGTCCCCGAACACGTCACCTTTACCTGCAAAGGACATATCATATTGATCAAATAAGTCAGTTTAATGATAGAAAATCAAATGAAAGAGTAAAAGATATCTGCTGATGGACGTATGTTCACTGTGAAAACATTGGACAAACACATCTCTGCATGAGCCAAACACCAGCACTCTTATTTTAGTCCTTAGCAACCGTTTCACCTGCCCCTAGCAACCAGAGCTGCTGGTTCCACCATGCAAAACCGTCAGCCGCTGGTATCATGAGACATTTTACAGGTGCAGCTTCAGATCCAAGATGATCCCAGTGCAATGAGAAGGTGAAGACGTGGCAGAGACGAGGAACAAGGGAAATAGTTCTTTTTTTAAATTGGGACTCACATATAACTTGTGCTTGAAAAGAGAAAAATCTAAAGTGAGTGATGGAAATTAGAGAGATTATCCAGCGAGCGGATCAGGAGACGCCCGAAAGATCAGAACACAAAAAACCTTTTCTCCTGAACTTTCTTCACATTCCAACCGTAGTGTCTCTGTCCATCGAACTCTGAGTTGTAACTTGTCTTAGGTTTTTTTTGGATTTTCTGCTTGTTATAAATCTTGTTGGTCTTTTCTCTCTCTGCTGAACGAAGGTGGATTTTGCTTTTGATGATATCGACACAGTTCTGTGCTTTTTAAAGGAAAATATGATTTAAATTAAATAGTTTTTAAATTATTTCTACATAGAGAAGTTTTGTTTTTTTCTTGCAAGATGATAAGTAAACAAAGCTCTTGAGCTGGCAGCACTGACCCTGTTGAGCTTCTCTCCGCTGGCTTCAGCCCAGACGCAGCCACCTGGATACTTGACTTATCAAGTGCCAGCATAAACTCCTCATGCTAATCACCCGACGCATGTTTACACTTCGTCTCCTCGGCAACGCCAACGTTATCTTTTGATAACAATAGATTTGTTGTGTTAGGAATCAGATCAGCACCAACAGTGACACTGCAGTTTTAAACATCACAGTGTGATCTGTTATGATTGAGTGGGTAGAGGTGGACACGTTGGTGCCATGACCCCTATCGCCATGTTTCACCTTTAGCTCCCGCCCACATGGTTCTGCCTGACTCCTCCCAGCAGGGGGTGTGGCTCTGGATTGTTGCCGCTTGTTGTCAATGCTGCAGTTTTGTGTCATGACACCTTGCTCATAGGGTCGTGGAAGCGCCACATGTGTCACTTACATTTCGCTGACGACAACACGTGTCAGTGACATGTCCTCGTCTCGATCAACTCACAGTTAACATCGTGACATATTTTTTGATCGCTCCTGAATCTTGTATCTGCCATCAGCAGAAAAATAAATTGCCCGTGGGCCGGAGTCAGTCCTCGCTCGTCTTTATCTGTCCAGCAGGACGCGTCTCAGGCTGATGCTTCCAGCTGCTGAGGCTGCTCTGACCTCTCAGGCCATTACCCTGCAGGACTGAGTGGCTGGAGACAGTTAAACAGCTGCTGACATCCAGCAGCATTCAGGCTCTGGATCATAAAACAGAAACTAATATTGACATGTGAAGCATTTCTAATAAATCTGCTTTTACTCCGAGGCTTCAGACCAACGTTCACGTCAGAGCTCCACCAGGGAAAACCTTTATTTATTTATTTCAATTTCTCGAGTTGATTGATGAGTTTTTCTCGGTTTGTTAACTGCAGGAAAAAAAAACCCAATAAAGACGTTTAATTAGACTCGTTCTGTTCTCGAGGGATTCACACAAATGCCCAAAACGATCAGTTTATTAATCACCACCACTTATGCTAATGAGGCCATTAATTAAGATAATGAATGTATTGATTACCACGTTCGACTGTGTCTGGTCCCCTCAACACAGGGACAGTGTTTATATCATGAAGGAGGAGGAATTGTTTTCATGATTTAATTCATTTTAGATAAATATGCAAATGTTTGCAGCTCGGTTCTTTCTAAATGTGATGAATGAGCGTTTATGATCAGCTCACGTGAAAAGTCGTTAGACAATCGCGACAGTTGTACTTTAATTATGAAGAAGAGGACGTCAGGTTGAAGAGGAAGTGAACTAGAGTGGAGGAAATTCTATTAAAAGGTTTTTACTTGACTTGAGATTGTGTAGAATGCTGAAAAATAAATAAACTTAAATGTATTTCTGTTTATTTATCTGAGCTTGTGTTTTAGCACACTCAAAATCGTACTTCAATGTGTAATATTCCTGAACACCAGTGGCTCTTCTGAGGAGAAACGAGACCAAAACCATAAATTTACTCCAAACAGAACAACTTTTAATTTACTTTTTTCTTTGGATTGTTATCTGAGTCTTACCGAGATGTTGGTGGGTTAATATATTCCTCCTTTAATCCCCTGCTCCCTGCTGACGTGTGGCTCGCTGGGCCTCAACATATTGCTGTGTGGATTGAAGGCCAGACTGAAACCCCCTTCTTATAACCGAGCATGAATAATGGATCCAGAAATTAATCAGCTCATCGCTTTGGCGAAACAAAGAACGAGGGCGAGGGAATCTTCCTCGGACCGAGAGCAGAGGAGAAACCATCAATATATCACAACCACCACAGGGCTGCTTGTGTTCGTGTGTTTATTCAGCTGCTCTCTGGCTCCTGAAGCTCCAGATAATAAGAGAGGAGCCGACTAGATCTGTCCATAATGATAATAAATGATAATAATAATAATAAACTGTGTGTTTATTTGTTATTTTTATGATGCCATCGTGATTTTTCTGGTAACATTTCCACTTTAACAACGAGCTCCACCAATCAGAGACATCGCCACGCCTCCTGAGGATTGTGGGTAGTGTAATATTTATCCTTCAAATTGAGAATAAAACATATTTCGTAAAACACTCATGAAATCCCTCTATCACAATCCCATAGCTTGTGGTGAGTCTACCTCGGATGGTTAAAACATTACGTGGACGATGGGAAATTAGGGGGTTATTAGTAACGAGTAATTACTGCCACAGTATTGCCTTGTTACTCTGGGACAAGTGTTGTGTTTACGCTCTCGTGTGTGTGCGTTTGTGTGTGTGTGTGTGTGTGTGTGTGTTTGTGTTTGCTCGTCCACGCTCGTATATGTGAGATGTCAAAGTGTGTGATACCCGAGAGAAAACTCATTTCACAGCCCGTCACCTGAAAGTAAAGAGTCATAACAAACAAACACACACTGATATTCATATCTGCACCTTTGTTGCTCGAGTGTGTGTTATCAGTGTGTATCGGTGTGTCAGTGTGTGTCAGTGTATGTCAGTGTGTGTCAGTGTGTGTTTGTGCACCTGATGCCAGTGGACACTAATGAGAGCAGCCTGTAGGAGCCTCCGGAGGCCGCCTCACTGCTCAGCCCTGGGAAATCAGTGGCTTTAAAAACCAACACTAACCCCCTTCATCCTCCTCCTCCTCCTCCTCCTCCTCTTCTTCATCTCTTTCCCTCAGTCCTCTTCTCACTTTGCCTCATTTTCTCAATCTTTTTAATCTTCGGAAAATTCTCTCTATCGCTTCCTATCCTAACCGTCACCTTGTTTTCCAATTAAACTGCTCCTTCCTCTTCATCCTACCTCACATCCTTCCTTCCTTCATCCTTTCCTCGTCTCCTTCTCTTGTACCTCTCTCTGTCCATGCTCCTCTCTTCCTTCAGCTTCCTCACCTTTTCTTCTGCCTCCATCTGCTCCAATTTCCACTCATCCGTCTCTTTTCTACATCCACCCTCTTCTCCTCCTCCTGCATCTCATCTTCCTCTCTCTCTTTCTCCCACAGTATCTGTTCTCTTGAGCCTGTTCCCAGCCTCTCCTGCTGGGAGCTGAAAACAGAAGAAGATCACTGGAGCAGGTAAGAATCCCAAAAAAATCTCTCATGCGCTCTAATCCTCTTGTCCTCCTCCCCTGATCTGTCCATCCCCCACAGAGCTCAGCTGCTGCAAACTGTCCATGTGTGTGTTGAGATGGAAATATTACACAACATGTACGAGTGGAGAGCAGGTGTTTACTGCAGGTTGAGAGGGAAAATGTGTATTTTTAAATTCACGTTTCTAAAACGTTTTACATGAACACACAGTTGTACATAAACCTGTGAGTTTTTGGAAGGTGAATTAAACGTCATTTGGCTAAAAAGCAGAAGAAAAAGGATAAATATCCAAACGCCCGTCAGCTAAGGTTAATATTCATTAAGGTTAAAGTGATGAGAACAAGTCGAGGGAATAAGAAGAGAAAGTTCTCTTACGTCGAGCTGAAGAGGAGCTGCCTCGAGGAAATCGAAAAACAAGTGAGAACCAACTGCAGACGCATTGAAACAATATTCTACTGGTGATAATAATCCTGTCCGTCTCAGAAGCTGCTGATGACAACTGATTAATGTCCTGGATGTGATGAAGCAGTTTGATGAAGACTCTTCTAAGACTCGCCGACTAATGAGGTTAATTAGTCGGCTTCTAAACAACATGTCTTCCTCTCGCTCAAAACACCCTCTGTTATTTCTGTTATATCTCTTTAATATCTTTTTCCTCTGCTGCCTCCTGGTTTCTTCTGTCCTCAGTTTCTGCTGCAGTGGATCTGTGGCTTTAACATCGAGGATCACGATCTCACACCGAGGGTCACAGCCACGATCGGGATCGGCTGCAGTTTGTGTGGGATCCGTCCTGAACCCACATCGTCCTCACGGCTGCAACATGGAGCTCACACAGATTCCATTTACAGATACAAGCTGACTGGTATCTGATTATTACAAAGATGCATCACTGGAGGTTTACAACTCATTTCCTGAACATGGATTTACTCAAATGTATAAATATAGATACACAAGCTGCTCAGGTAAACTGCTGCTAACATTCTGCAGGAAACCATTTCTCTTCTCGATAGAGGAACCAGGAGGTGGAAAGAGTTTGTATATGTCGACAGAGTTTCTGTTGTGACGAGGAGATGATGTAGAAAAAGTTCTGGATGATTTTCTCTCTGCACGACTCTGTCAAATGAGTTTTTAACAGTGTCGTCACAATCTCACAATATCACAACTTTATGTTTTCAGTTGTTTTCCACGTCCAGGACACGAATCAGAATCTAAGTTGTTGTGTCGTTATAAAGTTTTAAAACAACATCAGTGGTTGTCAGGTCGACTTATGTTATTGTGGGTCTGTAATGATTCGTGTATGTTTGTCTAAATCTGAACGACTCCCACCGGCGGTGCAGGTTCGTCCTCGCTCTCGTTTCACATGATCATCCTTCTCTCAGTAAACGCTCTTCAGGGCCTGATGATGACGAGCTGCACTTCACCGGCTGCTGCAGACGTTTCTCACCATCACACTGTCTGTGAGCTCGTCTCGGTAAAAAGCTTCTTCTCACAAATGATCCCGTTAGCGGCGTCTCCTCCTCGTGCTCGTTAAGGACGTTAAGGACGAGGCTGCAGAGGGCGACCCGTGAGGACGGCTTGTGTTCGATGCCTGAAAGTCAGACACCACGTAACACTGTGGTCATGTGACTCGATGCTCAAGTTCACACGTCCCCTTGGTTCTCTGTGGAATAATAATGTCTTCAAAACTCAAGAATTAGAATATTAAAACCACAGCTCTGTTCTCACAAGAGAGTTTCATATGATTTCTCCCTAAAACCCACTGACTGCTGTTTTTTATAGAAATTAAAGCTCTTTCTTTTCTCCTCCTCTTCACTGTCACCTGCTCTTAAAGCTGTGTCTGAACTCAGGGGCTGGTTTGATTGTGTCACAGCGTCACAACTACATTGTCCCATTTCCAAATGTGTCCTTTCAGCCCTGAACAACAAAGGCTCCGGCTGGAGGATCCCCCCCCCCGACACCACCTCTCACAGGATTCAGTGCACATCGGTGACTGAATGTTTTAAATAGGTTACGGTGCTCAGATGCAAAGAGACGTCCGATGCTTGAGTGTCAGTCCATAACCCCTTCCCATCGTTCCCATCGGGTCCAGTTGTCCTGAACTGGGACCCAGGAGAGAAGCAGGAGGAGGAGGAGAGACTCTCTCTTTAGTTTTTATCCTTCTCCTTCTTCCGAATAATCAAAAAGATAAGATCGAGATCTCGTTCAGCTCAACACTGTCGTTATTTTCCCGTCCAGCGCCACAGTGTAACTCCTCCTCACGTCTGATAAACGACCACGTACCTAAGATGGCGATGACCTCGTCGTCCTGGATGACCTCCAGCGACCCGGACACCACGAAGCACAGCGTGTCCACGCTCTCCCCGGCGTGGAAGATCAGGTCGCCGGGGGCGCAGTGGATGGTCTGGAACTCCACGGCCAGCGAGCGCAGGCAGCCGTCACTGGCCAATCGGAACGCTGGATGTTCATTAAACACCTGAAGAAGAAGAAGATCTGGAGTTCAGCTGTTTCCTCCAAGTCACACGTTAGAGAGCAGGAGGCTGAACTCAGCTGTGTGTAGGTCTCATTCCTCACTGACATCTCAAAGGAGATTTTTAAATTGAACTTTCGGATTCAAGTGTTTTTAAACCTTTGTGATCATCATCGTTGTGTTTCTCTCTTTGTCTGATGGAGACGATCACAACGGTTTCAATTAACATGATTTTACAGTATATTCGAAAATATTGGGATGAGAATACTTCTACTTGTAATAAAGTACTTATACACGATGTGATATGGCTGCTTTTAGTTTTAGGTACTTCCTCCATCAGTGCAATCAAATTATAGCTGAACAATAACTTTAAACACAGAAAGAATCTTTCTACAAAAACTATTAAAGTTCACAAAGTTAAGAAGTGGAACTTGAGTTTGAAATCGTGTTCAACAATCAGTGAGTATGACTCCTTTCGATTGGATTCAATAATTAAAAACAATTTTATTATCACAAACCTTTTTCTTCCATTTTCTATTGTTATGCTGATGTATAATTATGTGTTTTCTTGCCTCTTAGCTTTATCAGATTAGTTTTTTTTTCAACCACAGCAACACAACCACAGCTACACAACTACAGCTTAACAACCACAGCTACACAACCACAGGGGTCCTGACAAGAATTTAGCTTTATTTTTCTATATATAAAATGTCCCATCATCTCATCATCAGTTTTAGTTCTTAACTTTCATGTTATGTAGGTAATGAAGAGCAAATTCTAATAAATTTAAACAATCTAAAAAAGATTCCGTGTTATTTGTCGATTTCACAGCACAGATTCATTTTAGCTCACATGGTGCATTTGAATATTATGTATCATATTAAGAATAATGCAGATTATTGTTAATAATATAATTGGTTTTTAACAACATATAAAGTGTTTATTCACCTTCCTGTTGAGATGGACACAGATGTCGGCTCGCATGTCCTTGGGACAAATGGACAAGACCTGGAGAAGAGACAAGAGGGGGTCACACGGGGGTTTGAATAAAATAAAACCAAACAGAATCAAAATAAATTAAATTAAATTAAAGGATAATCCAAGTCCCACTGATCGGTTTTGAATAATATAATGAACTATCTCAGCTGCATAGGTTCACAAAACAGTAGTTTTTTAGGTAAATTATGTAAAACCAGTTTGAGACTGCTGACTGGTGGTGAGGCTTCACAACCAGCATCTCCCACTGGTCTCACGTGACCTCTTGACCTCTCACCTTCTCGGTGTCGATGCCCTTGGACATGGACCAGGTGGAGACGATGTAGTCCATGACCCTCTCGCTCAGGCCCGTGGGAACCTGGTAGAGCTTCAGGAAGTCCCGGACGTTGTTCAGCATCTCGTGGTAGCGGTTGGTGTTCGCGTACATCTGCTGGAAGATGGTGGTCACGTTCCCAAAGATGGTGGCGTAGAGCAGAGCTACAGGGAAAGACAGAGTTAAGTATAACCATGGGAGGGCACACACACACACACACACACACACACACACACACACACACACACTCTGGAGCCACATCTCTAATTAGTTTTTATGGCAATTTCTTTCTTTCTCGTTTTGCTTTACTACTTTCGAAACACACACACACACACACACACACACTCTCTTGATAACACACATGACTTTCTTTGTTTGTTTAAAAGCACACACAAAAAGATGTTTCCACAAACTTCATATCGACACCAACCACCACGACTGCAGCTAGTGAAACAGAATCAAAGCAGAATGACAGCAGATCACATCCCTTCACTGAAGCTTCACCACATGAAACCACATCGACTTTCTCTACCTCTGGATGTTGTTGGGCTCTACACCAAGTTGCACACACTCACACATCAGACCCTTAAACATGTTTGACTTCTTCTAACAAGATCCGTGAATCATCCTCTGAAAAATCCATGAAAATGTTGGACAGTCTCACAATGGTAGAGAAAGTGAGAAGAACTTCCTGGAGCTTCACAAAAATTTAATGAGTTCCTCCACTGACTCGCTCCACCTCCTCCCTGGTTCATAGTAAATCATCCAGGAGTTTGTGAGTAACCCTAGAAGCCAGTAAACAAACGCAGATGAAAACCTCACTGTGTCTACACAGCAAGAAGGTTCTTGGTTTGAATCCCAGTTCGTCAGGTGCTCCAGATTAGAGTAAAGATTTCAACTGATGCAATGAGGTTGACCCCACGACCCCTGACATGATGAGCAGTGTGGATGACTTGTGTTGTAAAGGTAGAAACTGGTCCAGGAAGAGGAGGCAGACATTGTTTGAGCAGAAGTTATTGATGGTTTCTATAAAACCAGTAGTCATGATGTGTCCTGAGACTCCTGACAGGTGAGAGGCTGAACTGGTTTTACTGCGTCGGTGAAAACTTGAAGCCATCGAGCTTCGTCTTCAGCCTCTTCCTCTTCCTCCCTCTGCCGCTGCTTCTGTTTCCATAGAGACCTCACTAGAAATAGTTCTCCCTCTTTTAACCCCAAACCGCCGCCTCCTCCTGCTGCGGCTGCCAGCCATTAAATATGACAAAAGAAAGGGAAGAAGAAGAAGCAACTTTAAATGGGATGTGATGACGGTTCACAAGCAGCTCAATCAGTGAGTCCAGGGAGAGAGGAGGCCGAAGCGACTGGTGCTGGAGATAAAGTGTTTTTACCAGAAGGAGAAAAAGAAAAGCCAAAGAAAAAGAAGCAGAAAGAAACAGACGCTGGTTTTTAATTCTCAGAGCAAATGTGTCAACAACAAGAGTAAATATAAGATAAAGAAAATAAGAGTGAAGCAGAATACAAAGAGGAGAGAGTGTGTTTCTGTAACACACATTAAAAGACAGGAGGGGGGGAGGTGTTAATACTTTTCAACTTCATCTCCTGCAGATTTCAGCTGGAACTGAGATCCGAACCCCAGGCTGCTGATTGGACGAGTGGACGGTCAGTGTCTCCTCAGCGCCGGGGGTTTGACCCACAGAACCAGAACCGAGGACGTGAAGAGGTTCAATTAAACTCTGTGTGACCTCAGAGACATGAGGCGTGAGAGTCAGTCTCCCCACAAGGGGACTGTTCTCTGGAATCAACCAGGAGAAGCAACAAACTACAAACTGAAAACTACCCCTCTGTTTACACAGAGCGGAGCATATCTGATGTGAAACGTTTTGTGAAGGTGAAATGTAAAAGTTCAGGTCTAGAGCTGAGACTTCCTCCAACAAGGTCGGGGAATACGAGAGCGTTCCGAGACGGGAATACTGAGGAGTCGTTAAACAGGACCAGTCAACACAGTAGAGAATCAAACAGTATTTGAGCTATAAATCAAAACCACGTGAATTATTATTATCATGTGTGTGAAGCTGCTCTTCTTATAGAACCTGGGGCTTTATGAGGAAACACAATGAAGAGTTAACTACAGACACATCCACGCACACGATCCTCTGAGCTCAGACATCCATCAGAAGATCTGTGGTAAACTGATCGGATCCTTAAAGTACAAACGTTACTCTGCACCAGCCGTTGAAAAGCACTCTCCAGGACCCAGAAGGAATCTGAAGGCCTCAGTCACAGACGTCTCATCTGTCCCCCCTGGTTCTGTGTATTTAAATGTGTCTCTGTTGTCCTGCCCCTGGTGGCCACAGTGAGATGGGCTGCACTGGGAGGAGGAGGGTGAGGATGAGGAGCAGATGAAGAGCGTTATCTCCTCGTGTCTATCAGCTGACGGAGGAGCCGGAGGGAGGGAGGAGCCGGAGGGAGGGAGGAGCAGAGGCTGTCAATCAAAGTGACGCTGATCAACTGGAGAGAAAGTCCGTCTCCAAATCGACTGTGACACTGAAGAGGAAAAACACATCACAACCATCACTTGGTTTGTTTTGACCTCGACACTGAACTGAGGAATCTTTTTCATACGTTTCTCTATTCAGATTTTGTTGTTTCTTTACGAACCTGAATTCAAACTAATAGTTTTATTCTTATTTCAACATCTAGAAGCAATTTGGTGAAAATCTGAGGTCACCAGAAACTGATCCTTTAAAAAACACAGAGTTTTAATCTGTCAACAGTCGTATAACTTCTGTTTGATCCCTTCAGCTCCTCTTTCAGTGGAATTATATATATATATATATAGATTATAAATATATCAATATATATCTGGAAGAGACGATTCGCCTCAGTTCACCTTTATTTATGAGATCGTCCAAAAGAGACGGAGCTGGATGATGAAATGTTTCTACAAGAGGTAAAAGCAGCAAATGTCACTCAGCCGGGGTCAAACTAAGCACAAGTGTTTCTCAGTGTGACAACAATAAAACTGTGTGTGTGTGTGTGTGTGTGTGTGTGTGTGTGTGTGTGTCTGTGTGTGAGAGAGAGAAATCAGGAGTGATCAGAGGCCGTGTACCTCATGTGTATGTTCTCCTCTTGTGGGTCTGGGACGATCTGCCCGAGGAGCTCAGGAGGATTTGTCACAGTGAATGAACGTGAGCGACAGGAATCTGTCAGTCCAGCGCCTGGAGCCCAGAAAACATTCAGCACAACACTTCTACACGAGACGACAACCAGCACACACACAGACACACACACACACACACACACACACAAACACACACTCAAACCCAGATGTAAAGACAGAGGCACAGAGAACCCTCCACAGACATATATCAATAAATCTAAGTCTGAATTTGCTCGTATCAACTTTAAAATAATAAGTTTGATGATTAAATATCTGTGGATTCCTCAGAATGAGATCGAACTCGGCTCCAGTTGCGTCTTCAAGGCTTATTCTGGTTTTTAATGGAAACTGGAGAGTGTCCAACGAGCGCTCACGGTGCATCAAGCGTTCTCTGGGTGAGTTCAACATTCAGGCTGATTGTCTCTAAATACATATTGACTGAACTCCAGCCACAGAAAGCATTTCTGTAATTGTGAATCTCTTTCTGTTAATAAGGTTGTTTTTTTTCCATAGTAATTCTCCAATGTGCCGTTGTTTACTTCTCGTTAGGTCGACTTAATAGACGACTTACTGCCGTGTCCAAGTCATAATGGGTTTTAGAGAGAGAAGGTGGGGGGGCATGTTGGGGGGGACTGCAGATATGAGATTCTGAATTTCCAGTGAAATGAGCTGAGTTCAGTGACATCAGGTGGTCAGATATGTCTGATGATGTTTACTAACGTCAGCAAACTTTATATTAAAACAAATACAGCTAATGTGTGTCATGATTATGATGAAGTTTTCCTGATGTGTGTCCGTCAACTTCAAAAGCTCAATGACGTTTGTTTGAATGATAAATGTTTTCTGGTTGTGGAGAAACGGTCGTTTACATTCACAGGTCGATGACAAATAGATTCATTCCAATGAGAACATACGTTTCTACGTTTCAAAGCACTGAAATAAAAAAACTGATCTGAGGCCAAATGAAAGCAGGATTTAAAATAATGACAAATATGATCAAAGCAATTTTCTTTCTTTCTCCTGTGTTATTATCTGACACCTTTTTTAATCTGTTTTTCATGTGATTATGGAGATTTACAGCAAACAGGCTTTCTGAAGGAAAGACTTGTAAAGCTCTGCTGGACGTCTGCAGGCGAACCAGGAGGGGGAGAAGATGAAGGAGGAGGAGGAGGAGGAGGAGGAGGAGGAGGAGGAGGAGGAGGAGGAGGAGGAGGAGGAGGAGGATGAAGGAGGGGGAGAGGACAAAAAAGAAGACAAATAAGAGGACAAAGGAGAAAAGGAAAAATTAGAAGAAGTAGAAAAGGAATAGAAAAGACAAAGGAGACGAGGAAGAAGGAGGAGAAGAGGAGGAGAGGAATCCTTGATTCCTGGCACAGACTGTATTTTAAACAGAGGAAGAGGATTCTCCTGTTTCACTGAATAAATTCCTCAGAATAAAAGCGATAGTGATCTGCTGCTCGCTGCTCGTGTGTCTTTCATCTGGAGT
The DNA here is from genome assembly GCA_038501795.1 of Pseudopleuronectes americanus. NCBI lineage: Eukaryota > Metazoa > Chordata > Actinopteri > Pleuronectiformes > Pleuronectidae > Pseudopleuronectes > Pseudopleuronectes americanus. Next base: position 21,999,935 of record CM076726.1, read on the forward strand.
CGACCAGTCGGAGTGTTGCAGTTTCACTAATGGGGCCGAATTAAAACCAGCACAAATAAGACGTCTCTGAGGTTCCACCGCTGAAGGTAACAAGGCCGTGGGGGGTCGAGCCGGGCCCCTGCAGGAGTAATGAAGTCATGGAGGAGCACTCGCATCGAGCCGCAAGGCGCCTGGTAAACAGAGAGATGTGTTTTTGTGAGCGAGGCAGCGCTGGGAGCAGATTCTAACCACTGAGCCGACTGTGGACCAGAGGGATAACTGGGTTTACTGGGTCAGAAGGTGGCGTCGGATATGGATCCAGTTAAACGAGGAGCGGAACACGCTGTGCAGGTTTAAGGGTCAGTCGACTCGGTTTAATGAAAACAAACAGGCTCTTAACTCTGGAGTTTTCTCACAATGCAGCTACGTCCTGTTTTTAAAACATTAAGTTTATTTTCTTATGTCTCAATTCAAGAAGTAAAATAAAAATCCAGCTCTAGTAAATTTAGAATCATCACAATAAGAATAAAAATATACCTTATAGATCCATGCGGGAGTTGTTCCAACCCAGAATACAGAAGAAATAGAAATAGAAATAGAAATTGATAAAATGTCAATAGACAGTCTCCTTATTAAAGCCACAGTTAAATTCACCAGATCTATATTTATATTTGGATCCAGAGCTTCACTTTCAGTCTCACTCCCTGAGCCTCAGCCACAGGAGTCTGGAGATTCAGCCGGGGAACAAGAGGCCGAGACCTTGTGACCTGCAGGTTGTTTAAAGAGTCGCTGTAACGAGTCGCTGCTCTGTGATTGGTCATCGGACTCCACAGTGTACAGGGCGCGAGCATCAGATGACGCCTGCAGCAGACATTGATCGACCTTCACGCTCCCGGTCTCGTCTGACTCTGGCTGCGCCGCTCGGGTTCGGCAGCTGGAGGAGGAACCGAGGTCGACACCGGTGAGGAGACCTCGTGTCGGGGGGGTTCCTGTATCTGGGGCTTTATACAAACTCCCTGTGAAGTCGTTTCTTTAACTGTGGGGACGGGAGCAGCAGGTGAGACAAGTGCAGAGCGACGGTGAACCTGGTTATCACAGCGCCGCCTCCATTTCCTCCAGCGTCAGCAGTTACACCGGAGGAGCACCGATCTATCACGCCTGGCACCTGCTTGATTCAATCACCCCATGTGACCGCAGCCTTCACACAAATTAAAAGAGGAGAAATTAAAAAATTTGAATAAAAATGGGAGCGATAGAATCCTTCAGAGACGTTTCACTGATCGGCTCCTGAACGAGTGAGCGGGGGGGGAGAGACCCCCCAAGTGGTTTGCACAGGACAAGTTAAATAGATGAAATTGATATTCATTATTTATGGAGGAGCTCTGGTGTAATGCAGTGAAATTGTAGGGTAATGTTTGTAGTATTCCGCTCTCTCTCTGAGTGGTAATAAGAATAAAAGCCTGTAGTGACACGTTCAGGCTCCAGTGACACAGTTTGGATTCAGCAGCAGGTCCAACGCCCACAGAAGAAAACACCGGACGGAACCTTCCACAGATAAATAATGAGTTGATATCAATACAGACAGAAGCAGAGCCGCTCCCATCGACTGTGTTCAGAACCCTTTGTGATAAAAAGAACATTAGACTGGTGAGATTTCTCTTCCAGTGGTTTCTCCGGCACATGCAGCAGCAGATCCAGTGAATAAACATCACATCCTCTGAGTGTGTGTCCTTTGCTTTGAGCATCTCGGTCACAGGATCGTTGAGCAGAGATCTGCTTTGCTCAAAAAGACCTTGTGATGAAAACACTGCAAGAAAACTACACTCCTGCTTTTACATTTATTATTCAGAGAGCCAAGGTGGCCGGCGTGCTCCCCTGCTCCGTGCTCAGCATTCGGTTACAGGGAACACCGTGACTTTCCAAAGCTGCTGAGGAGAGGACGGCGTCGCGATGAAAGGGAATGAGACCGAGACTGTAAAAGGTGATGCAACCTCCAGAGGACAGAGGGACGGCTGCACGGATCAACCTCCAGAGGACAGAAGGACGGCTGCACAGATCAACCTCCAGAGGACAGAGGGACGGCTGCACGGATCAACCTCCAGAGGACAGGAGGACGGCTGCACAGATCAGCCTCCAGAGGACAGAGGGACGGCTGCACGGATCAACCTCCAGAGGACAGAGGGACGGCTGCACAGATCAACCTCCAGAGGACAGGAGGACGGCTGCACGGATCAACCTCCAGAGGACAGAGGGACGGCTGCACAGATCAACCTCCAGAGGACAGCTGGACAGATCAACCTCCAGAGGACAGGAGGACGGCTGCACAGATCAACCTCCAGAGGACAGAGGGACGGCTGGACAGATCAACCTCCAGAGGACAGGAGGACGGCTGCACGGATCAACCTCCAGAGGACAGAGGGACGGCTGCACGGATCAACCTCCAGAGGACAGGAGGACGGCTGCACGGATCAACCTCCAGAGGACAGGAGGACGGCTGCACGGATCAACCTCCAGAGGACAGAGGGACGGCTGCACGGATCAACCTCCAGAGGACAGGAGGACGGCTGCACAGATCAACCTCCAGAGGACAGAGGGACAGATCAGCCTCCAGAGGACAGAAGGACACAGATTCATAACCGATCACGCAGCTTCGGCTTCAGGAGACAAAGTTAAAGGATCGTTAACAGGTGACCTGAACTGAACCCGGGGGCGGCTGGGAAAAATGTTAATCTCCTCAGATGTGAGTCGTCCATCACTGAGGTGTTTAAACTGCTGAGTGTCCTGGAACGGGGATGTGCTGTACTGGGCAGCTCCCAGGAGTCACTGAACTGGGTGAATGTAAAGCAGGGAGCTGCTGGAAATCAGCAAAGTGCTCAGAAAACTTTCAGTAAAAAGTTTGAGTTTTAATAAAGAAAAGGAGACAAACACCAGTAAACTTCACTTATCATTTCACAGAAACTCTATATCTGATTTATAAATGTGTCCTGATGATCACTGAGCTGTATTTGAGATTTGGTTTCCAATGATGTTAATCACAAAAACAAATAGTTTGAGGAAACGTGTCAACAGACGAGATGAAACTGGCACAATAAATATTAACTGTGAGTAAATAAGCAAATATCTGAAGTGTGCACCCGCTCAGCCAGCGTGATCAGAGAGGCCCTGTCAAAGGGATCATTTCTGTCACTTTGGGACAGACAATAAAACATTTGTATCTACCCAAACGTTTAAATATAATAAAAATAACGATATAATCAAATCTCGCAGGAACAGGCATTTAGCAGCGTGAACTGTCGGAGGAGATTCAACCTCATTCTAACTCCTCCTGCTGGGGGATATTCATGTTTCAAAACAATAGCTCTTTAGATATTTCAATCAAAACAACATATTTCAAACTAATGGAGCCACAAAAACCAGCAGGATTCATCCTCTGGAAACCATGAACGTCTCAGCAGAACTTCTGTTTCAGTCTGTTGAGACAGAAAGTTCATATCAGGACCAAGTCGTCCACGAGTAACTTTGTCTCAGTGTTTATAGATCATATCATCATATCACGATGCGGCTCCATCTTCATCTCGTCTGAACGAGTTCTCCCTCTGCCCCGAACTCCTGTGGGGGGGGCAACAGAGACGTGGATCTGATTTCTGGGGCAGACTGTTTCTAGAATCGGGTCAGTTGATAGTCACAGATGAATTCACTGATTTACTGATGAGTCAGATGAAAAGAGAGAGAGAGAGAGAGAGAGAGAGAGAGGAGAGGATGGATTAGAGAGTGAAAAGTGACAAAAAGAGAAAGAGTAAGTACGTCTGTTTATGGATTAGTGAACTCATCTCTGTGCTGCTGTCGGAGAGAGAGGCCACACACTGTACAGCCTCCCTCTCTCGCCCCTCCCTCTCTCCGCCCTCGCTCTCTCCCTCCTTCACCATGCGAGTGTCTGTGTTTCTCTCTCTCTCTCTCTCTCTCTCTCTCTCTCTCTCTCTCTCTCTCCTCTCTCTCTCTCTAGCGCTTTCTTTCCAAACTAATCAGGGCATCTCAGCTGAGGAGCGGAGAGCGACTCTCCGAGCTGCTCACTCCTCCTCCTCCTCCTCCTCCTCCTCCTCCTCCTCCTCCTCCTCCTCCTCCTCTTCCTATTCTTCTTTTCTTCCTGTCACACCCCATTTCTCTTGTCCTTCCTGTTCATTTTGCCCACTTCTCTTCTTTCCCTCCAGCTCCATCCTCTCATCCCCTTCCTCCAGCATCTCGCGGCATCGTTTTTCACCAACCTTCCTCCTGCCTCCATCTCCTCTCCTCCCTCTCCTCCCCCTCTCCTCCCCCTCTCCTCCCTTTCCTCCCCCACAGGCCTCACTGGGGGGGCAGAATGAGTGGACTGGGGTGGAATGGTGGGTACTGGGATTGTGTGGAACTAGCTACAGGCTCCAGATGAGTCCGATCGCTTCACGCACCAGGAGCAGTTTTAAGACGGTTAAATACTTGGCTGGGGAGAGCATCAAGGAGGAGATCCTTCCTCTGCTCGTTTCCTTCCCTGCTTCCTTTTCTTTCATCTCTCGTCCTCACACCCACGATCCCTCCCTCCTCTCCCGTTGAGTCTGGTGAGTCTCTTCCTCTTAAGATACTCGACCATCAAGCCGGGACCGAATCGCCCGCATCCTTCCGCCTGGCTGCTCGCATCACTGGCTGCTCGCTCTGAGCCCAGGTAGTCCCCCCCCCATCACACACACACACACACACACACATCACACACACACACCCACCCCCCTCACACGCTACCTCACTTTGCCTCGAGCCTGAAAATTGTGTCTTTCCTCAGAAGAAGTGAAACAAAGGGTTTTTCTCTCAGGGTGAGATTATCACTGAGTGGTTTCCTGTCGGGAGGATCTCCCTCTGTCGAGTCACAAGCTTCTTGAAATTATCTTTTTCATAAGTTTAAGTTTAAACTGGACGGTTTGATTAACTCCACCTGATGAGGCCGGGCCTCGGTCACAGGGGTCAAAGTTTCAACTTCCCTTCGACGGGTTCGAGTGACTTGAGGGGAGAACGTTCGTTCTGCAGAATCCTGATTTGCGTCGGGAGCCGGTGAAGCTGCATCACCTCGTTTGTCCTGAATTGAATCTCAGACCCGACAACAGACTTTATTGTCGGGTCTGAGATCCCCGAGCAGCAGCCGGAGCTCTACCTGCAGCTCTGGATCAAAGCCGGGGCTTGTTCTCGTCGCTCTGTGGTCTTAACCCGCTGCACCTCGGTTATCCAGCCGTCTTATTAAACTACTTTCACATCTTTCTGTTCTGTATCATTATAAAACAAAGCTCCCGTAGAAAGACAGCAGGGGGTGATGATTCCTTTTCTCCCTGACAATATGTGGGATGACTTTTCACCTCGAACAAACATGGTCGGAGTCCAGAGCATGAAATCATCTCTCCTGGCTAATTAGACCGTGTGAAGAGCCGACAGAGCCAAGCTGAGACAGGTGGATAACACTCTGGAATATTTTACAGTTTACATTTGGATCTAAATCTGTACTTTTCCGTGACCTTTTCAGTTTGCCACTTCACGCCGAGAAGAAGAAGGTCTTACACAAGCTTTGTGTGATCCTCCTTCACTGTGACGACTGTTTCTCTGGATTCACTGTTTCCCCTGAAGAGGATCTGACGGCTGCTTGAAGGAGGAGAAACCAGCAAAGAGCTTCTTTACCTCGAATCTAACAGCTAAACACATTTCTGAGGAACTTCAACATTCTCCCGTCAGTTCAATACTGAGGATTTTTATTATTATTCAAGATTCTTCATCTCAGGAAACTCATTCAGAACAACTGCACAGCTGTCGAGATAAAATAAACAAATTTTTCCATGATTTCTTTCAGGGTTTTTTTCTATTAAATTAAAATGTTATACTCGAGCAAGATCAGACAATTTTTGAGCCCGGAAGAAACCTTGCAGCTGTTTCTCAGAAAGTTTAAGATTCTGAGTTATAATCTATACGATGTAAATATCATATGTTTTTGTGTTATTATTATTTTTCGCTGCACTATAATCTTTCCCTGAAGAATTTGATCAACAGGAATAAATCTCAGGGACATTTTTAAATCTGGTTTTCAAGCTGCACTCCACAGACAGTTGAAGTTAAAACCGTCCTTTCACATGTGCTGCGGCTCCGTTGCCAAGTTGAGTATATTTCATGTTATTTATAGGATGTATTTTTTGAGTCAGTATAACAACAATAATTCCTCTTGGCCTCAGATGCTCCTGAAAGACTCTGCTCTTCACTGATTGGTTAACAGCCTCCACATTGTCTTCAACCAAATGAAAAAGGTCCAGGTACACTTCACAGATGGTTCATGTTTCTGATCAGTTTGGATTTAATTATGTATTTGAAGATATTAAAACAGGCTGAAACGTGTATGATTGACAGCTGAGACATGTGCCCAGCAGGACAGAATCCACTTTATTGGTACAGACACCAAACTGCAATGAAATCCCATTCAGTGTGAGACATGGTGGAGGAAGACCAGGAGGAATTATGAATTATCATCACTGCAGAGTAGATGCAGTATCTACCTTGTGTGTTATTACATGCTACACTACAGTGCGGTTGTGTGCATCACATTGTGCTGCTCAAGCATAACGGCTGAACAAGTGCTTCCTTGTGTTTGTGTTGCTTCAGAGAAATATTCAATAGTTTTACAGATACTTCACACAATTTCCTTTATGTTTCCTGGATTAAAATAAACAGGTTAACGTGACATTTATTGTGATAATTATCTATTTGAACTGATGTGAAACTTCTTATCGTGATAACATTTTAACTTTGTGCACAATCTGAGAGAAAAGTGTTTTTTCTCTCTACTCCTTTAATACAATCATGATCTTCGCGGGACTTTAAGTATTATTAATGTTGACATGTTAAAACAGTTTTACAGTCGTGTGCAGGGTGAGATCGAGTCGTGGTCGTGATGTGAAAATGACTAATAACCCAGTGCAACTTACTGAAGCCATAATTTAATTACTTCTGATGAAACTGCTTTAATTTTTCACGATGAGAAATTATGCTAATCAGCCTTTAATGGTGGTGATCAAAGTTTCATGGCTCTATACATTGAGCTGTAGTGTGTCCGTGTGCAAGGTGTGCGTGTCCATGTGTGTGTATTTGTGTGAGTTTCTACTTCACGTATTCTTGAGAGTGGATCGTGATCACGTGTTTCTAGCAGGTCGGCGTGCACGAGTTCAGAGGATCTGCCTCTCTGCTGACGGCCACGGACACAGATAAGAGACACGTTCAACTGAAACTGTCTCGTGAGGAACGAGTGTGGGACATGTGGGAGGACAGCGAGGAGGAGGAGCCGTACAGATCAGCCTCTGTCACACTAATAGGAGGAAGAGTCATTCAGACGTCAGCTCTCCGGCTCAGTGTGGGTTCGATTATTTGAGACGACTACAAACAAACAGACAGACTTTCAGGCTGGGGACAGGAGGACAGACAGACTTTCAGGCTGGGGACAGGAGGACAGACGGACACGTCACAGGTGTCAGAGGGAAAGTGGCAAGTGAAGCTCTCTGGTAAAGACACAAACAAAGATAAATAATGATGACTTGTCTCTCTGCCCGTCTCTGACTCCGACTACCTCCGCCTCCTGGAAATCAGAGCTTCTAAAGTTCCTCTGTTGCAGAGCAGATTACTGACACTGCACCGAGGACTGTACAAAACAAGACAACAGACCAACACTGACCAACTACCCACTGCTGTGCGTTGACAATGGTTTGCAGCAACAATCGCGGGAGATTTTCAAACGAAACAAAAATCATCAAGAGACATAACCAACACTTACATTGCATCTTTAAGAAGCCCTGGATTGACAGAGTCAGACGTTTGGTCCAGACCTGATGAACATCACCGTTTCTATACATGTTCGATTTGTTATTGTTTTAATAGAGAGGTAACAACATCCACGACAAAGCCTCCCATAAGATGCTTAGAACTGCCAGAGAACCACAGACTTTGTGATCCATTCATGGCACAAACAAAAGCTGAAGGATCTGTTTTAGCTAAATCCAGCTATGAGTAGAATCATCATCATCACCATCATCACTACCATCTGACATCAGACATCAGTAAAAAAGGTTTGGATCCACTGCTGTAAATGGATTCTACTAAATATAAACCTAATTTTACTGTGTACTACAAAAAGCCAAATAAAAGACAGGTACATGGAAAGTAGAGAAGCTCAGTTGACTTGTACGTTTTGCTGTAAACGCTGCTACATGAATATAATCTCTGAAATGATAATCAGAGTTTATTAACAAACTTCCAGACACGGACCATGTGTTTCCCCCAGAGACTCGATCCGGTCTGATTTGTGTCCACGGATCAAACACATTTCTTGATTAGCTCCATCCAGCTCCACTTAGCGCTGTCAGATCCGTCGCCTCCAAACCCGGCACGTCAGCGCTGGACCACAGGGCCAATCAGGACTCACCGGGTCGGAGCCGTTTGCCATTTCCCCTCAAGACCAGACATCTGTGTCCTGCTCGGCCTCCTGTCGCCAGCAGAGAGACTTTGTCAAGTGGGATTAACTTTGAATCAGAGGACGGACGTCGGGGTGAAGAAGAGTTTGATCAGACACGAGACCTGATGTTCGGCGTTTGATCCCAACGTGGTCTTCAGGTTCCACGGTTCAATCGTCCCTTAGTTTCACATTTTCTATTTTGAGGTTTCGTTGCTCTGTAACGTTTCCGAACCTCAAATAATTTTTCTGCAAATATCTGAGACTCATAATGAAGTATCCATGATGTCTGAAAACCTTTAAGTAGAAAGAATATCCAAGAATTGCTTGGTTTGGGTTTCCTCTGAGTTTCCTCCGACACGCAGCCTTTGAGTAATTAAACGCAAAGCGATCGTATCGTGTTGATCAATCAGTCACTGAACTGTTGAGTGACAGATCCATTCTGCTGAGTGACAGGGTGAACAACAACCTCTGACCTTCATCACCAAAGGTCAACGCTTCATTTTCACCTCCATCTTCGATTTAAAAACAGAAAAACAAACCCTGACTTCCATCGATAACGATTATTTAGCTTTAGTTTCATTCTTCTTTGATTTGTTATTGATTAATTAACATAATAATACCATGCGTGGGCTGCTGAGTTGTAAAAATCTCTCTGGCTGCTATTTGTCCTCTTGTGGAAGGACGTGGTCTGTGCACAGGGCAGTTACAGATTGGACTGAGACAAAATCATAAAAAACGTTGTTGCTCTAAAATGAGGTTCTGTGGTTTTAAAGGGTGGAACTCAACCCACAGGCGGATCATCTGCAGATAGAAGATGAAAACGGATTTGGAGGAGTGAGGAGGAACATTGTTGTTTCCTGCCAAACACTTTAAGGTAAGATACGGACACCTTCTTAAAAATAACCACTGACAACTCGCCTTCCATTTCAGGACTCGAGTGTAAGTTTGTCCTTGTTTTATAAAACTGGCCAAACCACATCCCACTGAAATAACTCGTCAGAGAAAGTTGTCGACCAAAGTGCAGATTTAAAAATAGTTGTGTGCCGGCAAAGAAGAAGAAATACTGAGACACCTAATTAGGTCTGGTTGTGTTATCAAAGCACTAATGGGACTTGATTATAGAAACTTGATCTGTAAAGACATTTGAAGATATCTATCAAACCAGGGTTCATTGACTCTAAACTCTAATTAAAATAAAGGAAATGATCTAGTGTCTCATGGGAATATCTCTCGTTTGAAATAAAGTCACACGAGTCTGCAGCAAACATTGAATTCCTGTTTCATAAATCTTCAAATCGAGCTTCACTCTAGAACATTCAGAGGCGTTTTGGGTTCAAGATTAAAACCTTCAGGTCAGAATTGTCCTGCGATGGTTCAAGGAAGTTTTCTTGTGGAGGAAGTTTCTCCAGAGTACGTCTGTAGTGAGAGTCACAGTGGAGTTGTGTTGTGTTGCGTTGTGAACGTGTGAAACACAAACTGAGGAGAAAGTCCGGACCCAGTTCTCCAGAGTTCCTCCACAGGTCGTGTGTGAGAACAGCTTCAGTAACTAGTCGGAGAGGAATCAATACTAATGTCCTGGTACTTGACGTTCTGGCCTCTGCTGAAGCTACGAGTCCAAACATATCGACTCGGTGCAGAACCCGCAGCTTTCTATCGTATCAGCAATTCAATTGTGTTTGTATCGTGTCAAATCATAACACATTATCTCAAGGCACTTTAGATATTAAGGTCGAAACCTTAAAAAAATTATAGAGAAACACAGAAGTTCCCACAAAGAGCAGCTGGAGGAGAGAGAACCAGACTCAGTGTGGGAAAGTTAAGAGCAATAAATAATGCTTCAAGTATTTTAAGTTCAGGTTAAGGTCAAGTTATGATCAATAAAATACTGTAAGTCCAGGGGGGGGGGACACGGAGGACCAGAATGCATTGCAGAAACCAGGCAGTTGAATCAGAGTCTCTTTAGAACATATGTGACAACAACTCTATAACAGGAAGAGACTGAACAATGACACACTGCATAATATCCATAAGTGTTTGTGTGAATGATCTTTACAACGTGTTTGTTGCCGACATGAAACAGAATCCATTTCCCATGAGCCTCTGATGACTCCTCCTCTAAAGCACACAGCTGATGATGACCATTAGAAACAGAGACGCTCGTTATTCCCCCGTCTCAAACGTCTCTCTAGGAATTCTTTCCTGGTTTCCTGAACATCACATGTTCACATCCCATCTGCATGATGAGATAAAGCTCACGACTGACGAAGCAAACACAGAGTGATAAATAATGTAGAGACGTTCAGAGGCCGACGGCAACAAGCTTCAAAATAACAATATCTGATGTCGAAACAAGAAACAAGACGAGCAGCAGCTTCAGGTGGAAACATCACAACAATCATTTGTCATCATGACTTTATCTGATTATCCTGATTATGTGCGAGTGTCTTATCAATGCTTTTCAAACTGAGAGGTTTTGTGCTCTATTTTCTTTATTTCTATGTTTGTGTGAAATCACCATAACAAAGTCAATAATCTTGTGGATTGAATGGATCAGATCTTGAATCATCTTCTACACGTTGGGACAGACGACATCAGATTCAACCAAAGAATTAAACTTCAGCAGAAATATTAAAAAGTTTCTGAGAGAACAGACCCTCAGTCACTTTTCACTGTTTACACCACTGCACATGTTTTATTTGTTATGTCATAAGATCATTTCTGTTTGATTTATATCAGTTTAACCTTAATACCGATAAATATAGAGTTGTGTTGTCGGGCCGGTGGAGGAGCAGTAAAAAGCTTCTGTGATAAATATGCAGATTTTGCTGACTAATAAAAACACAGGTAGCCTTGGGCTCTGCTGATATTTTACAGAATCTTATATTTGATTAATCTAGTAAACAAATGCAGGATTAATAAAATAAAAGTTGTGAAACAAAACGATTCTGTGGCCTTGAGTTCATATCTTCAAAATAAGACAAATGTTTAGTTCCTTTTTTTCCCCACGAGACAAAGACCTTGAACAGAATCCATATCTCTAACCCACGAGCTGTTAACAATTAATAACTCATCGCTCCCTCACTTTGCTCCGATGACTCCTCAGATTAACCGTGCGTTTTCCATTAACCATGCGTGTCACACGCTGCTTTCTATTATCCTGTTCACTTATCTGCTGCTTTCATCATCAGCACCGGGGGGGGTTTCCTGCTGAGCCGCCGCACACGAGGAAAACTGTAAACGTTTCTCAGGACTTTAACTCCAGTGGAGAGGTTCTATTAATAGAGTTCAGTCGGGACGCAGACACACAGCTTACTGTAACCGCTGGAGATCAGGGAGAACTAATAGATTAACGAGTTGATGATGATGAGCAGGGTCAGTCCTGATTAATGGCTCAGAGAAATGATTAGGAAAAAAATAAAGGCTTCACCAGATGCAACAAAAACATCCCACGTACAGTTTGTTCTACAGGCCCTGAGGAAATGAGAGTGGCTCACCCAGTAACCCAGGGTTGGTGGTTCGATCCCAGTCTGCATGCTGACCTGCAGTGGTCCTATTTCAATGAAGCATTTAGAACCAGTGGAGCCGCCTGTGGAACCAGTTCTGGTTCTTCTGTACTGTGCTTTGTGGGCATGTGTGGAAATGTTCTATCTACACATTGTGATCATTTCAGCTTTAGAGTCGAACCTTCAGTGAGTCAGTTCATTCTGATCTCAACACCTATAGATCAAGAGCAAATCACAGATTAGAGCCATAACCTGGGTGCACAGGTTTGTGGGGAATCCATCATTTTTGTGTTATCTTGTTTAAAGACCAAGCAACCAACGGACGGGGGTCACAACATAACCTCACAGACTGAGGTAATTCAGCCGTTTCCCCCAGTGAACAAAGTAAAGTCTGACAGAATCATACAAAATGATATTTCCACATCAATGAAACCGTCTTAGGAACTAACTGACTCTACATCACACAACCTCAGGCCTAAACACACAAAAGCTCCAGGAGGCCCTAGGCAAGAGGAACCTGGGGGCCCATGAGAAACGTGTATCGTGAACAAGGCTTCAGTGCTGACACACAACAACACACTTTGCTTTAGTCGTCTGCATTTTGTCCTCAGAGCAGCTGCCTCAGTAGAGGAGTGATACCTCCTGATTGGAACAGATCCATCTCACACCAAAACAACAACAACAACATAAACAAAGCGTTTTCCAAACAAACCAGCAGGAATCTGTCACACAGCAAAACCAGCAGCTGCACGTTTATCTGGTACTTACATCCGACCATCATCATGGCCACCGAGAAGATCTTCTCTCCGTCCGTGGTGGGCGCGATGTTCCCGAAGCCGATGGTGGTCAGGCTGGTCATGGTGAAGTACAGGGAGGTGATGTAGAGCGAGTCCTTCCCGGGGCCGCCCTCCCAGCGGCCCGAGCCACTGGCGTTGTAGCGGTAGGGCGACCCGATGCTGAGGGCGAGCTGGTAGAGCCAGCTGTCCTTCTTGATGGTGTTGGTGGCCTCGTCGATGACCTCGTAGTCCCCGATGCTGTACCTGAGGAGAACCGGACCAGAGAGAGAAGCTTCAGTGGTTCATCCCCCTGAGACCGGGACAGAAGGTGCAACAGACCTGTAGGAAGCTCAGATCTGCTGGAGCTGCTTCTCTTTCCCTTGCATTATTAAATCATCTCTTTCTTTAATCTTATGCATCACTTCCTGAGATCTGTCTGTTTGCATTTGGCTCACAGATCTGGAGACACGTTCATCTGCTTCTCACTTGAGATGCACTAATCCTTCGATAATCTCCCCGAGGTGGAAAGAGAGACGGAGCTTTAAAGGAGAACGTATTTATTTGTGTTTAAGGTCAACGAGTATTTGTAATGAAGGAATGAATTAAAGGATTTGTGAACAGAAAGTGTAGAATAACTATTTCTCTTCATCTCTACAGGGTACTAGTAGCCGCGAGAGAGAAAGAAAAGACCACATTTGCATGTTGGTTTGCCATGGAAGGAAACAACAATACTTGGTCGCCTTAACTTTTCTATCTATTCTACCTTCTTCTTAATCTACTTTTTGTCCAGGAGCAGAGTCCAAAGCAACAGATATTGCAAATTGGGGGGTTGGGTATGGGGTGGTGGAAACACAAAACCAGGGCGTCAGTAAGGGGGGGGGAAACAACAGATAATAGGTAAAGTGAGCAAAAGAGGTGAGGGAAAAAGAAGCGAGGTAAGAGATAGGTACCAAGCTCAGAACCACACAACCAGCAAAAACCAAGCGCCTACACCCCCAACAATAACCCCCCTCCTAATCAGCCAACCACTACGTCTATATTTCAGCCCAATTCCCCCCACAATCTAACCGCGCCTACACGAGCATGCGTGAGCCCGAAGGGCACCCCAAAACCTTCCCCCATCCAAACCCGCCCTACAAACACCAAAAAACTCCGCAGAGCGCCGACCTAAGTGCCCCACATGGCCGTTCCTGGCCAGACAAGAATAAGCAGCCCCACACTATAGCTAAGGTTCCTGGGGGGGAAGGAAGGGAAGAGTAGGGGTCAATGAAGCGACCTTTGTTTTAGCCATCGACCCACCCCCACGCCCTCCCCAGGGTGGCGAGACACCACATGTAATGGCGCCTCACCCCCCCCCCCCCGGACCCCCCACCCCCCTCCCAGGCCGTCCCTCACCCCACCCTGAAAGAACCCACCCCCCACTACTCACACACCATCCAGCCCCTACCCCTCTCCCCCTCGCCCCGCCCCCTCCCCCACCCCATCCTCCCCTTACACCCCCCCCCCCGCCCCCCCACCCCCCCCATTGCATTACCACACCATAACTCCTTCAAATAAATTAGTTTATTTCCAACTTCTCCCCCAGTTACCTACCCTCCCCACCAATATCCCCTCGGACCACCCCCCCCCCCCCAACCACCCCCTAGAAAACCGCCCCCGCTTCCGGCGAGCCAGAGTGTTCCCCCGCGGGTCCCACCCCACACTACAAATACAGCACCAAGCAGCACGACGACTCAGCACCATCCAAACCCCGAACAAAGACCGCCGTGACCAGACCCCGCCACAAGGCACCGACACTCCCGGAAGATGGTACCAGCTTTTGATTCCATCCCACCCCTGCCTGGGCCCAAGCCTGGCCGAGCCACTGATGGGTGCATCCACCTGCCCGCGCATGTCCGCCCCACTTTAAGCACCGGACACGGCCAACCACGACCATTTCGACACGCACGATAAATGCCAAAAACGGGCCGTCCACCCTTTACCACCCCCCGCCTACGCGCTGATGTCGTGGTGGTCCTTTTGGCAGCTACCACGTTTTAGTGTCTACAGACAAATCCACCTCACACGAGCAAACGAGATTCGGTTGTAACCCACCTGTCTCTCACTCACCACACCACCCTCACCGCCCCCGCGAGGCGCATACCTCCCCCCCTTCCCCAGTCCCGGCCCCCCCTGCAGGCGCCACCACCTTTCCCCTTTCCCCCAGGGACCCTGCCGGGTCCCCCGGCTCCCCGCTCCCCCTTTCCCCGCGGGCCCAGAACCTCGGCCCGCATCGCCAATCCCCCCCCCCCCCCGTCGTCCCCCCCTTATTTACAATCCTCCCCCACCACCCCCGAGGCTGTGGCCCTTGTACCCCCCCCGAACTCCGCCCGTAGTCCTGTCCCTCCCCCCCCCGCCTTTCCCTGCCCCCCCTCCCGCCGTGTAGCGTTTGAGACGTGGCATCCCTTTTAGCCCCATTCCCACCCCCCCCCTCCACGGCCCCCCCCCCGACCGC